>BSBN01000791.1:0-600000 GCA_027924645.1 Cunninghamia lanceolata | reverse complement strand
CTCTGCTACTTCAACCTCTGACTCTCTCAATGGTGGCTTTAAAGCAATGCCATTGTCCTAAGGCTATCAAATGGCTCCAAACACACGTGCAAAAAGAAATGTTGAGCACCTGATAGATCGTATGGGTTCAGGATTCAATAGTTATCATCTCTATGATTTGAATCAAGCTTTCACGCTTCATGTGAGGTGTTGCTGCTTCTATGGAGATTTGTACAGTGGCATCCACATCACACAAGAAAAGACATAAGATGCTTCACGCATTACATTAACAGAGTTTGGAAGTTTACATCAATAACATAATTGAAGCAGTTTCAGCTGACAAGACTTTGGCTTATCTTTCTTTTGATATGAAATGGCATCTTGTTCAAACTTGGAATGCGCACTTACTGCAAATCTGATCTTCAGTGATGGTCTAAACTTCATTTTAATTTAAACCTTACCCATGCAGTGCTGCACGTTTATGTGAGTTGGAGACTCTATATGGTTCATCCTCCTTAGCTCCTCCTTAGCTCCATTTTGAATTGAGGAAGTATGACAATTTATCTTTGAATGGATGCTGTGTCTGTGATGGATTGTTGTGCTTGGTTTTTTTGTTGTCTTGTTTTTGGATCACCAAACTAAATGATAGAACTCTATGGCATTTCCGCTGATTCAAGGTGCCTTAGTTTTTCTAGATTTGAACTCTGTTACAAGATTTAACAACTATTCATCTAGCAGATGTTTTACCTCTGTTGGACTCCATATAAACCAGATTTGCCCTTTGGGACTTTTGAAAATGTACCGATCTTTCTGCTTTGACACTTTTGATGCTTTGAGAAGTACAATCATAGCCCTTTTAAATAATTGAAGCAACAAAATACTAAACATGGATATAGCAGCAAGTCATGTGACTAATAAATCTTTTAAAGTTAAGACTCATCCATTCAGTCTGAAATGTTCACTGAAAAAAATATCCTTCCCTCTTATGAGAGACTGAAATTAGAGTACCAAAAAATGATGAATAACTGTCATTAAGAATGTGCCATTAAAGTTTAAAAGCCATAAGTCGCAAGTAAGCATGAAGCTCAAAGCTGGCATTGATATCTCACTTAATCCGTCGCTGGTCTTTTTCCTTTAGATACAATTTAACAGATTACAAGAGATCATCTGAAGTTCCAAGGAGAGGTAATATAATAAAACGGAATTTTGTTTGATATCTTACTTTGACATTATTGCAACAATATAGGCCATCTTTTGTCTGCAGTGACCAACTGATCCAATACAATCTTTTGTCCGCAGTAACCAAGCCCAAGACAAGGAGGAATTACAGGCATTTGATCGCAACCAATATCCATGTTCCTTACTTTCAATATACAACCAGATAATGATTGCAAATCATCAGCTTTCCTAACAAGGAAAGTCAAAGTGTAGCATAAAGAATGAGCAATTAAAGGTTGAGAAAAGGGCACTGCTTTCTTGCAAACTCAGGTATTAATCTTTGAAGTATGTCTGGAGAAGCCCCCTTCAATTCTGCATAAAAAACAAGGATCATATGTGGCACGATAGAGAAAGCAAAAGGACATTATCTTAATAAAATTGCATCTGAGCAAACAAAACCAAAAAAAAGCAATTCAGGAGTACCAGGTGGTTTGAAGTTGAACAATGGGGGCAACGGACGCCCATTGGGCAAATGGGCATTGGGATCTCGAAGCTCATCAAAGAAGGGATGCGTACATGCTTCAAGCTGTGTATTAAAACAATCCCCTTTTAATATTTCTCAACTTCAAATGAAGGAAACATCTGCAACCTCAAATAGAGCTATAAGAAATTCAAATAAACTGTCATCCATGTTTCCAAACATATAGCAATATATCAATGGGACTTACAGCATTGCAGCGAAGGTGTGGTGAGTATTGAAGAAGTCTTGCAATAAGATCAACAGCCTCTGCAGGAACTCGCTTGTTGAAAACCTGTAAAAACAGAGATGTCATTTTGTTGTGGACCCAAAAGAAAAATAGCAGCAATATGGCAGTTTATACTATTATAGTACTAACCTTGTGCCAAGGGTGGGCCTTTATCTGTGGAAACTTGAACTCTGTGTAATTAGGATTCATACATTTGATCTCCTCTCGAGTGGGAGTGCCAAGAATCTACATAAAATTAGGTATTTTATTTTCTGCATTTGCTAGGTATCATAGTGGAGAACACATCAACGACTGAAAGATAAATCACCTTAATTATCTCCACCAGTTGATCTACTCCACTCTCACCAGGGAACAATGGCTGTGCAACAGTAATGAATACAATATGATTATCAAGAGTTGTTCAAATTGAGGGTTCTACAATTTGAATTTCCAAAATGCAGAAAAGGAAAATCTTTGGCATAAAAAATCCCATGTACCTGACCAAGAAGCAGCTCAGCCATAACACAACCTGTTGACCATATATCAATAGCAGTTGTATACTCTGTGGCTCCAAAAATGAGTTCAGGAGCTCGATAATACCGTGAGCAAATATAGGATATATTTGGTTCACCCTTGACCTATAAAAGGATACAACCCTTTGAAAATACAATATACCTGAATTTAAACTAGTTTATGCAGAATATGGTGTAAATATAAGGCACTCCTTTGAAGAACTCAGAACAGAGATTTCGTTATAAATGTACTTTTAAGTTCTATGAATGCTGCCAAATAAAATTCAAAATTATATAGAATTACAAAATGGGATTTCGTTCCAGAATCAACTTGCTTACCAGAACTTTTGCACTTCCAAAGTCACATAGTTTGAGCTGGTGTGTCTGAGGATTGACCTGTAAAATCACCTTATCAGTAAATTATAATAATATCATTACCATTATATTGATTTTGCCACAACTGCCATAATGACTCACCAAAAGATTTTGTGGCTTTATATCCCTATGACATGCGCCAATTGCACCATGAATATAAGCCAGTGACCTGCATATCTGCCAGAAACATATTGCTTCATGTTAGATCCTAAAGCACAGACATGCCAAGCAAGAAAATCAAACCATATTGAGTCCATATAGAGAAACAACCGTTGACCTGATAAGCATATAATTTTACATAAATCAGAGGCATCCTCTGTGTCATTCTGGCATAGTGCTTTGCAATACGATAAACTGTTTCTGGTACATACTCAAGTACCAGGTTGAGGTAGACTTCATCATTTTCAGAAGTAGAATAAAAGCAGTTCTTTAAAGTTACAACATTGGGATGATCCAGATGGCGCATTGTTTGCAATTCACGATTTCTATATCGTCTGTCCTGCAGGACCTTTTTTATGGCTACTGTCTCACCAGTCTCTAAGCACTTAGCCTGAATAGGAGAGATGGAATAATAGTCAAAAGACGAGTTAAAAACCCTATGAACATAAAAAAATAAGACATTCAGGTTATTATTGTCAAACAAGGAATGAACTTACATCTTAGATTATAGCAAACTACACCAACGATATAGCTACAGAGTGCTTCAGTACTAGGATCAGATTTTAAGTCTATCAAAATCTAATAAGTTAAGGCTTGAAAGACATACCTGAAAGACAATCCCAAAAGACCCAGTGCCTACAACTCGCTCAGCCTTGTAACTCACAGTCTGCAAACAAAATAAATAAGATTAAAAATTCATAATATGCAAAAAAAATGTTCTTCAATTTCAAAAAAAATTACAATCCATCAGAAGCTTACCTGCTTTGGCTGTCCACTATTACCACAGACGGTTGTCACAATAATTTGGCCAACATCAGTAAAATTTTCGTCAACTACAGGGGCATCCATTTCCTAAAGAAAAAATATGTTTTAAGCCATACGTTTGATACAAAAAACAAAAATGCTCTTCATTCCTAACAGTTTCAGATAATATGAAATTCATTCAAAGATGTCCAAAAGAAATATAATAAGGAAAGACACTTGAGATTATAGATTACACCCCAAAATTTGTCCTAAATATTGTCCAGTGATTTACTTGCCCTTTAACCACTCCATGACAAATATTAGTCTGGAGGCAATTGCTTCTACAAATGTAAATTTACTATCATATTACAAAAATTGTTCAGATTGAAAAGCAGCAGACAAGCTCTATTATTAACCTTGTCATCAAGACTATTACTCTTGTCATCACCGATCTTCAGCTCCTTCATTTCCTTTGGAAGGACATCATCTACTGTAGTTGACATGCCTTCCCCTGGAGGAACTACATTGGTGCTATTTATTTTTGAGGGTCCATCATGTGCAGACTCTAAAAAAATATGATGCTTACTGGTTTTCTTCGGCATCCCTACTGAACCTTCAGCAATATATGCTTTTTTCCCATCTTTATGCGCAACTTTTAGTTCAGATGCGTGTTCATTTTTCACCTTTTTCATGGTGATCGTCTCACTTCACTGCAATAAAAAAATGGAGATTTTTTTGCATGAATGACTAAGTAGATGAACATAATCTATAAGTTTTGCGGCTATAAAAACATGATTAAGAATTAGTCTTCAGAAAATGATTTTTGCACATAGAAATTACCTATTGAAGATAGAATAACCCACAGAAAACATAACTAAAGATAATCGATACATGTCACATGTAACCAAGGTCCAGTGATTGTTTTACTTGTCATTTACTCTACATCATTCACACACATAATAGACATTACCAGGGTCCCTTTATGTCCATAATAAAAATAACCAAGCACAATCAAGGATGATTTACACATGAGACAACTCAAATTTATAGCAAATGCTATAGGGAACAATCCATATCAATGTCAGATCAATCAAAGAACGATTACACAGTTTCACCATAAGAAAACAATGACCATTTACTCCAATAACAAGCAATAGAATGAACACTTTGTACTCTACATACCACAAACATAGTCCGGGAACATTCGCATCCCTTATGAAATCATACTTAGCCAATCTAAATCTATAAATTAAAGAACCAAATAAATAAAAAAATTATTAAAAAGACAAAAAAAAAATCAGAGAAAATTCTCTTAGTTCCACTGGAAATAAGTATCACCAGGGTCAGTCCATATAAATAAAAAGTGTAAACCAATATCATTCGCTGAGTTTCATAACCAAACATTTCCAAGAGTTGCTGGCATTAAAAACCTATTAACCTTAACCAAGGGCCTATCTTAGTGGAAAACATTATCTGGATCAACCTATTGGCATAGATAAAAACAGGGAATTTCAATGCAGTGTAAACAAATAAAGGATCATAGTCTCACGCAACAAACACCACAAAAGATCATCTGCAACCATAAAAATCATAGCAAAGAATTATTCATTGGATCCTGCATACAACAATTACAACCAACTTCCAAGCATCCTCATTCAATGTCTCTCATTGCTCCTGTAAGCAAATATGCACAAAAGAGGGTTTCGGTGCCCTCCAAATTGTTGAACCTTTTCATGTACCAGCTAGGACTCGAACCTAGGACCACCCATTTGCTGCTGGGGTGCTATACTTGTGACCAGTCCATCTACAGTTCGGGTGTGGCTCATTCTGCAACACAAATTCGCTTCCACCTCTCCTCCTTCACGGCTGACAGCAGTGGAACAGGATTTCCCTGTGGGCGCACATGTTTCAGATCTTCCTCTGTCCCTGTGCTTGCCATTGGCTCCCATCTCGAACTGCATTGATAGGGATGTGGTGGAGAAGCTTTCGTATGATTCAGGACCTGTTATAAGCTTCAATGGTTAGGGTTTTTCTGTTGAGGGTGTTTCAGTTGCACCGTCTGTGCAAGGGCCTTCCACAAGGTCTCCCTCTTCTCATGAATGGCCCAATGCTGAGGCTTTGTTTCCAAAGCAAGCTAATAATTCTGCAAATGGGGTTAATCCAGAATCGCTCAATCTTGTAGAATTCAAGGAGGATATCCTGAAAGTTGAGAAGGATCTCAAGGAACACACCCTGATTTGTAAATTTCATAACTTCTGGCCAAGCTTGGCCAACTTCAATGAATGGATCGTAAAAATTGGAAGCCCTTTCTGGTTGAAGAGATCCTTATTCACCCGTGCAAAGGGTTTCTTTCTGGTAGTCTGCGATTCTTCAAAGGGCAAAGAAGATTGCTCCAAGGGGATCCATAGCTTTGGTAGAAAACGTCTTTGTGTATTACGATTCTTCAAAGGGCAAAGAAGATTGCTCCAAGAGGATCCGTGGCTTTGGTACAAAAAGTCTTTGTGTATGAAGTAATGGCATCCCAACTTCAACCTTCTCACAGAAAGTTTTCAATTGCCCCAACTTGGGTTCATTTGCCCTACCTTCTATTCCAATTTTGTGGCTCTTCCAACCTTTCTGTTATCGGAAACTCCCTTGGGAAAACCATTGCAGTCCTGAACTCTACCCAACTCCATTCTCAATCTACCTATGCTAGACTTTTGGTGGAGATGGATCTCTCTAAAGTCTTACTTGCTGAGATCAGGGTCAAGGTGGAGAGCAGAATTTGGAAACAACTCAATTATGAAGGTATTGCTTTCAGATGTAAAATCATGTTTTGAGGTTAGACATTTGGCAATCTCTTGCCCCAAAGTTTCCTCCACCCCAAAGTTTCCCCCACCCCTAAAAGGTCCTCTACTCCAAATCAAGCTTCTTGGTGGATAGGGGCAATCAAAGTGCTCAGTTGTCTGCTCCCTTTATTCTCAGCTTCAGATGCTCTTACTACTCAACAGTATTAACCTTTCTCTACAGTTCCTTCTCATTGTTGGTTCTCATCTCCTGCACAGAGTTGGGAAACCTGCCCCATAGAAGCATTAATCTGGAGAAAATTGTAATTAATCATGAATCGTAGGTTTTGGCAATTTTCACCTCCAAAAAGTCGCGATTGTATAATTAAATTGTCATCAATGATTTTTGACCAGTTTTTTCTTGCATAATTGTGAAAAAAGTCACTAGATTCTAACGATTTTTGACCATTTCTTTTCTGATTTTGACTTCAAACTGCAATTTTTTAATGCAGCTAGGGTTTTACATGCATTTTTTATCATTCATTTCAAAGAATTTTACCTTGTTTGGAAGTCGCAAAGACATTTTTTGCATTTGGAAGTAGTGATTGCATTTTCCTTGTAACTGTGACTGCGACTGCCCCTTCACCTTTCTTCAGACTGCAACTTCAGCAACTGTGGCAATGCATTTTACCTTCAGATTTTGGCATTTCAGAGTCTCTTCTCCAGTTCATTGCACAATCTTCAGCAATTTTTGCAGGAAAGTTTCATTAATTAAATTGGTTTTATGGGATTACACAATTGGAAAACAATTCTTATAAAAATTAGTTTGAATCAAATTAATATTTTTTATATAAATTATCTTTGTTTTTATTTTTATTAATTTTCAATTTAATTGTCTTTTCTAATATATATATATATATATATATATATATATATATCTTAATTGCTCTCGGATTCGAAACGAAGACTCCCACCCAGCCTATGGTAAACCTTAATCCTGTGCTTATTGTAGCAACAACAAAGCATGTTTTAAATATGGTGAATGAGGATACAACTGATGAGATGGCGAGGGAAGACATTGAAGCTAGTGTGAATGCAGGCATGGGCCCCTCTGACAGATCTCAAGGCATCTATTGCCCCAGTGGAGCACCGTGATGATGGTGTTCCAATACATAGTTCTTCTCCTATTCAAGCACAAAGGGAGCAGCTGTTTGAGAATGATGCAGTCCCCAAGCCTGCAGAAAAGGTACAAATTGAAGGTTTATGCAGACGAATACAGCACACAAACATTATTCCAAGTTTAGGTACTTATCCTATGTTGCATCTAGGCAAAGAAGTGTTGCACAAAAAAGGGTTTGATTTATAAGTTTAGTAATCTATGGCCCAGTCTGGCAAACTTACATTCATGGATTTTGAATATGTGGTTCTCAAATATCAAAAAGAATATATAGAGATTTTCCTAGTGCACTGGGGTTTTTGTTTTTCTGTGTCAATTGCTGGAAGATAGATCTTATATTTTTGAGAAAGGACCCTGGCACTAGGAAAAAAATGTTCTCATGGTTAAACCTTGGTTCCCTAGTTTTAACCCTCTGACAGAATCATTTTCTGTTCTGTCGGTTTGGGTGAGATTGCCATATTTCCCCCTACGGTTTTGAATAGCTGCATGTTTTCAAGCTATAGGCAACATACTAGAAAGATTATGAAACTCAATCTAGAAAACGGCAGTTTGATCCATTTTACATCTACAAGAATTTTGGTGGAATTGGATATTTCCAAAGGGCTGGCAGAAGAAATATGGCTGCAAGTAGAAGACAGGATTTGGAAACAAGTGCTAGATATGGAAATATCCCTTTCCATTGCAAAAAATGCTTGCAGGTGGGACACATTGCTTCTGATTGCAAAATGGTTAAACAATGCTCCTCTAAACAAGCATCATGGTATTAAGGAGCTTGTCTTTCCCATCTTGCAATTCAACAGAAGGCTTCCCCCTCTTCCAATGATTCGGACTCGTCTTCGGAAAAGATGCAAAGCTTGCAGAAAAGATGTGCACCCAAATCTCAAGACTCGGGTATCTAAGGACTCGGACTCATCCCTACCTTCGCCACCTAAATACATAGATATAGTGCGCTCCTCCCCTTGCAGAGAGGAGGTTAAAGAATCGGCCTTTGTGGGGCAGTCAAAAACAAAGACATTGGTTGATGCAGTGGTGAATAAGGAAAGGAGAAACAGTCTTCGGAGGCAAGAAAAAGGAAGGTCAGTACCTTGTGTAACATGGCTAACAGTCCACAGCAGAGTTGCAAGGAGCCAAAGCAATCTATGGTGAAGATCCCTACGCCATACAAGATTCAGCAATCTACTTGGCCCAATGTTTTGTCTCAGACAGAGGAATAGGCAATTGAGGGATGCATACCTGATTCAGTGTTTGATTATGTTAACAAGTCCCTTTCCTCATCATCAGTTACATCACAATATGAGGAGGATGAGGAGACAAAGATGGAAAGAAGTCAAAAATAGGAAGGAAATTGCAAAAAATCGACTTCGTACCCATATGGTGCTAATGTCTCATAGTAAATCTGATAATGTATAATTCTTTCTTACTCCACACTAGGCTATGTGTAGGTGTTGTGGAGTTATGTAGTTCTTTCTTCTGTTATTGGCTGGGTGGGGGGTTCTTATATAGAACCCCTATAATTTATCTAAAAACAATTTACGTTAAAATTAAAGATATTTTTACTAATCATTTATTTAAAAAAAATTTGCCATTTTATTTTATGTGGCCCCCTCTTGTTATGTCATTTGCACACTAGGTTAGAGTGATTTAAAACCTTAACCTCTTTCTTCAATAAAGTTGTCCTCTACTAGAAAAACTATATTATTCTTAAAACTATTAAACCTTTGATAAAGGAAGATTTATGAGTAGTTGCGCCTAAACAGTGTGCATTAACTAGCATTGAATCTTCCATAACATTAACCACTAGTGGATATTGGAATAGACTATAACTTTCATTTTTACTTAACACCTAGTGTTGACAATTCTTATATAGATTAATCCTAATCTCCCTTGTTAATGTGAGAAAATAACTACTCATCCTCAGAGATTGAAGACCTAAGGCATAGTTTCACATTTTATAAGAATTAATCTTTCCTCTATTGTGTTTTACAAAGTAGATTGTAAATGAAAATTTGAAAACTATTTGTATCTAGTTATCATTTATGTGCAATCAACGATATAAACATAAATAGAAAAATCTATATTCCACAATTCATAGGCTAAACTCTCATTTTTATTTGCTCCCTATATCTCTATGCTATCAAAATGCCTTATAAATTTAAAAAACGGGTTTTTCTCTTCTTCTTTTTATGTTTTTTTTAATATTTTTTGAAAATTCGATTTTCTCAATTAAATCCCCGATTTTTTGAAAAAAAATAATCTTTTGGTTTACCAACTTTTTCCCCAAAAGATTTTTTCTGCTATTACTCGGTGAACCCCAGGGACACATGTCATGTCCCCTTTTTTGGACTAAAATAATTAAATAATATTATTTAAGTTGGGCCCAATAATTTCTAATTTTAAGGGCAACTTAATAATATTATTATAATTGGGCAGGGGCCCTGGCTCGATTGGCTAAGTAATTCCGTTGCGGTAAAGATGGTCACGAGGACCAGTCTCCCCCCTGCCCACCTGATATTGTAGCCGGTTCATAGCTCCGGTCAAAAGCGTTTACCCATGAATAAAAAAATATATATATTATTATTATAATTAAAATAAAAGGTGTTTTTAAACACTAGTACTAAAATAAAGAATTTTTAAATACTTAAAATTCAACCAAAAAAAAAGTATTTTTTAATACTTGGAGGAAAATTTAGGACCTAAAGGCCCAATTTGAAAAGGTATATCAAGGAGGCTCCTATCTTCATTTGATCATCATGATTTCATTTTGACATTCTTCATTGTGTGAGCTTTGGCTTGATTTGGCTTCCAAAGACAAAAACCCTTGGTTGTTGTTTGAAAATCCTTGAGGACGAAAACCCTCTATGGTTTCTTCTTGGACTTAAAGATGGAAACTCTCATCTCCATTGAGGCAATTCCACCCGGGGATTGCATTTGTGCTTCAATTGTGGATTCACTTCATTTTCAGATTTTTCCTTCGAGGGTTTCATTGATGATTTGACATCATTGGAGGTTGTATGCACACTTCGGGAGGTCGCACCACTTCTACCAAATTCTAAAATATTTTCCCAAGGCAATTGCATCATTTGGTTATTTTATTGCTGTTTGAGGAGGTTTCCAAGGCTGTACCACTTCCAATAAAATCAGAAATAATTATTTGTGCCAAGCGACTTCAGATCTGATGCATTTTGGGGGAGTTTCCGGCCATCTAGGGTGGTTGTATCATTTGATTTACTGCTGCAATTAATTTCTGTACAAGGCGACTTCTTGTGGAGAGTCATTTGCTGATTTCCAGCCCTTTGGTGAGGCTGTACAGCCACAAATCCTGGGTTTGTGAGTGTATTCATTGATCCATATCATTGTACTTCATTTTCAGCTGTTGGAATAAACAAATCAGAATTTATTTGAGGGTTTCCAAGTTCGTATTTGAATCAGATCTGAGCATTTGAAGTTAACTAGGGTTTGTAACAGGAATTAATCAAAAATTTGTTCATCTTTGACATATGATGTGTTTAAGGGTTTGATTCACTGTTACCAGCCATTTGTTTTCAATTTTCATTTGCTGTTTCAGTTTGTCTTGATTGTCAAAATATTAGAAAATACAAAAAAATCGTAAAATCACAAAAATAATAAAAGAGGACGTTACAACACATCCCCCCTATTTTTACCTATTTCCTAAGAAGGATACACCCCGAGGACAAGGAACAAGGATAGAAGTAGAATGTCCCCCACTCCCCCTATTTATGATTTTGAAAAAAAGGGAACGTCCTCGAGGATAGGGGAACAGGGATAGAACATCCCCCCTCCCCCTATTTTTTTATTTTGAAAAAAAAAATCTCTACAAAGGGAACGTCCCATGGGCATGTCCCCCATTTGGGAATGCTAGGGGCACCAAGCCATCCCCGTGAGTCCCAAGGACATCTTGACATCGCCCACGCCTAGTCAGTTTTAGACTCATAAAAAATGCAAACCATTCACCATTTTGGATTTCTAAAAAACCCTAGTGAGTTGTGTGGTCCCTACAAGCCTTCTAAACATCAAAAATAAAGTTTCTCTATTTGTCCTATTATTTCTCCTATCATGCTTTTTCATTGCATTTTGCCATTTCTATTTCAATCATACACAGCAACGTCATCAAGTGTCTTTAGCAGGTTTTCAGCAGGTTGTTGAGTTTGTTACAGTTTAGTATCACTACTATCAGCTCAGTGTTCGTTGGCCTCTACTTTCAAGCATCTACAGCAGTATTATAAGCAGATTTTTTATTGTTTGTCATCATCTACAATAGTCTTCAGCATTTCACAGTCATCACAAGTGTAGTATACTACTATACAATAGTTTGATAAGACATCTCAGACTTGACACTAGGAGTTCAGCCTATTGCTTGCAAAGAAGAAGAGGAAAAGGTTATAGGTATGTAACAAATCTTGAAATCCCTGTGTTTTTATTTTTAATGGTTTCCATTTTACTCTTTTTAATTGTTGCTGTTCAATTTTCACATGAAACATTGAAATTGTCTTACCCATAATTGTAAACCCTGGCTTTCCCTCCTTACCAATTTGTTCCATCATCTTGTGGACTGGAATAAATTCATTTGCACTTTGCAGTTTGCAACCAATAGGATAGTCATTGAACTCCCATAATCACATTTGCTGCTGTCGTTGATACCACATAAAATGAAAAATCAGAACTGATTTTCTGGCCATTTAATGTTAATTTGAGACCTTTAACCTTTTGTTTGCATCCCATCATGGGGTTGTTCTCCATTGACACCTGAAAAATGTTGCAAAGTTCTCCATTGACAGCCAACAGAAACCACAATATGCAGTTTTTTTATAGCTGAGACATTTATTTTTTGAAATTTAAAATCTTCTTGTTTTTTATATTTATATTGTTATTTATGTTGTGTCATTTTCCAAAGTCAAGATGGATTCATTCAATGTTAATGATGATCTTGATTTGGAGAATGAAATTAGTAAGGAATCAGAATCAATTGAGGGCAGCCAAATGCAAGCCCTAAGCACAGCCACAAACAGTTCAGCTGCGAGTGTCTTGAAATCTGATTGCCCTTAAAAGTTGTCCGCACCATACACAAAGGCCCATTTAACGATAAAAATCCTTTACAGCAGTTTGCAATAATACTTGACAAGTTGACACAAATAGAGTATCTAATTCAAGTGGAAGTCAAAAATAGAAATGCAACATTTGCCTAGAGGGCTGGAATGGCAGCACTACGAGGATTAATGCACACTTTTTACATACCCCTAATCAAGGGTTTGGGCATTGTGAGCAACTCACACTTGACATGAGGGCTGAGATGATCAAATTTTCAAGGGGGCATCACTGCACCAACAGTTTCTAATACACCATGAGGTTCATGTAGGCCACCTTCATTTCAGTCATTTGAGATGAGTGCAATGGAATTAAGGGGGAAACGAAAAGCTATAGGTTCATCATCACCGAACCCAATCACAAATATGTCAAATGTGCAAGCAAGGGAGGTTGAAGATGAGGCCATTGCCAATTTCTATTTTGGTAATGGCATTCCTTTCCATATTGCCCAATCTCCTTTGTACAAGGAAATGTTCGACAAGGTAGGTAAAGCTGGTTCTAGTTATGTGAGTCTTAGCAAGACTAGATCGAGTACCACTCTCTTGGAAAAAAGGTATTCCAAGTTAATTTGTTGATGGAGAGAAAGGCCAAATGGGTATTAGTAATCATTGATGAGTGGACGAATATCAGACACTATCCACTCATCAACATTATAGTTTCATGCATTGATGGACCTTACTTCTTGCAAGCAATTGGTTGCTCAAGAAAATGCAAAGATGTTGAGTTTCAATTTCAGATCTTGAGAGAAGTCGTTGAGGAGGTAGGTCCCCAAAATGCATTGCAAGTGATTACTAACGCAACAAATGTTTGCAGGGCAGCAAGCATATTCATTCAATCTACAAAAAGGCACATCTATTGGACCCCTTGTTGTGTGCATGCTATGAATGATGCACTCAAAGACATTGGACAAATAGAGCGGGTGAGACAAGTGGTGGTGGATGCAAGGGAAGGGAAATGTTCATTTGCAACCACCACACCTCATTGGCATTGTTTCAGACCTTTGCAAAGAAAAAATTCCTCAACCAATTGAGCCTCAATTTGCTTCCTATTTGATTCTACTAGATAGGATGTTTAAGTTGCAAGAGCCATTGCAACTTATGGTTATACACAGCATTGGAACAGGTGGACGGAGTCAAAGACTGAGCAAGGAAAGAGGGTGAAGTAGACTATGATCAGTGATACTTTTTGGTCGAATGTGAGACACACCACATCTTTTATACAACATGTTTTCACCATCATCGAATTTTGTTATTCTAATAATCCTAGTCTTTAGGAGATCTACGAGTCCATTGATAGCAGGCTTAGCCAAATGAAGGCCACCATTCACAAGAGAGACCCCACCCTAGAGTTGTATAATGAGCATACTCACTCCATCATCCAAATAAGGTGGAAGAAGTTGAACACCCCTTTGCACATGGTTACATATGCTTTGAATCCAAAATGGTATGTGGAAATACCTAGTAGAATTCTTCCCATTAATGATCACAAGGTGAGGAATGGCCTCATGAAGGCTTCAAAAAATGTATAGTCCAAAGTAAGCTTCACTAACCAGAGTTGAGTGGATTAAGTTCATAGAATTAGGTGGCTACAAGACTTCGTAAGGATTGACAAGCACACTTTGGCACAAGCCAGGCTAGGTAGTTGGTGGACAATCTATGGACCCAAGACCATGCACACACTTGCCATTCATCTTCTCTCACAGGTTTCTAGTTCCTCTACTGCTAAGAGGAACTAGTCCACGTATAGCTTTATCCACTCTAAAGAGGAACAAACTTACCTCTGCAAGATCATAAAAGCTTGTTGTAGTGCATAGTGCCTTGCATCTTATTGATTGCAAAACACCTAAGTATAGGCAGAGCCTAGCACAACAGTGAGATGTAGAGCCCAAGGAGCTGCAATAACTTGATAACGACCATGATGTGCAGATGGGATTGGAGGAAACGATTTCGCTTCCTTCCAACAGTTCCAATGATGAGGAGTTTCCTAGATATGCAGTTGCAAACAATGATGACTCCAACTTTTGAGCTTGTTGCTTAAACAAAAACAGTTATGGATATCTTTTTTTGGCAATTTAATTTTGCCATTTTGATGCTTGTCACTTGTAGAATGAGACTCTAGTTGGTACTTTGAACTTTTAGCTTGTTATTTATTTGAATTTTTCAATTTGAAATGGATTTCGATTTTCAACTACTATGATGAATGATCATTAACATAGTTGAAAAAAATAAGATTACTCGCACGTAATTGCGAGCATTAATTGCTGCCAAGTAACTCGTAGTAAAACTTGGCCACAAGTTTTTAGTAAAACTCGCTACAATTTTTGTCAAAAAACTTGCCAAAATGTGCTTAAATCCATCACAACTTGCAACTAGGGTAAAACTCAACTACCAACTAAGTAACTAAAAGTTGAAACACAATTTCATTCATATGACGAACAAGTTTTTATCAACAAATGCTTAGATGCAGATTTATAATTTTTTACTTTAGGGCCTATCAAACTCCACGCTACTACTAGTAACTGAACAGTGAAGAAAACCCACGTTGCTACTGAACAATGACAACAATTTGCTAACAGGTTGCTATCGATGGTTTGGTTGCAACGAAATAAACAAGGTCATGGCACAAGAATGTGTTTAACCTTTTTTTTTCAATGCATTTTAAATTTAATTTCTACATTTAGATTAAATGGAATACAAACTAAACTAAGTTTTACAGTTTACAAATTACAAATACATATACATATAACATATCATACATATTCAGAATTTATTTTTTTTTTATGATTGTTGGATAGTAAATTGTTAGTGAAGCACTGAAAAAAAAATAGTTTAGGCTGATAGCTAGGGTATTAATAAATTTTTTTCTGTTATCTCCCTTTTGCTAGGGTTTATTTTCATTTTTCCAAAAAGAATATGGCTTCCACAAATAAGAGAATTGTTGGCAAACCTAAGGACCCTTCCTAAAAATATGGGACAAAAGGTCCAACGCAAGGAGTGGTTATTTGTAACTATTGCACTAAGGATATGAGAGGCATAAATCGCCTCAAAGATCACCTTGCTTAGGTCACTTGCAAAGATGTTATGCCATGTACAAAAGCTAGTTTGGAGGTTGAGAAGGAGGTGAAAGCTCTCGTTGCAGCATTTGAGCAAAGGAAAGCAAAGAAAAAGCGGAGAGCAAAGAAAATGGTAGCCCCAATCCCAATTTTTAGTTCTATAGGGTCAGAGGGAGATATAGGGAGCTCTTCTTCTTCCATTGGGCCACGGATACGAGGATTAAGTAGTGTGGGCAACCGTAATTCCAACTTTTTTGTTACTCATAACTCTCATGGTGCGCAACCTTCATTGGAAGGCACTACATGGAATAGGGAATTGCAACATGAGGTGAGGTTGGCATGTGCAAAATTTTGATACTAGAACAATATTTCGTTCAATGTTGCTTCAAGTCTTTATTAGGAGCAGTTGGTCAGTGCATTGACTATGGCAGGTAAAGGGTTCAAGGCCCCGAGCCATCATGAGTTGAGTAGCCCATTATTGCAAGATGAGGTCCAAAACACATGTCAACTAGTAAAGGAACAAAAACAAATATGGAAAAAGAAAGATTGCACCATTTTATCTAACAAATGGACAGATAGCAAGAATAGGACACTCATTAACCTTTTAGCGGCTTCAGGGGGATAGAATTTTTTAAGTTAGTTGATGTCTCCAATGAAATAAATAATGCAGAGACCTTATGCAACTTGTTGGATGAGGTGGTGATCGAGGTGGGAGTGGAAAATGTCATCTAGATAGTGATCGACAATGCAATTGCATATGTGGCAACTGGTAGACTTCTAGAAGCGAGGCACCCAACATTGTTTTGGAGCCCTTGTGCCACCCACTATCTTGACCTACTCCTTGAGAGCATAGCGAAACTAAGCTAGGTGAAGGATGTGTTGAAGATGCAAAGAATATCACAAAGTACATCTACAACACAAGTCCTAAATCTCATGAGAGAGCACACTAATGGCAAGAAGCTTGTGCGATCAAGAGTCACACATTTTGTCACTAATTTCCTCACCTTGCAGTGTATAGCAATTGCATTGCCCAACCTTAAGCACACATTTGTGAGCAAAAGGTGGTTAGAGTCCTTATTGCAAGAAGGCCGCAACAGAGAAGGTTGTGAAAACCACTTTTATGATAGATTTGCCAAGATCATAGAGATCATCAAGACCAGTTTTTGATCTCCAATTTTCATTTATTTTTTATTTTATAATGTTACAATTTGTTGATTTTGTAAAATTATGATATTTTTATTTGTTGATTTAGTATAATTCTCTAATTTTATTTTCATCCACTATTCATTTAGGTGTTAGAATCGTTGGTTAGGGTTCTACGGTTGGTGGATGGGTATAAAATTCCCATGGAGTATCTATATAAAGACACAGATAAGGCCAAAGAGACAATTCAACATTTGTATGGGTTGAATAAAACCAAATATGAACCCATATGGCACATTATTGATCAAAGGTGGAACCGCCAACTCCACCAACATATTCATGCTGCTACCTACTATTTAAAACCCAAGCTTTCCTTCTCCCCTTCATTCAGAGCAGATGCAAAGGTTATGCTTGGCCTCAACACATGTATTGAGAGGTTGGTCCTTGATGACAACCCTCAAGACCTCATACACAATGAGATATAGGGTTATAAGAGGGTGGAGAACACATTATTTTCTTTACCTTTGTGCATTTGTAGGTGAGTCACTTTGCATCTAGGTAAAAATTATATATGTTTAATTTTAGTTTACTATTTATTTTAAGTTACAAAGTTATAAATATTGTCCTTGCAGATTTGTGGTGGGAAGATTTTGGTGCCACAACACCTAATCTTCAAAAGCTTGCCATCCACATTTTATCCTTGTAGTGCTTATGGATGTGAGCACAACTGGAGTGTTTTTGAGGCCATTCACACAAAGAAGAGCAACAAGTTAACTCAAACGCACCTGAATAACCTTGTCTTTCTGCGGTACAACCTTCGATTGCATGAAAGGAGGGTACAAGGGTAGGATACACATTATGCGCTAGACCTTGATGACATTGATCCATGTTTGGATTGGATTGTTGAGAATGTTGATGTGGATCCACTATTTACTGATGATGAGATAGCTGATTTGATAAGGGATGCAGCCGAATGGCAAGTGAATATGACAGCATTGAGGAGACAATAGACAAGGTTGGTGAGCCATCAAGGGTGGGTTCACCACATACACTACTTCATCCTATGCATGAGGCTCATGTTGAAGATACTGCAGCTATACAATCCACTTCCACAACACCCACATAGCGGCAATAGACTTTTCTAAGCTTTAGTCCTAGAAGAAATTTATGGTTTGTAATTTTTATTGATATCGAAACTTGAAGTTCATATGTAATAAAAATTTGAACTCATTTTTTGGTCTATGAAGTGTATTCAACTCTAATTTGATCTATATATGAAGGAAATCAGTAATATGTTCCATAAATTCAGTAATATGTGTGTTTTTGAAGAATATTTTTTAAAAAATTATGTATTTTTAATGCTTGATTAATTTGTTGAGTTATTGAAAAGTTTTTCCCTAAGTTTTTGCCGAGTCCCAAGTTTTTAAAAATTTTGGGTCAGTCAAGTAATTGCTGAGTCCGAGTTTTTCAACTATGCTCATTGATATTCAAATTATTGCATTCTGTCATTCTGATGTATGAATCTATGATTCGACAATTTGAATTGGGTATTGGTATTGTTCCCTTATCAATTTGAATGATCAATTATCAATTTATCACTGATCATTTGTTGTATTGCATTCTGTTGTATTGCGTTCTCAATTCTCAAATTTTGTTACTCAGTGTTTCTTTTTTGTATCATATATCAATTTGAATAATTAATTATCAATTTATCATTGATCATTTGGTGTATTGTGTTCTCAATTCTCAGATTGTGTTACCTAATTTCTTTTATATATATATTCGTTCCCCCATTGTCCCCAGAGACCCATACCATATCCCAAAAACTCCAAGAAACACTGTTATTACTTCTTTGATTGGTACGGATTGTTCTCCCTTTGTGGCTAGGCCTAAGGATTTTCCTCTGTTGGTGGCTCTAGTGAAGTTTCATAGGGACTCTCCCTTCAAAGGTTTCACAAATTAGTGGCAGTCACTTTTTTGAGGATTTGGCTTGTTTCAGTTCTGATAACTGAACCAAGGTTAAATGGAAGAAAGCTTCCTCAAGTTCAAGCGTGGAGCAATATAAAATGTCAATCCATTCTCATGTAAAGGAAAAATAAGATCCCTTGTAACAGGACTGGCTGCCTCCTTATAATGATGGGTTTTCTCTTTGCTGATAGGTAAGTTGTTTTTGTTAAGACTTAGCAAGCCCCTGAAATGTATTTTGTTTTAATCTTCTGAGTTAATATAAAGGGAGAGGGACCCACTTCCCTCATTTATCTATAAAAAAACAATTACAACCAAGCATAAGTATAGGAGTAAATGATTATTTATTAGAATGGCTCACCAACACAGTAGCCCTCTATAAATACTTAACTAAATATAAATGACAATTCAAACATATAACAAGCACAACCAAGGAAAATAAATTAGCCCACTTCCAACGAGTAACATCCACGGCAATCCATACTACTAGCAAATGCAATCAAGAATAATTCACCGATACCTGCATCTGGATTCTGAACATGATCAGGGGTTACTCCCAATATAAACATAATAACAATCAATGAAACCTAGTATGCCACATTACCATACAAAATGAGGGAAGAGTATGTATATGGAAAAAATTTAAAAATCCCATCATAGGGATATGCTACTCTACTAAAGAGCCTGTAAATTGCAGGCATCACACACATAACGAGTATAAGCTACATAGGACTCACATCACCAGAACTGTTAGCACTAGAGAGAACGGAATGCTAAGAAATCAACCATGGGACTTGCACCCCAAATGCAGGTAGAATAACAAGTAAAAACCACATAGAACTCACATCACCAGAAATGTTAGTACCAGAAAGAAGAGAATTCTAAGACATTAACCATGGGACTTGCACCCCAAATGCAGGGAGAAACAACAGGAAAATAGAGTGTTATACAGTATACACCATCAAACAGGCATCTACGCCCATAACGATCACAGCCAAGAATAATTCACAGAAATGTTAGTACTAGAGTGAAGAGAATTCATATAACAATGATAACCAAATGCCATTAGCAATACGACAAAAATAACCAAAGTAACTGCAAGCAATTTATACTAAGATGATCAAAGAAATTCAGAAGTTACCCCAACTAAAAAATTGGCCAATCCTTCATAGAGAAGTAGACAAAGACTCCAAGAAGAATCCATATTGATAGGCAGCCATAATTAAGGACCACTAACAGATCCTCACCAACAACAAACTCGAAACCAAGACACAGACGCACCAACATTAGAGAACACCCGGTATCTATCTATCCATATATGTATCCATCTACCTATCCATCGCTGCCCTTGTCTCCGTCATAAACACTCTTACACAAATTCTAAACCAAAGCAATCAATAGGTCACT
This sequence comes from Cunninghamia lanceolata, assembly GCA_027924645.1. Taxonomy (NCBI): domain Eukaryota; kingdom Viridiplantae; phylum Streptophyta; class Pinopsida; order Cupressales; family Cupressaceae; genus Cunninghamia; species Cunninghamia lanceolata. Next base: position 579,715 of record BSBN01000791.1, on the reverse strand, counting down.
AACACCCATATCCCAAAAATCAAGGTCAACTTACATCCTTTTTTTTTAAATCCATGTTTTCAAATTTGAAGAATTTACAGTTAAATGTCTGCAAAAGTCAAAACCAAGGATCATTCACAGAGCCGCACCCCCAATGATATAAAAACCAAGGAGCGGAAACTCCAACATTATAAAACAATATTCCTATCTATCCCTCTCTCACCCATAAGAGTAAGCAATCCACAAGTCACTAACACCCATATCTAAAAAAACCAGGGACCAGACACATCCATTATAAAAACCAACAATGTTTTCCAAATTAAAGAATCCGCAGTCCATATCAAGAAAATTGAAAGCACACCCAGATGAAATTTTGCATTTGAAAACAGACCCAGATGAAATTTGGCACCTAAAAACAGACCTGATGAAAATTTTATTTAACCAAAAAAAAAAGTGGGGGTAAATGAATATAACTCACTGTCGAACTTGTTGCCACCATGTTCCTCTATCTCTTTCCCTATTTCAGATTCGAATCCTAGCAATCACAACTCGGTTCTGTGTTCTTATCCTGAATTGGGAAGAGAATAAATTTGAGACCGCCACTATTGTAAGAGATCCATGTCTCACAAAGTATGAATCGTACTGGGGAGGCAAGGAATATTTACGAGAATGGGGAGAGTGCCAACGAATGATGATAATGACGACGAAGAAGAACAAAATGTAATGATGCTCTTTTCACTGTTATTATTATTGTTCATCTTGGTGTTGTTATCATATCCACCCACCTATCATTCTTCCCTTCCTCTCGCCCCACCCTCAACAACAGAGGCGCTCTTTCAGACTCCAAAGCCCCCTTATTGCCTATGCCCTAAGTTGTAACCATTTTCATGCCCTCCGTACTAAACATTCGTTATGATTGTCTCCCTGATCACCATCAAACTCAATGCCTTAAAATATCTTAAAGATTGTTATTGGGTAGTAGGTTTGATTACTTAGATTTGGAATGCTGATCTGGACCCCTTGTAAGGGGAGTCTCTTTGACCGGAATACCAGTGAACTTCTCTAATCGGGTTTATTTCCACCTACAAGCTGAGTACACGGTATATGTGTGTAAAAACTTACTTGGAAGTTAGTTGTGGTCAAACTAACATTTGGGAGCCATGAATCAGTCACAATAAACAACCGTACTTGAAGGCCAAAATGGCGCCCTGTATGTTTTTGTAAGGGATAAAAGTGCCGCCTCTCTTTTCTGATTAGTCAGTGCCTGTACGTATTGTCTATCCAAAACATAAATTATAGTGATGGATTATTTTTAATTAATCAAAAAATTATTTTTTATTTACATTATATTTTTATTGTTAACAAAATAATATATATAAGAAATTATCAAAATATTATTTATCTACATCAAGAAAATATTAATAATATTTTTTTATAATATACTATAATGTCTTAAACATTTATTATTAGTGTCAAAATAATGTAATTTATGAGAAATCACATCACCATTTAAATATTATATTAATAATTATTATCTATATATATATTGATAGACATTAAATTTCCACAGTCCATAATGTTTGAAGTTCAGGATTAAACTGTGTGCAAGTTTTTTCCTCAACGTTTCGGATCACACTCCATGATCCATCATCAGGAGAAGTAGCAAGAGAAGAACAATAGATATATATTTATAATATTCTATTTATAAGCCTATCTAATTTATTTGTGTGTCAGCTTAATTAAATTATATTTGATTGTTATTGTAGAAAAGGGTAATATTCTATACACACACACACATATATTCAAACTATAGTTACACATATGAAAACTATTCAAAGTTTTTAAGCATAAAACAAAAGGCATTACTTACAATCAAATCCAATAGTTTAAGTTGATTGAGGAGAATCAATGGGTAGTGGTCAAATGGGGGAATACAAAGTTGCACCCCATGGGCTTTAGCCATTTCAATCGAATTGTGACATGTGTCTCCAAGGAAATGTAATAGTACACATTTGATTTAGACATAGAACAAAGTGAAGCAACATTAAAATAGTACTTCAACACTGACAAAAAGCATAAAGCATGAGATTTACACATAGGGCATTTGTAATATTTGAAGTGTAAACACAGAGAACTACCTAGGAAACATAAAATTGAACTAAGAGATAAACATAGATAATGAAAATTCACAAGGCAAAATAAATAGCCTTCGATTGGGTATCGATAGGGCAACAAACAATAACAAACTATAACAAGGGCATACAAACAATTAAAATCAAAGCACCCAAAGATTAGAGGTTAATTGCATATTTGAAAGCTATGTGTGTAGGCATCCGTGACTACATGTACCCCATTCTAGCATCCTAAGCCTTCCTTCTCCCTATTTATTCATTTAGGGTAGCCAATAAATATAATGAAGCATGAGGTAGAGGTAGTCTATGAATCAAATCAATAGTACATCTCATCACACACTATGTAGGCACTCCCTTTGATGGTTGAAAGATATGCATGTATTCTTCCAACTTGTGGTTCAACTCTATAGTCTCTATTTATGTTATTGGAGGAAAGTTATGGTATGTTTCTACGCTACAAAGGCATTCATACATTTAGGTCTCACTATTAAAAGCATAAATTTCTTAATGGGACTAGATCTAACATCTTACATTATTTAGTGTTGATGCCTGACAACTTAGGTACAACCTTTGGCATGTGATATCTTCTATCGCCAACATCTATGACAACATTTCTTAGATTTTTTTCATAGACTACAAGTCAATGGTAATTATATATTCACCTAGGTAAAACATCACATACCTCTTTAATGGAGTGATATTGTGCAGGATTGTATCTTTAAAAGGTTTGATGTTGTATACCAATTGACACTATTCAATGACATGTTTTTAAGATCCTACACTAAACCATCCATTCTTTTGAGCATAACAAACTACATCAAAATGAGTGCTAGAGTTATGAAATAAACACCACTTGCCAATCTTGTACTACTAGAGGAAGTTTGTCTCCAAGGTGTTCCACGAGGTATGTCCTCTAAAACACTATCGAATGTTGTTCTTACAATTCTTGAATTTAATAATGCATGTTGTTGGTTAGAGAATTTTGCCTTGATAAGGTATTTCATGGGTAGGGTCCCCCCTGAAAGCATGCTCAAATATTAGGTCAATAGGGCATGGACCCCGCATGAGATCTACATTGATGCCATGCAAAAACTCACCAAGAGTTTTTTTCTTTTGTTTGATGGAAAAGGAGTGATCTATCTTAAAGAGTTAAACTAGGTCAAACCCTCTTCTACAAAAATTGGGGCACAAACTGAGCTTGGCTACTACCCATGGAGGAGATCCGAACTATAGGGGTTTTGCCCTTTTGTTGTAAATAGATGAGTCAACCAAATTCAACCAAGATCAAACAAGCAAGCATGAATAAATGACCAAACCCTAAATGACAAAGATCTGCTAAAAACTAACTGTCGGAAACAGCTATTGGAAAACCAAAAGCACACCAGAGATCAAGAAGCAAAGCAGAACCTAGATATGGGAGTAGAAACACAAAAGACCAGGGTGCTTAGGCGCCCTAAATCCTAATTAGAGTTTAGCAAAATCTCGGGGTATATCCAGACCTATACTTGCAAGCTTTGTCTTCTTCCCAGATCTTGCCCTCAAAAACCTGTATCTCCAACCTGCACACAAGAAAAAAGGAAAACGTTGTATTGTGTATAAGGGCTTGCCTTAGTCAAATCTTGTGTTGGTGTTTCCACCTCCACTACAATGATGATTAGATCCAAGAGTGTGTGCCCTAGGAGGGCAGAGGCAAGATCCGCAATATATGATAGAAATATGAATGAAAATGTTGATGATTATCACAAGATGTAAAACCCTAGTTGGAGTAGATGCTCAAGATCATGCACCAACAAGGAGAGTGATGGAGAAGGCTTGAAACTTCCTTCAAGACCTACAAACAAGCTTCATAACATCCACAACTAGATAGCAATTCCAAGTATGAAGAACACTTTAGCATAGAAGATCAAAGCATGAGAGCAAACTCTAACTTCGCATTAGGCATCTTATAATCATCTAGTTGTAAAATGAATTGTAAAACTCTTTTATATATGCATTCTCTCTCACAAGCAATGAATAAAACGAAATGGAGCCCACATGTACAAACTAGGGAGGTTTTCTAAGCTGACACCATAAGAGAGGGGCTAAAGAACCCATCTAGGCCCACGGCGCTCAGGTGCCCTGGTCCTTTAGCCCCACAAACTCTGGGAAGTGTCAAATATCGTGGGCTTAGGCCAATTCTAAGTTTATTCTATAGAGTTTATTCATTGGGATCGAGATTTTATCGTTTTAAGCTCAAAAAAGGTGTTAAAATAGATCCTGATTATCAAGTGTAACATTTTAGGTCTAATCAGGTGCTAAACTGGGTGTAAAATGCTAGTGTACACATTTTACGACATAACATCTTTTTTGTTTTGCTAAAGCTAACCGTGTTGAGGCTATCCTTAGCCATGTCTCTTAGCTTGTCCATTACTCACTTCTTGTTTTCAAACCCTAGACTCAAGACTTTGTCATCTCTGATGAAAAGTCTTTTCAAGTCATTGTGTGGGTCAAGTTTCTTGGGTTGCCCTTGCCATGTTGGAACTTTTTAAGCTAGATAACCTCTTCCTTAGGCTCTATGGTTTGTGTAGAACCTAAATGGTTCTATTCAACTCATCCTCAATGGCAAGTCTATGTTGAGGTGGATCTCTCCAAGGATCTCAAAGAGTCGGTTGATATCCAAGTTGGTCAAACCATGTACACACAATGCATACAGTATATCAATCTATTGAATATTTGCTATATACAGAAAAATGGATCAAAGGACAATGGAAGATAAATGCAATAAACCCAATACCTTCACCTTCAAACCAACTCCTCCACACTTGATATAACAGAGTAGATGTGCCCTAATCTACTAGCTATGTTCTCTATGATATGCAAGATTGATAGAATGATAGGATGTGTTGATTGCTCATGATTTATGCAACATAACAACTAGTATGAAGATGATGGATATGAGGATCTAGAGTGATTTTGACAGCATGATGTTCTATGAAGATGTCCTCTGAAATGGCTTGGTTGAGGCTTGATTTATAGGAGGTGAGGGATAGGAATGGATGGCTAGGATTAGATTAGTGATGGATGGCTAGGATTAGATGAGACATGGATCAAGGCTTAGAGTTGTAATCATGTGACAAGTGTCACATGAGGGTTGAATGAGAGGAATTAAGTCAAGGATAAGGATTAAGAATCTTCTAGAGGCGTCCTTGTGATAAAGCTTTCTAGAATCTTCTAGTCATATGAGGATAAAGACAAATAGGGAATTAAATAATAACATTATTTAATTTTTGAAGAGGGATGATGTGGAAAATATTAATTAAATAAATATTTTATTTATTTAATTAATTTGGATAAAAAGGATTTAAAAAGTTATTTTTTTTGCTTGAGAAACGGTAGAGCCAGTGATTATATTGATATTAAAAAGGCAAAGGTACATAGAGAGACCCAGACCAGGCACAGATGGGTACAAAGGCCATCAAGAGGTTGCCAAAGATAGCGAAAACCAAAAAGGTCCACATAGACATACAAATGAAAATCATGAGTTGGAAAGCAAAATGCAAATGAAAGGCCACTTGGGCAAGCAACATGCTCCCAATGTGGCAAGACTACTAGCAAGAGGATCCCAAAGGCTCATCCCCCAAAGAAATCTACAAAAATACAATGCAGATATAACCGGCAATCATAAAGACTTCAGCATGCTTAACGAAGATCTGCCCATTGTGAGGACAAAGAAGGACAAGAGTTTGTTCAATCATCATTTGCAAAAGTCAGATATCATAAATGCCAAGATTTGAAATTGGCACGCTGACCAAAGCCACCACCAAGTCCGCAACTGCTATTTGAATTTGGCACCGCCCAACACCCCACCTAGTCTGTACCATCTCCACACCCACCACCAGCTCTACCAATAGCGCCACAACTAAAGCAATGCCCAAACCTCTGCCTGCAGCTACAACCAGTTCTCGGATAGGGGAGGCGCCGGAAGAAAAGGATCAGCATCAGAGGATCGACCAACACTATAGATGGATCAATAACCATCAAACACAACTAACCAAATAACTACCCTTTGAGGGGCATAGAAGGACAAGAAATTGTCCAAATAAAGAATTCCATTAAACGGAACCATAGATGTCAAGATTTAAACTTGACGGTTCCAACTTCATCAGGACCATTGCCAGGTCCAGAGACTTCTCTCAGATCTTCACCCGACGCCTCACCTCTCCCACTCCTACTCTTCCTCGCCCTCTGCACATAATGCAGCTAAGGAGAATGACAACTCCCCTTAACTGCAGGGAAGCCATAGCTCCCGTATCTTGTCCAAGGCCATTCTGGTAACCATAGCGAGGCACCACCAAGACCAACTCACAGTCCAAAAACTCCTCCAAACCCATCGTCAGAGCCATATTCATGATGTGGCTTCAACAATTGGCACTCCACACAGGCTCCCCTACTAGAGTCTGCCTCCACCACCTGAGACTCTCCAGGGCCGCTTCCTCCACCTAGCCTCCATTGAGGTCGAAACATCTTTCCAAGCCACCACCATGGCCCTCGCCAATACCTCCCAAAAACATCTCCGCCAAAAAACCACCGCTAATGTCATCTCAAGGATCAGAAGCTCCGCTAAAGCTGAGACCTCTACCCAGTCCATTAGAGCTAACTAAGCCCGAGGTCTTGCCCCCCCATCCGGGTCTTCATCGTCTCGTTCATTACCATCTTCTTCACTAGCCTCCACCCTACAACCGCCCCCACTCCCGCTCCCGCTGTCGCTCGCCATCACTGCTAAATGAGGGTGTTGTTGTTGCTCCTTAAAAAGGTGATTAATTAAACAAATATAATTTATTTAATTCATTGGATGAGAATGATTGAGAAAAATGATAAATTAATTAAATAAATATTAAATTTATTTAATTAATTTGGCTAGAGATGATAAAAAGGGATAAAGAGGGATTAGTTAAATAAATATAATTTATTTAACTAATGAGGTGATGGAAGGAGGTATGTAAGGTTCCTAGGACAAAATGTCTCATAAGGTGTCTCAAGTTATGTCAAAAGATGATGTCACAAGACATGTCAATTTTAGGTGTCTACATTTTGCTCATTTGAGATGATGTTGCGACTAAGAGAAGTAACATCATTTCAAAGAAGATAAGGTATGGATGGAAGAAAAGGATGCCCCAACCACTTGAAAGAGTGACAAGGAGGAATAGATGAAGTATATAATGATGATGATGTAAGGATAAGATGATGATGTAAGGATAGGATTATGCCCCCTCGAGAGGATAGGCAAGTTGGAAGAACACGGGTAGGCTCTCGAAATGAAATGAAAGGGATTGGTCAAGGAGATGGAGGAAGCGAGATAAGGGATGGATGAAAGAGATGAATGATACATTATGTTGCAATGAGGTGAGCAACCATATAGTTTGATATAGCATTAGACATTATGCACCAAGGTAGAAAGACCAAGGTGACGATGTCTCTTGGGCACCCAATGTAATACAACCTTGTCTAGATGTATAAAGAAGGAAACTTAGAGTATTAAAGTCCAAGTGCACACAAGGTATGAAATGACCTTAGATGAAAAGGATATGCAAAAAGCTATTCCAACATACACAAGATATGAATATTAGCTGGAAAGAGACGGATTTGATATAAATGCAAGATAAAATGATAACACACACAAACAAGCAAGCAAGCATGCACAAATGATTCAAAAACAAACAAGGTATTGCCCCTGTCAAGCTATAAACCAATAATTGATTGATTGATTGATGATGATGATGCTAATGATGATGATGACGATGATGATACTAGTGTTGGCCATGCGAATCAACACCAGGATTTGATTGATAAGGATAGTGTTGACATTGTGGGGAACAATATATCCCTAGATCAACACAAGGATGTGAGAATGATATATCCCATTGATAATTGATTGATGATGTTTGATTGCTTGATTTGATTTGATTTGATTGGATTGGATTGATTGATGTGATGTAGTTTACAAGGCTAGGATCAAAACCAAAGAACGAGATTAGAAGATTTGGCTAGATTGGTATGGATTAAGGATTGACTTGCATTTGGATTTATTGCTTGGATTTTTGTTTTGGATATTTGATTTTTTGTGTTTTTTTTATATTTTGGGTATGTTTTGGAATGGCATTGGGTTACAATTTTGATAGCCTTTGTGCTAGACACCAATGACAAGGGAAAATCAAGTTTAGATGCAAGGATGAAGGTGGGATTGGATGGAGGTATAAAAGGATGAGATATAGTAAATAGGATGGACTACTCATGATAGATGGATGGATAAAAGGATAGTCAATAGTGGATGGAATGGATGAGTGAATCATAAGGGAGCTAGGGTGTGAGCTCCAAAGACTATGTAACATAGGAATAACATGCCCCATTCTAGGTGTAATGCTTAGGATTTTACATGACAAAGCTTATGACAAGAGGATGATGATAGGATTGGTTGGAAAGGATGAGGTATATCAAGAGATATCCATAACATTCTTCAACAGTTTGCCCCTATGTCTTTATCAAGATCAAAAAGAGGAAGGGAGGATGGATGGACTCAATAGGATAGGTATGTGGTTATAATGTACATAAGGATGATAGGATAGGATAGAAATGATAGGATGGGAAATGATAGGTTGGATGAGACAACGTGCCCCCGAGTGTAAGACACGTAGATAATCAACCTAAACATGACACCTATTTTCTAGGTTTTCATCATGGTACTTATCCAAGGTGCCACCAAGGTGGTTTTCACCATTGGACAAAGGGATTTCTCTTTACTATTTTGATTTATTTCTTTTATTTATTTCTTTTTCTTTTTCTTTTTGGAAGATTTGGATGAGATAGGTGGATACAAACAAGAATGTTTGGAAGAGGATGTGGACTCAATTGTCTATTTTCGTGAAAGGTGATAGTCCTATTAGAGATGGATGTCACACATGGACCATGTCAAGTGTCATTATGCTCATAGATGTTTGTAGGGGATTTCATGAGAGGGAGATGGAGTAGGTAGATAGTGGATTATGAAAGGTTTATGCAAGGATGGATGGAGGATAGTGGATAATGATGTGAATTATGGATGGAAGGATAATGAATTATGATGTGGATTATGTATGAAAGGATTATGCAAAAGCATGTACCATAGGGATATAATGGGTGAAATATGTGGGATAGTAGACCTGAAAGATGGGGAGACGGAGGTATGTGGGAATGTTGTGGAATGAAAAGGAGCCAAGACCAATGGTTGCACACACCAAATTGGATTTTGAAGCTTTTGATTAGAAGGGGGAGTTGGGAGTAATGGAGGTTTTTGCTTAGGGGATTTCATTATGGATTTAAGAACCCAAATGGACTTAGGATTATTATGATTTTTGCATTGGGATTTTTGGATGGTATGGGATTTTTGGGATTTTTGAGATGTGGATGCTTCATTTGACTTGATTTATTTTTGCTTAGGGACCTATATAGCCTTTTGAATGGATTTGTCTTTAATTCTTTGTAATTTTTCTCTAAGGCATGAGGATCTTTAGGATTTTTTGCTTTATGGGTAGAGGCATCCAAATCTTTATTTTTGAGTCCCATGGAATTGGTGGAAGCTTCATGTTTGGTTGATGTGTGTATTCGTGGATCATGATTAGGAATATTAAGGGATTTATGGATGGAGGGATTAAAATCAGACTTACGGATAAATGGATGAGGGGATTTGAGGATGGGGATATTAGGCGTTGAGAGAAGTGGAGGTAGAGTGGTTTGGAGGATAGGTATGTTAAGACTTGGAAGGAGTGGAGGTAAAGTGGATGGTGGTAGGTGTATGGTCACATGCTTTTGGGATTTATATGACGATGGAGGAGGAATGGCAACATATGTTTTGGGGGTACGATAAGGTTTATGATGGAATGAAGTGGATTTAGAAGGCATGGAGGAAGTACCAACATCTTTAGATTGTTTTCCTTGGGGTACATAAATAAGGCCATATGATCATGGAGGGACTTTTACATGAATGGGCGCCAAAATACCTTGTTCATGAAGGCGTAAGCCTTTACCTTGATAATTCATGTTTTGGAGTATGCGATGTACAATGGGATTATGGGTGTTTTGGACACAAGATATAATCTCAATATTTGATGGGGAGGGTGAGGTGGTAGATAGTGGTTGTTGCTTTCCTAGGGAAGAACATTCATGGATGTAGTAAGACTAAGGGGATATGATGGTGGATTTGAAAGGGGTTCGATAGGAGATGATGAAGGATCAATAGGATCTTGATTATCATTATGCTCATTAAGATCCAAGCTATTTGTTTGATCATCTATGTTTACTTGGGAGCCAAGTGTCTCATCAAGGGAAATGGATGTTATTGGATCATGGATAGGACTAGGTGGAGGATGGTGGATAGGAGTAATTTGAATATCTTTCTCATGGATGGTTATGGGATTATGGATAGGTGGAGTAATAATATCTTGATCATGGATTGCATAAAGTTGGCTAAGAGGATCATCATGGCTTTCTTGATCATAGATAGGATCTTGATCATAGATGGGAGCTTGATCATAAATAAGACTAAGTGTACTATGGATGGGATGAATTTTCTCATGGTTATGCTCTTCATCATAGATAATATCTTGATCATGTAGAAAAATATAAGTTATGGATACGTTGAATGGAGGTGCTTTGATCTTGATTTGGATAAGGGGTTAATTTTTCAACATGCTTTAGATAAGACCCTTGACATAGCTCTTGTGGTTGGATGGAATTGGAAGTGGGAGACTCTTGGATAGGCTTGATAGGATCTAGATGGTCAACAATGTGATTGTATGATAAATCTTGACTTGGACTCATGATAGGGGGATCTTGAAGAGGCTTAATGGGTTGTGGACTACATGATGGGGTTGGAGGAATAGACATGATGTTTGAAAAATCTTTGATAGGTTCAAGGATAGGAATTTGATGACATGGAGATGGTTTATTCATTGCTAATAACCATTGGATCACATCCTTCATAAGTGTATGGGTGGACGAGCAATATAATGGATAGATAATAAGGGTAGATAGTGTAGGATTAGAATTAGAATTAGGTGGAGGGATAATGGTATTGGACATATTAGGATTTGGATTGGATGTAGGGATAATGGGATTGGATGGATTGGGATTTGGACTAGATGGAGGGATAATAGGATTGGATGGATTAGGATTTGGACTAGATGGAGGGATAATGGGATTGGATGGAATAGGATTTGGATTAGATGGGGGGATAATGGGATTGGATGGATTAGGATTAGGATAGGATCATCTAGCACAATCTTACCACAATTTATGAGGTTTTTTTTATCAATCTCTTAAGTGTTGAACAATTGGATGTTGTATGGCCCCTAACCCTATGGTATGCACAATAATAATTTTCATTATACCAAATATGGTTTAATGACATTTGGATCATATGGTTTTATCGGGGGTAGCTCAATCAACTTGACTTGGACCAATTGTTTGAAAAATATCTCAACCTCATCTTTTGGTGGAGGATTGAAGGAACATGATGGTGAAGAAAATGAAGTAGTTGATGGATTAGAAGGTTGATGGACCAATGGTTTGGGATTACATAGTGGTTTTGGGATAGGACTAGTAGGCTCTTGGATAGGCATTTGATTGGATGATGATGGAGGATACCAATAGGATGCATAAGCTAGAGTGGTGTTCCCCTTGTCAAAGGTGACATAAGGACTTAAGGACACTTGATATTGGTGCAAAGGTTAACTTGGACTTGCATGTTGTTGTTGTGAAGGAACTTGATAGTCTTGTAAATATAAGAGTTAGCTAGATAGGAGCCACCCAATATCTAGGACTTCATGAAAGCACAAGAGAGACAATATGAAAGAATAATGTATTCTATCAATGAATGCAAAATTGTGTATGTTACAATGTACATGAGAGCCTTGCTTATAAAGACAAGGATGAGAGATAAGATGTTGTAGTCATGTGACAAGTGCCTTAATCCTATGACATGTGACAACTATAGCACATGTGGAGGATAAGACAACTATATGACAACTATCAACAACTAGCAACAACTAGACACAACTAGGAACAACTAGAAACATCTAGAAGACTCACTAAGTCAACTTAACATGTGAATTATGTGAAGGAATATTATTTAACTAATAAATAGTTAAATAATATGAATTATCCTCACACAAGGGAAACTAGATAGGAAATATCCATATTCACACTAACACCCCCCCTTAAGTGCAACTTAGGGAGAAGCTGACAAAATGCAAAGATGGATGGGTCCCGGCTACCAGGCCATGTTAGGTACCCATGTACAAACAAGTTTCATGTGGAGTAAAGGAGAAAACCTCATGGGAAAAAAACTCCTTTCCAAAAGTGAGAATGCATACAAACATGTACAAGTGATGGAATGATGGAAGAATCAAGACCCACCAAATACAACATCCATCACAACTATACAATGAATAGCCTCCCCATAAGAGGGAAAGAATGAGACAAGATGTCACCCCCATAACGAAGAAGCTCTAGTGCTAATGGTGAATGCTAGAAGAAGAAGACCAAAGATGATCCAAAACCTGCAAACAATATGTCTTCCCTTGGGAAGAAACCAATCCGTTGGTGCATGAAGAAACTCCAACTCCAAACCAAGAGATGAGGAAGGAAGTCTCATAAAATATGATGTCTCTGAAAGCTGCTCCTGTGTCTCCATGTCGATGCCGAATGATACCACAATCAAATTAGGAGTCTCAGGACTCACTGATGAAAGTGATAATCTAGGATCAAGTGGAAACTAAAAATCATCAACCTCCAAAGACAAAGATGTGTTGACAACAATTGTGCTATGACTATCATCAAAGAGGAGAGAAAACCCCTCAAATGTGTCCTCCAAATCATCAATGTGAGACTCACAAAACAAATCTGAAACACCTGTCAAGTACTCATCCCACAAAGCTATATTTGAAAGACAAGAAGCATCCTGCTGAACTGAAACACTAAACTCTGAAGAAGCAAGAGGTAGAGAAGATGGAATTATAGCACAAGTCTCAAGAACCGATGAAGAGGCAAGAATACCAAAGTTCAAGTGACCAAACTTATCCTCTGAAGTATGATTCACACAAGGAGTGTGAATATCAACCAACAAATCTGAATCAACATCAGGAGAGAAACCATAAAAGGTGTATAGCCGAGATGCATGATCAGCCAACCCTATAGCAATTATCTCTGCACTTTCCAAGTCTCTAATAATAACCAAATCAGATGTGAACTTCATTGTCTTCCATGTACCACTATGAGTAATCTAATATATGGAAAGAAGATTATTGGTCAAAGAAGGCACAAAAAGGACATCACTAAAGGTACCTTCACCAATATCAAAAGTTCCCTTTCCAATTATATTCATGTATGCATTATTACCTATCAAAATAGGTGGCATATTACATGGCTCAAATGAAGAAAATATATCCTTTGAAGAAGAAATATGATGAGAAGCACCTGAATCAAGAAGCCATTGACCTGATGTAGAACTTGTACTTGCACAAAGTGCTTTACCTTTATGTTTGGGTTCCTTGGTTTTCCTTGCAATAATTGGTTCAGAAAATTCTGGCTATGTAGATGGTGATGGAATAGGAGAAGATGAACTAGATGTTATATTTGAAGGCAACTGAATATTGTTCTTATGAAGAAGATTCTTCAACTCATCAATCTGTTTCTTATAACAATTATGTTCATCATGTCTAGTTCTCTTACAATAAGCACAAACAACTTTCTCCTTCTTAGACTTATCCTCCTCAGAAGAGGTGGGAGTCTCATTAGGTGATTTTGATTCTGTCTTAGGAGAAGATTTATTCTTACCTTTTCCTTTTGATGATTGAGCTACTAATGCATGATTCTTGGGGACTGCATTGAATTCAACAAGCTTAGCATGCTCTCTAGTCAATCATTCACAAAACACCTCAAGAGAAGGCATAGTAAATGCAACACCTAGGGCATCCATGGTGGAATAAAAGGTAGAAGAGAAAACTACATATGGGCCTTTCAACTTAGACAAAATCAATAATACACATTCCTTTTCAGATTTATCTTTCCCACAGCTTGCCAATTGAGATCTTAACCCTTTAAACTTAACCATATAATCCTCAATGGAAGGAAATGCATCAGGAGAAGGAGAAGTCAATTCTACATCTATTTGCAAAGCATGAAAATCACTAATTTTCCCAAATAGATCATTATACTTTTTCCATGCTTGCTTAGGTGTCTCACATCCCTCAATATGAAATAACAAACTATTAGAAACATGCAAGGCAATCAATCCCATGGATTGATCAAGTTTGTTCCTAAATTCAAATTTCTCATATTCTTTTGTGAATTCAGGTTGTTCATCATCCAATGTTGACCATAAACCCTTAAATTGAAGCAAATGATGCATCTTTTGTTTCCATGAATGATAATTGTGAGGTGTGAAAAGCTCAAATTTTAATTTGCATTAGCCATGAGTAAAACAACCTCAATAGAGAAAAATTGAAATGTAATATGAGAGGAAACCTCCCAAAATCTGAATCAAGACTGAAAATGAAGCCCCCCAAGCAAAAATAATCACCAATTTCAACTCTTTTTCCAATTAATGAGTGTATGTACCCAAATAGCCTCAAACTGAAAATCTAATGCAAAAGGCAAAATCTAAAAAAAAAAATGGCATTGACAAAACTGAAGAGCACAGAATTACCTTTCCAATGCCTATAAGAAGTTGAAACTTTGACGAAGGGGGCGAAAGTTATGAGCTCGGGAATGCAAAACATAAGTTCTGGCTTCAAATAGCAAAATATGGCATCAAACTACCAAATCTCAAAAAACTACCTGCACCATTGCGAAGAGCTTGGAACCAACTTTCTAACGGTATCTTGTTTGCAAATTTTTGATACCATGGCAAAAAATTATGGCTCATAGAAAAAAAATCGCCCTCCTAGGACTAAAGGGGGCCAAAGGGGTCCTACTGATGTCAGCGGAATATTCCTTTTCGCAAGAAAAAATGCCCCCAGGCTGGAAAACTACTTTTTGGGTCAAAAAATCACCTATGCAAAATCCAAAACTACCAGCAAAAAATGGAAAACCACCCTCTAGAGCGCAAAACCACCTTTTTGTGGAAACACAAACTACCTGACAGATAGAAAACCACCTGTGTACAAGCAGAAATCACCTGTGAAGGCACGAAACTGCCTTTTTTGTTCGAGAAGGTAAAAACCACTGTTTGACAGCGAAACCACCTACTGTTTGAAGATTTACCACTAGATTGAGGGAGAAAAAACTGTCGAATTGCAATGTTTATGTACTGCTGGATAATGTTTTAAATTGCGGAAATTTTGTTTTGACTGCCAAAGAATTTTAAAAACTTGCAGATATCTTTTAATAATTTAAAGAACCGATGCCCTTAAAACAAGCCGCCATTGAATTTTTAAACCCTACGGAGATTTTTGAAAGGGTGTAAGGATCCAGGGGGCGCACTTTTAACCCCTCCATGTAGGCTTAACCCTGCCATGCGGACGGGGGCTCCCCGTTGCGTCCACTGTACCAACAGGTACAGGGGCCGACAGGGATGTCAGTACCCTGTTAGTACCCTGGCCCTAATAAAATCCTTTTTTTTAATTCAAAAAATCTCCTCAGGTAAATTAAATAAAAAACAACGAACAATTAAAAAAATACCCAATTTGATGATTGACGCAGTCGATGACGTAGTGTTTCTGTGAGATTCTCAGAATATGCCACCTACGCAGGGAATATTCCCTGTTGTCCGTATAGCGGGGCAGAGGTAAAAAAATTTCCCATTTGTTCCACTGCTCTGATTTGAATGATTTTATAATCGATCTGTAGGTTTTGACACCTTCCGAATGCAATGGCAGGGTCAATTTTTGTCCAAATTGCTCTGAATTTGCAGCTACCTCCAGGATTAGGTATCCATGTCCTGAATTGAAAACCTCATAGATTTGGCCTCCAATGTCCGATTTGGACGAAACAAAAGCCTATCTTTACTATCTCGGACCTCCTGAACACAATGGTGTGCTCATATTTGTAGCAACATGCTTTGAAATGAACCTACAATATAAGGCTACAAAGAGGAAACCCTCACAAATCTGGTATTTCCATCAAGTTTTTTTGATTCTCCAGGTCATCATTCAATGCAAGAGAAGAGAATACTTAACTATCAAGATCCACCATGAATTTGCATTCACATCTCTCAAATTTGGCTAACAAGAAGAGATTCCACCTAGAGAGCTCTGATACCATGTAAGAGTTGGCTAGATAGGAGCCACCCAAGATCTAGGACTTCATGAAAGTACAAGAGAGACAATATGAAAGAATAATGTATTCTATCAATGAATGCAAAATTGTGTATGTTACAATGTACATGAGAGCCTTGCTTATAAAGATAAGGATGAGAACTAAGATGTAGTCATGTGACAAGTGTCTTAATCCTATGACATGTGACAACTATAGCACATGTGGAGGATAAGACAACTATATGACAACTATCCACAACTAGCAATAACTAGACACAACTAGGAACAACTAGAAACATATAGAAGACTCACTAAGTCAACTTAACAAGTGAATTATGTGAAGGAATATTATTTAACTAATAAATAGTTAAATAATATGAATTATTCTCACACAAGGGAAACTAGATAGGAAATATCCCTATTCACACTAACAATAAATGGACTTGGGGTTGAGGTGAAATGTTGGGATAAGTAGTTGGATGATCTTGAGGTATGGATTGATATGGATATTGGTTAATATTGGAAGAAATGGGATAGTTTGATGTAGAAGTAACTTGATATGTGGTTGGATTAGGTTGGTTTGATGATGAAGGTGACACATAGGATTGAGGAGGAGTTTGTTGATTTTGTGATTGTGTGTGTGTTTGTTGATTGGCTAGGAGTTGTTGTAAGGGTTGTTGTTGATGTTGGATGGTGACTTGTTGTTGTTGGATGATTTGTTGGTCTAGGAGTTGTTGTTGCTGGAATTGTTGGTGTTGTGGTGGGGTAGTGACAAGTTCATTTCTATATAACCACTCAAGTTCATCAAACATTCTTTGGACATCATAAGGATCATCCTCTAAGATCTCGTTCTCTAGTGTCATAACCATTTTGACAAAGGATGGATTAGATGGGGCTCAAGAATGGGATTATGATCAGGATGATTAAGAATGGAGTGTGATGAAGATTATGTGGATAAAGTTGGATTAAGACAATGATGGAGGATGATATGGGATTATGATTAGGATTATGAGATGGATTATGGATAGATTGGATTGATTGGATTATGATGAAGGCTTAGAATGATTAGGGACAAGGTGGATAAGAGGGGTGATTAGGATGGAGTGATTGGATGCTTAAGATGATGAGGATGGATAAGAAGGATAACTTGGATAGTTAGGAATGGTGGGACTGTATGATTAGGTGGATGACTACGATAACTAGGGATGATGAGATTGGATGATTTGTAATGACTAGGATAATTAAGGATGATGGGATTGGATGATTTGGAATAATTGAAATAGATGGATAAACAAGGTGATTAGGATGAATGATTAAGATGATTAGGATTGTCAGGGATGATTTATATATATATGGATGAATATGATTGAGATGATTGGATAAGTGACTAGGATAATGTGGATTGGGTTGGATGAGGATTAGAAGGACCTAGATTAGATTAGATGATGATTATGATGATGTGGATATGGGAATTAGGATGATTAGGGATAATGAGATGGATAACAAGGATGGTTAAGATAACTAAGGTGGATAATTAAGATGATTAGGGTTTGAATTAGGATGAAGGTGGTTTAGCTTGGGATTGAAGTGATGACAAGGATAATTAGGATGATGTGGAGTGAATATGTTGATAGCTTGACTTAGACAATTTGCAAACAAAATATTTCACATGTACATGCATAGATCACACACACAAGACACAATGGAAAATTTGGCTTTCAAATTTAATTGTTGTATTTATGAAGACACTTGAAGACACATCAACAATCCTAATATTAGTCAATCGAGTGTGGCCAAGAGGTCTTAAGCTAGGATGTATAAGTTTGCTAAGGATGTCCCCAATGTACACAAGGTTCGGGGGCCTAATTCCATGAAATGAAAGTGAAATAATGCCACACAACTAGGAGAAGAAGGTAACCCACTCTTCACCTTCACTTCCCTAAGGTATAAAATTCTTGGGGGCTTAACCTGGATAACATGATTTCAACTTCCAAGAGGCATGTCTTTCAATTCACTCACTTTTTATACTCTACCAGAACACTAGATTTGAGGTCATTCCTTGGAGTGGCGTGTCTCCAAGCATGCCTCCTAAAAGGGTGACAAAAGAAAATTAAGTGGTGTTTTTGATCTCCAAGATCATCTTGAGGTGCGAGGAGAGAGCATACACACACACTTGACTCACACTCACAATGTTGATTTACCCTTATAAATTGAAATGTGTGTGTGAAGATGAATGTGAGTAAAGGATGTGTTCATTTCCCAAGATCACACTAGGTAAGAGCATACACACCCTAAATAACACTCAAATCCACAAAAAAAATAAAGCACAAGTTCATTTTATGTCCAAGTCCAAACGTGACGATGCAAACACATGTTCATTTTATGCCTAAAATCAAAATATGATGTTGTAAACAAGTGTTTTTTTCAATCCCAAATTGAAGTGTAAGAGTTAGATTGAGTGCACCTTGAAATGTAAGCAACGTACTTGATAGTAGTTTTGGATAATAATCTTTGACAAGCCTAAACAAGTTGCACCACACTTGTTAGTAGTTTGATAGATTTTAGCCTTTGATAAGCAGACCTACAAACAAGTGTTATCTCAAAAAGGAAAAATCTAAAAAATAATATGAAATAATAGTCAAGATACAACACATTATATATCACCAACATATTACTTATGACCTTCTATGTAATTTCAAAAAAAGAATCGTTGAATTTGGATTTAACATGCAAAAGTTATGCCCAAATGAAGTTTTCAATGAAAGAGTGTTAAGATTAAAAAATAAACCCCTACAAAGATCATCAACCAATATGATCGAATAGAAAAATAGATATGACCATGAGATCCCTTATGATTTTCTAATCAATATAAAAAAAAAGTTTGCTCAAATTGGACTCTATATGCAAAAGTTATGCCATAAACTAGGATTTGAAAAAAAATCATTTCTACCATAGATCTGAAAAAATAATGATATAGAAAAATGGATTTAAATATTTCTATCCACTTATAAGAAATAGAATGTAATTTGGTTACCTAGATTGTAAGATATGAATTTTTTTAAAAAGTTGCGCGTTGAAATTTTTTTAAAAATCAAAATCGCAGGGTCAACTTCAAATCATCATAACTCCTTCAATACTAATCCAAATTTTTAACATAACCACTTCTCAGAAAGGTCTTGAAGCCCTGTTTCCAATGAATCCAAGATCTCCTTTTTCAAGACCTATGTAAAATGGAAAACCCTCTACAACATATTTGACCCTAAACAGAGAAAATAAAAAATATAAAAGATCTTCAACCTACAAAACCAAGGTTAGACAAGGGACATGGGGTCCCACCGGGTGTGCCAAAAAATGAATGCAAAAAAATGGATCAAAGGACAATGGAAGATAATTTCAATAAACCCAATATCTTCACCTTCAAACCAACTCCTCCACACTTTATAGAACAGAGTAGATGTGCCCTAATCTACTAGCTATGTTCTCTATGATATGCAAAATTGATAGAATGATAGAATGTGTTGATTGCTCGCGATTTTTACAACATAACAACTAGTATGAATATGATGGATATGAGGATCTAGAGTGATTTTTATAGCATGATGTTGTATGAAGATGTTCTCCCAAATGGCTTGGTTGAGGCTTGATTTATAGGAGGTGAGGGATAGGAATGGATGGCTAGGATTAGATTAGTGATGGATAGCTAGGATTAGATGAGACATGGATCAAGGCTTAGAGTTGTAGTCATGTGACAAGTGTCACATGAGGGTTGAATGATAGGAATTAAGTCAAGGATAAGGATTAAGAATCTTCTAGAGGTTTCCTTGTGATAAGGATTTCTAGAAGCTTCTAGTCATGTGAGGATAAAGACAAATAGGGAATTAAATAAAGAAATTATTTATTTTTGGAGAAGGATAATGTGGAAAACATTAATTAAATTTTAGATAGAAGGGATTAAAAAGGTGATTAATTTTTTTTATAGATAAGCACTACAAGTGGGGGTAGCTCCCATTCCATAAAAAGAGAACAAAACTGAACCGAAAAAACATGCCTTAAAAGTAGGGGTGCATAGGAACAACTAGAAAATCTAATCTCTAGTTTTTTGCTTGCCCATCTTAACTTGGGAACACAAAGTCATCTTTCTTTTCTCATTTTCCCCTATTTTTCTTATTTCTCCTCACCGTAGTCCATTGATTACTGTCATCTCCCATTTGCTCTAGCGAAGGAGCCCTTAAGTTTTTTTTCATTTGCTTCTAATCAGTCCTGATCTATCTAATGATTTTCACTTGGACATTCTTTGTAGCATACAACATTTTAAGTAACTGGTGGCTCCTAGTAGATCTTGGAGGTCAAAGATTTTGAAAAAGGAGATACTGCACCATCACCCTCAATTGATTTATTTGCATTCCTGCTAGATGATTCTTGCTCCCTTTGAGATGGGGAGGGGGAAAATCTTGGATTTATCTTTAGTTTGTGATCTAGCAGGAACAAGATAATGTTGGAGCTTAGCCCCATTCCACCAAGTAGGTTTACCCCTTGGAACTAATTTGCCTTGCTCATGATCTTGCAATTTTTGACACTCGGGCATAAAGTGATTTGTTGAAAAACATTTCCTACAACAGAAAGTGATTTTTTCATAATCTACTGGTTGTTTCCAGCAGCGATTACCCACCTTTAGCGAAATCTCCACGGGTAGACCTTTGGAGAGATCCATTTCTACACAAATTTGTGCACAAGTTGAACTTTGGTAATTGGTTGTGGCAATCAAATTCCTAGAACTGGAAAGGAAGATACAACAATCTTACCCAAAAAAAGGTAGAGGAGAAAGTCTAAGTTCGTGGATCGAAAGAGGGAAACCAAGGTTTCATGCATAAAAAGTCTCCTTGAAAAGCACACAGACCATTTTTAAGCACCCGGTTATTATCTTTAAGAGACTCGAATTCAAGGATAAAAACCCCTTGGCATAGGGAAACAGGCAAATTTCTTCCTCCAAAAAATCTCTCCAATTTTCCAAAATCCATGCATGAAGGTTGCTTAACTTCGGCCACAATTTTGTGAACCTGCAAATTAGGGCCTGATTCTGCAAAAAATCCTCCAGTTCGTCAACAAAACCATCCAAACTTATTTCAGGTGTTGAAGCTGAAACCCTAACAGGAATGACACCTCTAGTTTGAGCAGGAACACTCTGATTGAGACCCCCAATGCCCTGGAGTGAATCTTATTGGGGCAAGGGGGGGTTGGTAGAGGACAGGGGGTGATTGGGACACTCTACGAGCCCTATCCTCTACATAAAGAGCATTTTTGAAGCTGTGATCTCTGAACTAGTCTAAAAGCCCATGTATGGATGCGAATCCTGAGTCGTCCACACCGTGGAGGGCATTGCCAGAGCCAAAGACAACATTGTTGGAGGGGTGCGAAGGATATGCAGAAGCAGAGGCCGTGTGAGGCATTTCAGAGTAAAAAAGGTGATTAATTAAATAAATATAATTTATTTAATTAATTGGATGAGGATGATGGAGAAAAAGGATAAATTAATTAAATAAATATTATATTTATTTAATTAATTTGGCTAGAGAGGATAAAAATGGGATAAAGAGGGATTAGTTAAATAAATATAATTTATTTAACTAATGAGGTGATGGAAGGGAGTATGTAAGGGTCCTAGGGCAAAATGTTTCATAAGGTGTCTCAAGTGATGTCAAAAGGTGATGTCACAAGACATGTCAATTTTAGGTGTCTACACTTGCTATCAATGTCAATCCTCAGAGTGCAAGATTTGGGATTGTCCTTTAGCATCCCATGACTAAAGCCTTCTGCATAGCCCTACTTTGGGTTGCCACCTCCTATAAAAGAAGAGGAAGGTTATTCTATAGTTGTTAATTGCAAAGCCAAAAATTCTAGCAATCTTAAGCCTCCTCCCAAACCATTTGGTTTTGGGAGTCAAGCTTTGAAGAATATTTCAAAACCTCTTTACATAAGAAAAGCTACAAATTCCTCCCCCAGGGAGACTTTTGGTGAGGTGGAAATTGTACGAACCCTGCTAGCAACATCTACCTTGGCTTGACTACCAGTCATTAATGCCTAACATGCTTCCCCTCCTCCTCCTGGACAGAGGAGGTCTCATAACTCTCCAAGGTGATTGGAAGAAGGAGAATATGTGCCAAAGAAATGGAAACTAATCCAACTAAGCTTATAGATTGGAAGCTTTGATGCTAATGAATCCATGTTACAAAATAGTTATTCCACTCTAGATGAACTGGATAAAAAGGAGATGACTCTCCACACTCATTTATGAATTGTATTTCCTAGAACATCCAAGGTCTAATAGACCTTCTATGGAAATAATCCATTCATGATGCTCGACTTCAATTTCCAGTTTTAAACATTCTCTTTCTACAAGAGGATAAAGTCTCTGTGTTCTTACTCTTTGTTTTTTGTTATGTTATTTGGCCTTCTAGCCATTTTCTTTGTAGTAACCATGAAGCAGGTTGAGGTAGTGTCATCACCTTTTTTTCTCCCACATGGCATCAAAACTTGGTCGATCAGGGATGTGACCCCACCAATTGTGCATTATGGGCTCTTTTCAATATTAATAATCATTCCTTTGGATTTATTAATGTTTATGCTTTAAATGACATTGTGGAGAGATCTTCCCTCTAGAGATGGATAGCTAATTCAATGCAAACCACCACTTGGGTTCTATGCAAGGATTTTAATATGATTGAATTTGCTTATGATAAATGTAGTGCCTCATCTATGCGTTGGATAGCTTGCAAAAGGGAGGCTTGGTTTTTCATGCGTAATAAATTAGGGATTTTTGATCCCAATGTTGGCCACTACTAAGATCATACAACGTGGTACACGTAGAGAAATCTAAGAGCTTGCCTTGACAGGGTATTAAAGCATCTAGATCGAGCCATGATGTCAGCTCATTCATTCTTTTCTTTTGCCAACTATTATTCCTTTACAATGGATCCTTTGTCAGATGTTGTCCTCTTTGACCACTTTCCAATATGTTTTTGTATTGAGTGGCAAGTTTACAAACCCAAGGCTATGAAGAAGAAGTGTTTCCTTAACATGTCACTCCTCAATCATAGAACCATGTTGGCCCATATACAACGTGCCTGGAATTTGGAACCACGTCCCATGCATGGGAGTGGTTGGATAATGTGGTGGAATGATGCCATAACTCACACTTCCTATTTTCTTTGCATTTATGGGCATTAGCTGGCTCATTTCCACCATCACTCCTACAAGGCCACCAATTCGATCTCCCCCTAGCCATCGTTGCTTTGGAAGTAAAACCATTTGATCTTGTTTCTTAGCTTCACATGGCCCAATTATGCCACTAGAAGTAGGTTGCAGATGCTCATATACTATGAGGGGTTCAAATTAAATCTCGGCTCCACTAGCTTAAGAATGGGGATGAAGTTTCAAAGGAATTTTTCCAAGCTTTGCATGCGCGCCATACCTCCTAATCTATTAAGCATATTTAAGAAGGGCAATAGCTTTTGCAAGAGCTTCATGATATTCTTTAGGATTTTGTCCAGTATTATTTTCAAGTTTTTTTTACCTGGGAGTACACTCCTACTTGTATGGCTACTTTACAATAATGCCTTGCAGTGGTCCCTTGCCAAGTTTCCAATTCTTAGTGCATTCTTTGTGATCAATTTCTCACCAAAGAAGATTTGAGGGAGGTTGTCTTTTTGATGTCTAATGACAAAGCCCCTAGTTTATATGGGTTTCCTTGTGAATTTTATAAATCCCTTTGGGATAATGTAGGTGATGACCTTCATAAGGTTTATCTCAAAGTTTTGCAATCCAATTCCTTGGGACAATTAATTAACAAAGGAAATATTAAGTTCATACCTAAACCTGGTGATTCTGAAGAAATTAGCAATTGGTAACTGATCACTTTATTTAATATCTCCTACAAAATCATTTCTAAGGCTCTTGCTCTTAAGCTTTGACCCATGCTCCCTCAACTGGCTTGGCCTGAATAGATAAGTATCATTAAACCTAGATTTATCCTAGATAATATCATTTTGTGTGGCAAGAGATGAAATGGGCTTACCACTCTTAGTATCCATCCATGTTCCTCAAAATTATTTTTTCCAAGGCCTATGACCATATTGAATGGTTGTTTATCCTCACCATGCTCTAGGTGCTTGGATTTGTACCTCGATTCATTCAGTCTATTTAGATGTTGTTTGTTGATGCTTCAACTTGCATCACCATTTTAGGTCAACAATTTAAACCTTTTTGGCTCCACCGATCCATTCTTCAAGGAGGTCTACTTGCCCTAACTCTGTATGTTCTTGCTACTGAAGGATTTGGCTATCTCCTAGCTCATGTAGTTTGCCAATCTCGTGATAAGGGGATATCCCATCCCAATTATTCTTAGTAGTTATTCAATGGTCATTTTGCTGATGATTCCTTTCTTATGCTCATTGAGGAAGAAAGTAATGCTAAACAAGCTCTCCAATGTCTGGACATTTTATGCCAAACCTCTAGTTTGAGTATTCAATGGAAAAAATGGTGTTATAGACAATCCTTCCTTGCCAAACTGAGTTGGCTTGATAATTTCATATAGAAATGGATTGGGCATGGGGAATCTTTTTGTTTCATTTTTTGGGCATTCCCTTCACATTTCAGGCTTCTCCTCTGAGCTATGGCAAGTTGCAATAGATAGAATTGAGAAAAAGCTCAATTATTGGATAACCAAACCCATCTCTCTAGTTGGTAAGTTTTAGATTTGCTCTAAAATTTTTGTTTCTACTCACGTGTATTACTCTTCTTATTGGGTCCCTTCTAAGGCCTCTTAGTTGAAAATTGAAAAGCTCCTTAGATATTCTCTTTGGTATTCTAGTGATGGGCACCATGGTTTCCATCGTGTTGCCTAGGAGTTTTGTTGTCTTCCTAATGAAGCTAGAGGTCTTGGCTTGCTTTCCATTCATAGGCAAGGCTTTGCCTTATGTGCTAATAGATTATCAAAGCCCTTGAGGACAATGAGGCCTAGAAAATTATCATTAGACATTGTATTGGTATTGGTGTCCCCTCAAGATGGTTGGCTTGGAAAGGCCTTGATCTTGGCACTCTTCTTACTATGAGAGAGCCTATCAAAATTCAGGGCACTTTTTTGTATCAAGAGTATTTGGAAAACCTAGGAAGCCATCAAGCCTTGGCTTCATTGGGTAGGAAATTATTTATGCAATGGCCTCTCTATTAATCACCAATCTCTATGGTGGTCTCCTATTCTTAGTTGTCAAGACCATCCTCTGGCTAAGGAGTCATGGATCCATGCCTTGAATTTTTTTAAAAGAGGCATCCATGTGTTGCTAGACTTCATCATTCAAGCCACCAAGAATTTCCTCTCTTGTCCTAAGTTCAAATTAAAATTTAAGCTTTCTACTAAAGACCAATAGACTTTCCAATCTGTTATTGATGCAATTCCTCCCTATATGCTTCATGAAATTGGGGTCCTTCAAACCTTGGTGGAAGGATTGGAAATGGTACCCAAACACACCATTCTAGAATTACAAGCCCTAGAAAGGCTATTTGTGGCTATCTTCACACCTTCCTGTGGTGGATGAGATCAATCTTCATTAGCAACTCTAGTCCTCTCTCAGGACATGACATCATTGATTCCAATGTATCTAGTCAGTTGTTCTGGAGCCTAAGTTAGCTCATTTTTCCTGGTGCATTCTTTATCAGAGACTTCCTCTTGGAGATCATTTGACTCAAATGGGTGTCCTCAATGTTCATTATGTGGCTAGATTGAGAATCTCAAGCATCTCTTCTAGTTTTGTCCATGTGCTCAAGAAGCATGGAACTAGATTCATGATTTCTTCAGACCCTTTCAGTTTGCTCTCTTTTCTTGGCACATGACTTTGCTTAGGGATCGACCTTTTCTCCCGTGTAGATATACCCAGATTTGGCATGATTTTAGGGTGGAAATTCTCTTCATCATTTGGAAAGATAGAAATTTAGCTCACTTTTCTATTTTCATTGTAGATGTTCATTTCTCTTTGTACACTAAAGCCATGATTTGATCTAATGTGCTTATGCAAATCTAGGTGCAAGCTTGTAAAGCTACACTTGAAGTTGCCCATCTTCAAGAGTTGTTGGATCACTAGGGGAATCCCCCTTACACTATTCCTAGGGTTCCACTTGACCCCTCCTCTCCTTTTAGAGGGTGTCGACATGGTCATAGCTAGTCTACTAGGAGAGATAGAGGTTCCCACTCATGTGGATCACAACCTCTCATTTCCAAGGATAATGCTACTTGCGATGATTGGTCTCAGCCTTCTACCTCTTCTCATGGGTGTGGTGCTTCTATATGTCCTAATCCTAGCAAGTTTCCACACCTAGAGCTGGCCATCTCCCTGATCTATTTTTAGCAACCTTCAAAAGATGCTCCTAAAGAAGAAGGTGCTCTCAATGGTTGGAAGCCTACTAATGATGTGAATGATGAATTGGTAGTCTACAGTAGAATTGTCAGGGGCTACAAGGGGAGGCAATTATTTCCATTGCATCTGCATGTCGATTGTCCTTTCTTGGAATTATATCAATAGTGAAAGAAGAGAAACAATTCAATAGTGATGAAGCCAAGTCATGATATTGAGATAACTTATCATGCTTCACTTGATAAGATCCGGTAACTTGCTTTATGATCAACTGTAAATCACCAAATATATGAAGAAAATAGATATTGAGAGACAACACGACATGCAAGCCTACAATATTTGGGATTTGTACTCAACGATGTTGTTTGTACAAGGAAAATTTAGATAGAAGGACAGGGGAATCAACTTACCAAAAGGGGGTATTAGTATGACACTAGTGTTAGAGCCAGTTTGACACATGGATCTATCAAAGAATAAATCCCACATTTGATCAATATCCAAAGAAAGGATATCATCATTGGGGAAGGATACTTGATGTGGAATAGAGAAAGGGGAAGAAGCATCAACTAAGTGGTTGGGTAACGCTTGACCTTTTATTGGATTTTGGGAGACAAACTTAAGGTTGAACTCTGTTAACAACATAACCCATTTAGCTAGATGCCCTGAGAGATCTATTTTTGAGAACAAATGCTTTAGAGGATCAAATTTAATGATGACATGCAATTCAACATAAAGAAGATAGTGTCTCAGCTTATGCATCGCAAATACGAGAGAAAGACACCGCTTCTCTATTGAAGAATATTAGATCTCATAATCTAGCAAAGTTTGGTTGATATAATATACATATTCTTTTCCTTCATTATCATGTTGAACCAATAAAGCAGCTAGAGTGTGAGATGATGCAAAAGTATAGAGAAGAAAAGGATGTCCAGAAACGACTGGTGTTAAAGCACTTGAGGATTAACCAAAAAGTCTTTAAGAGCTTCAAAAGCTTTCTGACAATCCTCGTTCCAGTTGAAATGAACATTATTTTTAAGAAGATAAGTGAAAGGGAGATTTTGATCTACTAGTTCAGAAATGAACTGGCGGATAGCCTAAATCTTTCCCTACAAATTTTGAAGATGAGAGATGTTTCTTGGAGGTGGCATATTCACAATAACATCAATATTCTTTGTATTGAACTGAATACCATGATGACAGATAATAAACTGATGCAGAGGCATCCACACTAAAACCTTGACATACAGCATGTATGTCTACAACCCTTCATCATCATCATCATATTTCCCTTAACACTGTCAGCATCATCATATTTTCTCTTGCTGACCGATATCCTCCTGTAGACAAACCTTCGACCTTTCGCCTGTCAGCAGCATCATCATATCCGGCTATTGGCAGCATCATCACATTCGGCGCAAACATCCTCCTGATGTTCACTGTTCATCTTACCACCAACCTCTATCTGCAGCATCATGATGTTCAACATCATGTTCATCAGCAGGATATAAAATATCCAGTTCCTCCCATATATCCTGATGACGACAACCTCATGCACCTTTCCTTCGATGCTTACGTCACCCCGATATCTGACCTACTTAAACAAGCAGCATCAGGATATGACTTATCGGGTCTTATTTCGGAATGTCCTGATGACGATTATCCTGATGACGATGACGTCATATGCAGCTCCTCCAATATCCTGTTGTTGGCCAAACATAACATTATTGGCCCGCGATGGTTTTATCAACCCGATCTTCTACCTTATGCCGATATACTCTTCCTCGGCAACACTTGATGATGATCACCCCGAAACGCATTCACCTTATGCAAACGATTGCATCATGCTCACCTCCATCTACTCGGATGACACTTGAAGCAACTGCAGGATATACACAGAAATATCCTGATGATGCACTTGCGATGGATATCCCAACCTTAGCGGATTTCGATCCGCCGAACCTCCTGAGGTGACCCGATCTGCTTCCTGGACAACTTTCCAGACTCAAACTACCAGCACGACCTAGCACATGCCCATGCTAGGGTTCTCAGCACATCTCGACTACGATCCTGCAAACCTGCATGCAAACAAACAGAAAATGCAAGCTAAATCCTAAACTATTGTACATAGCCATTCCACTGATTCGACGAATCAACCGGTGGAATGGATCAGCGAATCCATGCAACCACCAGAACAGCAAATCGATTACACAATGGAATTCAAAACAGAGAATGGACACAAACAGGATCTCTTTATTGATTTCAAAAGATGCAAATACAATACTCAGTCTCTCCCTCTGTCTCACTCTCTGCAAAGTCTGATCGATGATCTGCAATACTGCCTAAAACCAACCGATCCTAATACATAAATAGGATCTGCTTGCGAGTACTACCACTCGATTCCCAGCGGCTGGGAGCTTCCAAGCGGCTGGGAGGATCTAACTGAACTAACAAACTATACAGCTGTCATCAGCTGTCATAACAAACTACCTAAAAATATAAAAGCACGGTCAAATTGGACCTTATTACATGCATTGGTCTTATAAGACCTTCTTGGAAACATTAACTAGACCTATAACAAACTAACTGCCTCATGGAGGCCAGCTGTCAGGTAGGTGCTCCTGCACCATACTCCCCAACAGAAAAGAACTCATGTCCCATGAGTTAGGTTGTGGAAGTCCTCCACCTTTACACTTTGCCTTTGCAGTGTCTTGACCTGTTCCAGCTTTGTCCTCTGCTGGCTCTCGGCTGCTCCAAGACTTCTGAACTGTAACTTGCTTTCTTGCAAGTAAATCCTCATGCCTGTCAATGTAGGCCCTTCTCTCACGTACCTTGTGTTTGTCAGGTTGTCTAACCAGAACCTCTGTCTGAACTGCCTCTTGAACTTCCGCAATGTTCAACTCTGTCTTTCTTTCAACTCTTATAGGACAAACAATAGTCCCAACTATGACAACAGCCTTGTCATTCCTCTCAACTGGTTGCTGTTTGCAAACCTGTTGCTGAACCTGCTGCTGACCTCTGTCAGTCAAAACTGAAACTGTCTTCAAACTGTTGTCCTTAACAACTCCTTTCCCTGTAGTGTCCTCAACTGCCTTTATGCCTGCTCCTATAGGCTTCTGCACAAATTCCTTCTTTCCCACTAAAATGATTTTGGCTGCCCCCTGTGCTGCAGCATTTGCCTGCAATGGCATCAACATAATAGTCTTCCCATCTTTCTTGATGGTGTAGGTATTAGCATACCCATCATACAGTACCCTCCTATCAAATTGCCATGGCCTACCCAACAGTAGGTGACAACATTCCATGGGCAAAATGTCACACAAAACTCTATCATGATATGCTCCAATCTGAAAATCAACATATGCCTGTTCATAGACAAAAAGTGATTGACTATCACTCACCCAAGATGCCTTGTAAGGGTGTTGATGTGGAATCCTTTCCAAATGCAGTTTATCCACCATTTCCTGAGATACCATGTTGTCTGTTGAACCAGTATCAATGACAACCTTACATACCTTACCTTTGCTCTTGCATGTGGTCTTGAAAAGAGCTCTTCTTTGCATCATATCCTTTGATGTCTGCAAACTAATTCTCCTTAGCATCAATGCTTCTCCATCCTCAGGATACCCATAATTGTCAGGAACACTATCTCCTTGATAAGTGTTTGAACTTTGCACACTTTGTTCTACTTTCTCTTCTTGCACAAGTTGTACTCTCTTGTCATTCGTTCTATCATCTCTGGATGATGAACCTTTGCTTTCTGGACATTTGAAAAAGGGATGACCAAACTCACCACAGGTGTAACACTTTCCTGAAAATGTAGTAGAACCTCTACCACCTCCAAATCTGCCTCTATTACCTTTCCATCCACCTCTGAAATTAGACTGTCCCTGTCCTTTACTAGTGTCTTCTTGACCCTCATTGGTTTGCCTTGTTGTAGGGGCTGCTCCTCTTCCCCTCATATTGTTTCCTCTTCCTCTCATGGACTTATCTTGTCTTCTATTCATCTTTTCTTCAATCCTGATTGCCATTTGGTAACAATCCTCCACATTCTTAGGGTTAGCTAAAACTAACTCATCCTGTATGTTCAATCTCAAACCAGCTAAGTACCTAGCCACCTTTTCTACCTCATTCTCATGATGACCAGATCTCATACTCAATTTATAAAACTCCTCAGTATATGCCTTCACATCCATTTCCTTCTGCCTTAAAAATTGCAGCTTCTTAAACATCTGAATCTCATAATCCTTAGGCAAGAATTTACCTTTTATCCTTGCTACCATTTTATCCCATGAAGTGATCTTTGACCTTCCTTGTTTCCTTCTCTCGGATTGTACATAATCCCACCATACCAAAGCATGACCTCCTAACTTGGTCTTTGCAATCTTTACCTTCTGATCCTCAGCAACATCTTCACATTCAAAGTGATTATCAAGTGCAGCAATCCAATCCAATAACTCATCTTCATTCAAACTTCCATTATACTTGGAAACATCAACCTTTACCTTAGGTTTATCACTCTGTACTGCCTTTAACAGTTTTGCAAATCTCTGGTCTTCAGCATCCAGACCTTCAGCTACCTCTTCATACTCTTCAACAACATCTTCATCTTCTTCTGATTCACTGTCTTCCACTTCCCTCTTTTTGTTCTTTTCCAGGGCTACAAGCCTGGCTTGAAGTGCTTCAGCAAGCTCCTTCATCTTCCTCATCTCTCTGGCATGTTTTTCCTTCATCTCCTGCAACTCCCTTGCAGTACCATTACCTTTCGGAGGCATTTTGTCAACCTCTCACTCCTCTACCTCTGTCCTTTTGGTGACAGAATCAACACACAACAGCCCAGACCTTTTGCTGAGCTCTGATACCACTATGATGCAGAGGCATCCACACTAAAACCTTGACATATAGCATGTATGTCTACAACCCTTCATCATCATCATCATATTTCCCTTAACACTGTCAGCATCATCATATTTTCTCTTGCCGACCGATATCCTCCTGCAGACAAACCTTCGACCTTTCGCCTGTCAGCAGCATCATCATATCCAGCTATCGGCAGCATCATCACATTCAGCAAGCGCAAACATCCTCCTGATGTTCACTGTTCATCTTACCGCCAACCTCTATCTGCAGCATCATGATGTTCAACATCATGTTCATTAGCAGGATATAAAATATCCGGTTCCTCCCATATATCCTGATGACGACAACCTCATGCACCTTTCCTTCGATGCTTACGTCACCCCGATATCTGACCTACTTAAACAAGCAGCATCAGGATATGACTTATCGGGTCTTATTTCGGAATGTCCTGATGACGATTATCCTGATGACGATGATGTCATATGCAGCTCCTCCAATATCCTGCTGTCGGCCAAACATAACATTATCGGCCCGCGATGGTTTTATCAACCCGATCTTCTACCTTATGCCGATATACTCTTCCTCGGCAACACCTGATGATGATCACCCCGAAACGCATTCACCTTATGCAAACGATTGCATCATGCTCACCTCCATCTACTCGGATGACACCTGAAGCAACTGCAGGATATACACAGAAATATCCTGATGATGCACTTGCGATGGATATCCCAACCTTAGCGGATTTCGATCCGCCGAACCTCCTGAGGTGACCCGATCTGCTTCCTGGACAACTTTCCAGACTCGAACTACCAGCACGACCTAGCACATGCCCATGCTAGGGTTCTCAGCACATCTCGACTGCGATCCTGCAAACCTGCATGCAAACAAACAGAAAATGCAAGCTAAATCCTAAACTATTGTACATAGCCATTCCACCGATTCGACGAATCAACCGGTGGAATGGATCAGCGAATCCATGCAACCACCAGAACAGCAAATCGATTACACAATGGAATTCAAAACAGAGAATGGACACAAACAGGATCTCTTTATTGATTTCAAAAGATGCAAATACAATACTCAGTCTCTCCCTCTGTCTCACTCTCTGCAAAGTCTGATCGATGATTTGCAATACTGCCTAAAACTAACTGATCCTAATACATAAATAGGATCTGCTTGCGAGTACTACCACTCGATTCCCAGCGGCTGGGAGCTTCCAAGCGGCTGGGAGGATCCAACTGAACTAACAAACTATACAGTTGTCATCAGCTGTCATAACAAACTACCTAAAAATATAAAAGCACGGTCAACTTGGACCTTATTACATGCATTGGTCTTATAAGACCTTCTTGGAAACATTAACCAGACCTATAACAAACTAACTGCCTCATGGAGGCCAGCTGTCAGGTAGGTGCTCCTGCACCATAAACCCCAACAATTTGCCACTATCGACACCGAAGACACATTTGCAGGGGTTCAAGTGCATGTTGTAGAGACGAATACATTTGAAAATGCAATAGAGGATTTTGGTGTGATCTTGGCACAAAATTGATTTGGCCAAAATGTCATTGACATAGTCTTCCAATATGTTGTGAATACAATTGTGAAAGATGACGGCCATAGCCCATTGGTAAGTTGCACTAGCATCCTTTAAACCAAAAGGTATGACCACCCAATAGAAATTACTCCAAGGTGATGTGAAAGCAGTCTTGTACTAACCTTGGGGATTTATGATGATTTGGTTGTAACTAGAGAAGCCATCCATGAAAGAGACTAAGGCATGGCCAACAGTATAATCTACTATAATGTCGATGTTTAGAAGAGGGAAATCATCCTTTAAGGATTCCTTATTGGGATCATGAAAGTCAATGCAAACTTGAATATGGTTGTCAGGTTTAGCGATAGCAATGATATTCAAAATCCAAGGTGAATAGTCAATTGGGCAGATAAAGCCAACTTGTAAAAGCTTCTCTATCTCAGTTTTGACCATAAAGTGACCATGTGATTCATCTTTCGGATCTATTCCTTGATTGGTTGGGCATCAAGACATAACACAATATTATGCTTCACAATATATGAGTCAATACCGAGAATGTCCTCATATGACCAAGCAAAGATTTTAGGAAATTTGTGCAAAAGAGAAGAGTGATCATGCTATTTGTTAGCAAGAAATGTAGAGGAGATACCAGTCTAGAGATCTGGTCCTCAGTTAAGTCTTTGTAGTTAGTTTATACCTCGATTAGATAGCTAGAGATTGACAACAAAAACTAAAGAATAACAGAACAGAGCATCATATACAAAACAACATAAGACAACACAAAATTACCCGGTACCGGTAGATATCATTATATCAACAGTAAGCAAATGTACATATCATCCACCCATCCTCCGACAAGTCTAAGTATTTGCCTCAATAGTTAAACTCATGACTTCTATGTCATTCTTACATCAGAATATATCATCTATCAGACTCCTATCTCCTATATCTTATCATCCTATTCTATATCTATATATATGCTATATCTACTACATGTAGAGATGCGTTAGGTGTCAGCTTTGGCCTCCACATAATATGTATTCTCCTCTAGTCGGCTCTTCTTTATGCTCTGCACCTTGCTAACATCATCCCCCCTTCAAAATTATGTCTTATCCTCAAGACATGCTTTGATCCGGTTGGAAATATTTCTTCAGTCTTGCCTCATTGAAATAGCTAGCTGATACTTGATCCTCCATGTTCTTCAATCTAACTGCTCTAGAATTTACAATTTCTTTAATGTAGAAAGGCCCTAGCCACCATGTCTTCAGTTTTCCTTGCTTCTTAAATTTGTTGTCATATAGGAGTACTAAATCACCTTCCTTGAGTTTCTTGTTCCTCAAGTTTCTATCATGCCAAGCCTTCTATCTTTTCCTCTCTAGATTCATATTGTATGCTACCATTAATCTGTCCTCATCCATTTTTTCCAATTCTTCAATCCTCTATGCGAGTGGGTCTTCTTCACTCAGCTTGAGAGTCCTTTCTGTCTGGAAATTTGGCAATATGAAGTGTACCGGTATTGTAGCATCTATTCCATAGACTAGTTCATAGGGATTAAACTTAGTGGTTCTTTTTAAGGTTGTTCTATATGCCCATAGTACCACAAGTATCTTTAAATCCTAATTTGTCTTGTTCCCATTGCACATATTTATCAATGCTACTCTAATGATCTTATTCAGGGCTTCACTTGCTCCATTTGTCTGTGGATGATATAGTGAACTCTTGTTGTGTATTATCATGAAGTGGTTCAGTAGCTCTGAAATCATTTTGTTTACAAAATGTTTGACTTGGTCACTGGTGATGCTCAACGAACAACCAAACTTGGTAATTATGTTCTCATAGATGAATTTGGTGGTTGTTTTTGTTGTATAGCTTTGGTTGGTTGTGGCTCAACCCACTTAGGTATTCTACTCTAGTAATGATAAATATAGCTTTTAACTATTTTGTTAGAGGGTCTATAGGTCCAATGAAATCAATTTTTGAAAAGGTAGTTGTATTGGAACTGGTCTTAGTGGCATTTCATCTCTTGCGGTAGGTTTTCCTATTCTTTGCGATACATCACAATTCTTTACATATTTCTTTGCATCTTTAAAAAAGGATAGTTTGATCTTTCTTGTTGTCATGTCTCTGACATTCTGTCATCCTGCTATCCCTTCATGTGCTTCTCTTAGAATGTTCTCTCTTTCATGTTCATATACTACTCTTATGATGATATCATTTTTCCCTCTGACATGCAGTTCTCCTTCAATCAGTGTATAAAGAAAAGACTTTCGTATTAGGTTCTATCTTTCCTGTGCTGACATCTCTACCAGAGGTTCACATGTAGTTAAGAGATATGCTATGTTTGTCAGTTCTTCTGGTACCACATTTACTCTAAATAGGTTTGCACCAGGTAGTTATTCTTCATGTACATTTGGATCCTCCCCAGTCTCGATTCTAGATAAGTAGTCTGGTCCTTGATTGTGATTTCCTAGCTTCACCATGATTGAGAATTCAAACTCCTAAAATAAAAGTAACCATCTATAGATTCTTCCTTGAATGATTGGTTTGTTGAGTAGATATTTCAATGGTTCATGGTCAGTGTAGAATACGAAAGGTATTGATAAAAGGTAATGTCTGAACTTTTGTAATGCATACACCATTGCTAGGGCTTCTCTTTCAGTTGTAGTATAATTCTTCTCTACCTTTGACAATTTTCTACTTGCAAATGCTATAAGTGATCCTTAGAGCCCCTTGGCTAAGTTAAGACTACTCCCACTGCAATCCCTGATGCATCCACATGAATATGGAATGTATTTTCCCAGTCCATAAATATGAGTATTGGTGCTTATGCTATTTTCTAATTCAAAGTGTCAAATGCCATTTGGTGTTGCTCATTCCATGTGATACTCTTGCCCTATTTTTTCATCAATAATTCTTCTATAGGTGCTGAGATGGCTGCATAACTCTTGATGAATTTCTAGTGGTAACCTGTATACCCTAAGAATGTTTTGACATCAGATGTGGTTTTTAGTGGTAGCAAGTTTTGAATAATAGCAACCTTTAAGGGATCAACCATCAATCCTTCTTTACATATTATATGACCCAGTAATGTTCCAAATGGTACAACAAAAGTGCATTTCTTCAAGTTTAGACAAATTTGCAAGCTTCTGCACTTATTCAACATCAACCTCAATGTCTGTGTGTGATGTTTTACCATTCCAAATACAATCTAGTTGTATACACCTAAAAATGACATGACTCTGTCTAAATAAATATTCTTAATATTTATTCCACTTAATTCCTCTATCAATCAATAAATAAATCAATTTATTTATTTGGTTCATATTCCTACCATTAATTGAATAAATTACCTTTATTTAATTAATTTCATCAAAATCAACTTTATTCTTCCAAGCAATTAAATAATTTTAATTATTTAATTAAATCACTTATTCCTCCAAATTTAAATAAATCAATCAAATTTATTTAAATTATCTCAATCTCTAAAAATAAAATATAATCAAAATATTTTATTTATTCTTCCAAAGCATGCACAACAATTAAATAGATTTATTTATTTAATTTGCTTTCTTATCTTCAAATTCCTCAAAAATCTTCCAAATCTTCTAAAAATAAATCTTCTTCTTCATGCATCCAAAATTAAATAATTTATTATTTAATTTCTCTCAAATCATGCAAAAAGCAAATCACAAGTTGAGTTAACTGATTTAATCAATCTTGTTTTTATCAACAACTCTTAAATTAGAAAAAAAGCTTTCTAATTTATGAAATCAAATCTTATCTTTATAAAAGAAAGCAGTTAACTCAAACAAAACAACTTTTTGTGTGACACTTGTCTTCTTTCTATTCGCGCACATCCTATCAAGGTTTCTCAACCGTTGATCTTCTTATTCTTTCTATACCATTGATCTTCTCTCTTGTGAGTCTGTAAATTGAACCCAATTCCTCCATTTCTATCATCTAAGCTTTCAATACCGTTACTCTGCAGGAATCACAGCGCGCCTTTGGTACCAAATTCCTCCATTGCTTGCGATCAACTTGTTATCTTGTTACCATTACCATTGTTGTGAAGCTCATCTTCATTACAAGAATTATCATAGCCATTCTCCATTGACATCTTGAAGAAAAAGCAAGGAAGTGCACTTTCTGAGGGCTTCATTCATTACAAAAGATCGATTGAGATAGGTAACCAATGGAAGCTATGAAGTATTAAGGTTTGCAAGGTTTTGTCTTTGTTGTTTTGAATCTTGATTATTTCCTTTTCCATTGAGTTTATTGGATTACTTTGATACTATTGATAATCATTCCAATTTTTTGATAACATTTCTGGTGCCCACCGTGGGGTCCTGACCCAATTTAACCTCAAACTAAGTTTTTGTGCATCAAGTTCCATACACAGGAGGATTCTGTGCATCTGTTCATTTCCAACACGCATCTATTCTCTGTTTCAACGCATTTGTCCAATCTGCGCATTTGTTCCATCCCGCAGCGCATTTGTTCCATCCTACTGTGCATCTGTTCCATCCTACGACACATCTGTTCTCTGTTGAATTTTTAGAAGTTTGTTTCTACGCATTTGTTCATTCTTTCAACGCATCTGTTTCTATGCATTTGTGCTCTGTACCTGCGCATGTGTACTCTGAAACTATGCTTTTATCATCTATAATTGCGCATCTATTCTCTCTAACATCGCATTTATTATCTGTAACAATGCATATACCAGATCTGCGCATTTGTCTTTTGTTTTTGTGCATATGTACTCTGTAGCTGCGCATTTGTTCTGACAGGGATTTTGAGAGTTATTGCTTGTGATTTCGCTAACTCTAACATTTGTTGCAGGAATATTCTCAGATCTACTTGCAAGTTAGGGTCTGGTTTAGTCATATAGCTGCATTTGTTAACTCATCTTTAGATTTAATTAGCCAAAGGAAAGTAAATGGATTGTTCATGCAAAATCTCATATAGCTCTAACTAGGAGGATTGTAATTTGATATTGTTGCATCAACAACTCAAACGTAGTCCCTACTAGAAGGATATAAAATTAAATCATTGCTATCTTGTTTCTTTCAAAGTTAACAAATTGTGTGTGTGCCCAAGTAGCTTAACTCATTTAGTCTTTTTCATTTTAAATAGGGGAAAAGAACCATTGTCTTTCATGTTTTTAGAATGATAGTAGGCCTATGCTCTCCCCTTGCTTGGGTGATCAGAATGCCAAACCTATCATTTTGCATGTATAACCTTTAGAGAGGCCTGACCTTGGATATCCTTCTGTCCAAGTGGGAACGACCTTAAGTGGTAACAAGCTAAAGCCAAGCTCTGCCTAGCCACTATAAATAAATTGTGTTCGGAGCGAAAGCTTCAAACAATGAGTGTTGTTAAGTTATACCGACAGCCAACCTCCCCTAAAACCCTCCAAGGCATAACCCTTGAAGGCTGGGAGACTCCATAACAGAGAGTAGCGCTGCTGTATGTATAACCACTTAAACGGTTGCACTTACTAATCATCCTTTGTTTTAGAAGCCAAAATCCCCTATAAACCAGTGCCGGAAAGGGTGATTATCACCTTCCAAAGATGCCTCATGTAACAGTGAGAATTCAGTTTATATTGCCCCTACCATCCTAGGATTTGTACCTATTTTTAGTAAAAAAATCAAAATCATGAAAATATTCTTTT
Organism: Cunninghamia lanceolata; assembly: GCA_027924645.1. Taxonomy (NCBI): domain Eukaryota; kingdom Viridiplantae; phylum Streptophyta; class Pinopsida; order Cupressales; family Cupressaceae; genus Cunninghamia; species Cunninghamia lanceolata. Next base: position 540,863 of record BSBN01000791.1, on the reverse strand, counting down.
TGTTTGCTGTGTCTTACTTGCCATAATTGAGAAATCAAATCAAAAAGACCAACTTTCAGCCAAGAAACCAAAAACTTCAAAAAATGTGCCAAAAACATTACAAAATCAATCAAAAAACTTAGAGCTGCGCATTTGCTACGCAGAGCTGTGCATTTATTTTGACTTGCTGCACATTTGTTGTCTGTTCTTGTGCTTTTGTTATTTACCAGAGTTGTGCATATATTTTGACTTGCGGTGCATTTACCTTTTGTTGCGGCACATTTGTAGCTGCGCATCAACAACAATGAGCATTTCTAGGCCTTTTGAGAGAAAATTTTCAACCTTTCTAGGTACCCATTTCAGTCTTGTATCAGTTTCTGAGGATATGACAAACCAATTAGAAGCACTTGCTCAAGAACTCCAAGCCTTACAACAACAAATGGCGATCTTACAAGCTGGATCTTCCACAAATCAATATCTATTGGAGGGCATATCTCCTTATCCATTTGATAAAAGCTTAGCTAAGACACCTTTCTCTTCTAGTTTAGATGAGCCCAAGTTTGACAAATATTGGAAAAAAGATGATCCACGTGAACCAAATCCCTCCCAACATGAGCATGCCAGTACTAGCTACGCCTCGCACCAAGATCGTTCATTATTTACCCATCTTAATGATACTCTTGATAAGGGAAGCACCACCTCAAGAGGGAAATCATGTACCAATCCATCTATCAGTCCTCCTTCACCATCTCCTAGAACACATACCCAAAAGCATACCAGTTCTACACCAACACCGCCGTCAGGTTCCCCAAGCTCTAATCCGTCAACCGACGAGGCCTTAGATGATTTTTTAGAAAGACTCTTTGCAAGATCTAAAAGAAGAAAAGCTATGGAAAAATCCAAATCCGCTCAGCCAATTTCATCCCCATCTAACATGAGCAATTGTCACCATGGGCCTAAACCATCTACCATTATTCTCCATCCGTTGTATTGTCCATCTACCCATGTACTCATGAAGGATGTGATCCAATGGCTATTAGCAAGGAATCAACCATGTCCATGTCATAAAACACCTACCCTAGAGCCTATCCAAGAGCCTTCAAACATGTCCATGGCTTCAACCCTATCATGTAATCTGTAACCTATTGAAGAGTTTTCTACCATGAGTCCAAGTCGAGATCCATTTCACCCTCATGTTGTTAACCATCTAGAACCTATCGAGCTTATCTGAGAGTCGCACACTTCAATCCAAGAAAATCAAGAGTTATGTCAAGAGTACACTTTAGAACATGTGGAAACATCCACTCTTTATCTAAATCAAGATCAAGACACCTCCATCTAACCCCTCCATCCAACCCCTCCATAACATTTACCTTTTCCATGATCAAGATATTACATATGAAGAAGCTATCTAGGAGCAACTTGATCCTATGCCCATACATGAAGAAGAAATCCAAATCCAACCCATCCATAACCTATATCTTTTCCATGATCAAGATATTATCGTTGATGAAGAGTCTATACATGAGCACTTTGATCCCATCAAGCTTAATCCTATCTATGATCAAGATCCCATCTACGATCAAGGTCCTATCTACAATCAAGCGGACCATGATGATCCTCGTAGCCAACTTTATGCATTCCATGGTCATGAGCCTATCACCCCATCTATTCAACCTCCATCTAGTCCTATCCATGATCCAACAACTTCCACTTCCCTTGATGAGACACTTGCCTCCCAAGTGCACATAGATGATCAAACCAATAACTTGGATCTTAATGAGCATAATGATAATCAAGATCCTAACGATCCTCCACCATCCATTATTGACCATAATGTAAATCCGTTATCCTATCCCCTTGGTCTCACTACCTTCATGCATGAATGTTCTTCCTTAGGAGAACAACAACTGTTATCTACCATTTCACCTTCCTTATCCAATAATGAGCTTTCATCTAGTGTCCAAAGCATCCATATCCCATACAATAAAAATTCTATCCAGAGTATCAATGTTTGCAGATAAAAGTTTGTGATCCTTTCATTCACCTTTCCTCTGTTAATTAGTCTTCTATATATCATTGTGTCATTTCTGTGTCGATTGCGTACACTTGGACATAACAAAAACATAGCATAGTTTGCATATCATATCACATGAGATAGTCATTAACATGATTAAATCATTTGCATACATAATAGTGCATTAGATCATCCATATACATTTTCATTAGCATAACATAATACCAACAGAAAAATCAAAAACATAGACAAGTACATGTAGATCATCGTATAAACTGCATAATCATATAGATAACATTCACATTTGCATATTAGATCATTAGAAATCATCTAAGTCTGCATTAGATCATCATCATATCAGAGTCCTAGAAACATATGAAAGCATCATAGTATAGAAACATAAAGACATCACATAACAGCATATAGACATTAAAAACGTGTGCATCACATGTGAAACATCATAAGATAGAATGCATCCATGGTAAAAGTCACATAACATAAGCTGAATCATCATATAAATATAACATAAATATGTCCAAGTGTACAATATCAAAGTCCATTTGTGAGTCAGAATCATATAAAGTGTATACATCACAAAAATAATGATACATGTCTCAGTATCTGTGCAAAATGATATAAATACATACATATTGGGCTATCCACGAGCCATAAAAAATGTGCATGCATAAGCAAAAATTGGTACAAATGTTAGCTAGCCCTGCTGGCGTGGGACGCTGCTCCTAGCACTGCCCTCTCCACCTCTGCTAGCCCCCGACTGCTATGGACCCGTGGCAGAAGCCACTGATCATGAACCCCCTACCCTCTGAGATGTGCCTACCACAGATTGGCTCTTGTAGTTGGGTGCCCGTTGATCTACTGGCACAGCCCTGTGATATAGACCCCTGTAATACCAAGTCTGGGCCTATGCTCTAGCAAGCTCACCCTGAACTTGCGCAAGCTGCATCTAAGTCTGCTACACCTGAGCCTGCTGCACCTGAGTAACTAAAAATGTAGTGGCCCCATCAGTACCCAAAGGAGCTAGGGCTGAATCTCTCTCCAGTCTTAGAGCCCACACCCTCAGCAATACTATGTCTCGCTCAGCAATGAGACCGGATATAATCCTTGTATCTACCTCCCTTCGGGACTTTGCCACCCTAAGTTGTGCCTTGAGCTGTCTGACCTGACCCCGCAACGTAGTAATAGCCTGTTGCTATTACTCAGGCTGGGTGAGAACCTATGCCTGGACCTGTACTTGTGCCTGCTGCTGTACAATTGCCTGTTGGGGCACTTGTTGCAGTGCTGACACCTGTATCTGCTGTGCAGCATGCTGTTGCGCTGCCTACTACTGGGAGGATCCCTCCCCAACTCTCCTGCTTCATCTCCTTTGCCTTCTACCTCCACCATCCTCCTCATCCTCCTCCTCCTCTAGGTGAGGAGCTAACTCTCCCAGTCCTAAATACCTCAGGAACGGGTGGGCTGCAAGCCACTCCTCATAGTCAGGAGTCATCCCTGCATCCACTATCTCCCTCCTCATCAACCAAGCCTGGTAGGGTATCTGAAGGAAATCTACTCTAGCTTCCTCATAGGAAGCAACCGGGCCCCATCTCAACCACTATACGTGTGTCCTGGCAAACCGTGCCTGCCCCTGTGGCCAACCCTGCACTCTCCCAAACTGTCTCTGTACCTGACTCACTATCTGCCTCTCCAAAATGTATCGTGTCCACCCAATTAGCCACTGAGTCTGAAAGCAATATGGGAGATCATCATCCTCATCGTCCCACCGCTCACAATCTAGGTAAGGGTGCCAGATAATTGAATCCACATTATCCAGCGCATGTCTCCAGTACTCAAGCTTTCCCAGCTTATGCTGGGAAATAACACCTGCGTAACCATATGAGTATGGCTCCCCTCACTGCCTAGAAAACATGCAAGTGGGCCGAGTGATGGCTATGTGCTCCCATAACTAGAACTATAACAATGAGATGCCGACAGACAAACTAGCTCCTCTGTGGTAAACCACCTGATGCATGTCATGATACAAGTGAGCCAAAACACAGACACCCCATGCAAAGCAGGTGCCATCTGTAATCATCCTCTCTAAAGTCCTACCCCAGCGAATGGGGAACCCATGCGGCCTCCTATCGGGGCATACCACACCCCCGATTAGTCTTGCCACTATCCCCGGGAAGTAGTCATAGTAGTCATGTATATCCTACCATGAGATCACCCGACCCTCAAGCTCAGCATCATCGAACACACGCCTGCACTCTGCTAGTCCGACATCACGCTGCGACTCGTACTCCACGAGCTTGCCCTGGATCAGTAAGTGCATAATCCTATAGACGTCCTCCAGAGTAATGGCCATATCACCAGTAGGCAGATGAAACGTCCCATCCTCGCTATGGAAACACTCCATCGTAGCAGTCAACAAACAAAGGTTCACACGAACCTCGGGCATAAAGCAAACGTAATCCAAACCCATCGCATTGAGTGCCTCTCGATCCATCTCAGTGAGCATATACCACTGCAACATAGGCAAGGGAAACTACTCCTGCGACATGAGTACATCACGAATGTCCTCCCGCAATCAAGCAAGCCAATGCGTCAACCAAAAACTACAAAACTGCTCAAACTATCAAAAGTATCCTATCACTTAACATATCAAATTGATCAAAAACAAGCGTATCATCTCTTGACTAGATTCATGCAATCTCAGAGATAGCTTATTGATTGATGCATCGAGCAAGATGCCAATCGAGTCAATTTTGTTAAGTAAACTGACTATCTAAAACACATGCGCCGAACTAGAAGGTAAATGCGCCATTTTATAGTAAATGCGCCACTTCTGGCAGATGCACTGCGGCATTGAGTAAATGCGTTGTTTCATATCAAAAGCGCAGCTTCACATAACATATGCGCAGCATTAACAAATGCGCAGGAAGACAACATGAATGCACCATTTCATAACGAATGTGCAGATTGGCATAATGTGTGCGTAGTATCGTCACATGCGCTGATTCATAACGTAAATGCACTGAACCGCACTAGATGCGCCGTTTTAGGAGGCAAATGCACCGAAATATGATTCGGCGCATTCATTCAAGCAATTTTTCCCTAGTATTTATTAGCCTAATAAATGACCCTAGGTGAGTTTTGTCGAACTACATAGCGGTGGTCCTACCTTAGCTAGCCACCCGAACCATCGAACATGCTTAAAGCGGTGCTCCTCGCGTGGAATATCCATATCTATACCGACTTCTCTAGCTCTTGTGCTCTCCTAAGCTCTGAGGGACCTATCAACAAAAGCCAAGTGTGCAAATGACTAGGATTGTGGACCCAACTCCTATTTATAACAAGTGATCCCTAACTAGCTATGTGGCGATCGTGACTACTTCCCAAACCCATTTCCTCTCGTTTCTCTGAACTGTGACCCTTTTTTTTTCAACCTAACCTATTTTTTCACCTTCTTCATTGTGAGATTGTCCATCTCACATCCCTCGAACCTTCCTTCCCGTCCAATCTCCCGAGGGGGCATCCTACCATCGTTAAACCTGTACCAGGGGCAAACTGAGACATGTATCATTATTAGAAAAATCTATTCTTTGAAACAACGTGATAAAACACATTGCATCAAAGAGGGGCAAAATGTATACACCTAAAAATGACACGACTTTGTCTAAATAAATATTCTTAATATTTATTCCACTTAATACCTCTATCAATAAATAAATAAATCAATTTATTTATTTGGTTCATATTCCTACCATTAATTGAATAAATTACCTTTATTTAATTAATTTCATCGAAATCAACTTTATTCTTCCAAGCAATTAAATAATTTTAATTATTTACTTAAATCACTCATTCCTCCAAATTTAAATAAATCAATCAAATTTATTTAAATTATCTCAATCTCTAAAAATAAAATATAATCAAAATATTTTATTTATTCTTCAAAGCATGCACAACAATTAAATAAATTTATTTATTTAATTTGCTTTCTTATCTTCAAATTTTGCAAAAATCTTCCAAATCTTCTTCTTCATGCACACAAAATTAAATAATTTATTATTTAATTTCTCTCAAATCATGCAAAAAGCAAATCACAAGTTGAGTTAACTGATTTAATCAATCTTGTTTTTATCAACAACTCTTAAATTAGAAAAAAACTTTCTAATTTATGAAATTAAATCTTATCTTTATAAAAGAAAGTAGTTAACTCAAACAAAACAACTTTTTGTGTGACACTTGTCTTCTTTCTATTCACGCACATCCTCTCAAGGTTTCTCAACAGTTGATCTTCTTATTCTTTTTATACCATTCCTCCATTTCTATCATCCAAGCTTTTAGTACCCTTACTCTGTAGGAATCATAGCGTGCCTTTGGCACCAAATTCCTCCATTGCTTGCAATCAACTTGTTATCTTGTTACCATTACCATTGTCGTGAAGCTCATCTTCATTACAAGAATTATCATAGCCATTCTCCATTGACATTTTGAAGAAAAAGCAAGGAAGTGCACTTTCTGAGGGCTTCATTCATTACGAAAGATCGATTGAGATAGGCAACCAATGGAAGCTATGAAGTATTGAGGTTTCAAGGTTTTGTCTTTATTTTTTTGAATCTTGATTATTTCCTTTTCCATTGAGTTTATTGGATTACTTTGATACTATTGATAATCATTCTAATTTTCTGATAACACTAGTCATCTAAATAAACTTCCAGGAAATCATGTATAAACTCCTTGAATGCATTGACCATGATTCTATTGAATACTACAGGTGCATTTTTCAATCCAAATGGCATAACAATGTACATGAAAGATCCTACTTCAGAGGCAAATGTAGTTTTGGGTTGATCTTCTTCTCTAATTTTTACCTAGTGATATCCAGAGAATCCATCAGTGAAGGAGTAGATTTCTTTATCGACAACTAACTCCAAGATTTCCTCTGTGAATGGTGTTAGAAAAGGATCATGGACGTAGACTTTATTCAACTCTCTATAGTCTTTGTAGATTCTGATGTCTCCTATTTTCTTATTCTGTACTACCATTGGAATGATCCATTCTGCTTCTTCCAATGGTTTTATGATCCTTGCTTCTAGCATCTTGTCAAGTTCTACTTTAACTTTTCTCTTCATGTTTGGATTCATCCTGTATGGATTTTTCTTGATTAGTTTACTACCTTCTTTGTGTTGAATTTTCATAGTTCTGACTTCCTCTTTGATCCCCTACATATCTGTGAACTTCCTGGGAAACAAATCCTTATACTCAAACATGATTTCTACTACTTGCACCACTTCCTTCTCATCGCATTAGTCTCCTATCTTGTCTAGCTTAGGATCCCCTTCTTTGGCAATGTTCTCTTCCCTTAGTTGGATAGGCTTGTAGTATTTTTCCTTGATATATGTTGATTCCGCTAGCTCTCTTTCTCCTTATTCAATCTTTATTTCTTATTCCTTATTCTCCTCATCGTCCCATTGTGTTGTTTTGTAGCATTTGTGTTTCTCTAGGTATGATTCCTTATCCATCCATTCTATGACCTTCCATATGCCTTCTATTTTTGTTGGTGGTGAACTCTACTCTGGTTTTGTTTCATCTTCTTCTGCATCCTTTTGAAAGATGATCTCCTTGATTTTGAATAGTGTTGTGTAGATATTTTTGTCCAGACTATAGAATGAGAATGTATGAATAAATCCTTTTGTAGTTCTTCCGAATATCTAGTTTCTTTCCTTCATTCCTGATTTATATACCATGTTTGTGCAATTGGCGATAATGTCCAATAAAAGAAATGGGTATACAATATCTCATTATATTCACTACCTTCTCTCCATACCTTGTACACATGGATATATGTTCTTGCGGTGAGATCTGACCTAAGTATTTGGGTATGATATCATATTCTCCTTCATTTGGCAATTATCTTGTCTTAACATTTGAGTATTTTGAATACCGGCCACCACTCTATTGTATCTTTGTGTGTGTTCCACCAATTTGCAGCGTTGCATACCAATGTGTATTGTGCAGCTTGTAATTTGATATCTTCTTCTAAAAAGACTATCTCCATTTCTTCTAGATATTTCTATAGATTTTGTACTCCTGAAAACCTAGGCAACTTGATATGGGAAATGCCTTTCAAAATGTGACTTATCTGGTAAGGTCTTTGAGTCATGCCTTCCTTGTTCTCCATACATGCGTCGCATATGATCTCTGATGAGTTTTGATGAAGTGTGAAGGATTGCAGTATGTCCCCTTCATTTGTCCTGATCATGAATATGCTCTGATAGCCCAACATTTTTCTTGTTTTTAGTTTTGATTATTCTTTCAACCAGGCTTCTAAAACCTCTTCGCTATCTATACTATCATATTCTTCCTCTATCTCCACTTCTCCCTCAGAATTGGGCTCTTCTATTATCTCTTTTGTATCCAACCTTAAAATTGTGTAGCTAGCATCCTTATCACTGTCTTCATTCTGATTGGCTTCTTCTATATATGATTCCTCCATTGATGTTCCCAAAGGAATATTGATAGTCCTGTGATCATTAGAAAAGGATAGCTCTTCCTTCTGAGAGTCTATGACATCGTTTGCATCTACAAACCATCTCAACCCTAATAGTGCATTGAAAGCTTCACCTTGATCCTTCATGGTGACAACAATGAAGTCTAGAACTTGTTTGACCCCCATTAGGTTAACTTCCACATGGTTCCATGTTCCCATTTTTTGCATGTTAGATCCATTTGCCAAAATAATATTGTAAGTGGTCTCTATCAGCTTAGGTCTTCCTAATTGCTCCCACAACTTCTTTGTAATCATGTTGACATCTACTCCCAAATCTATCATGACATTTTGGACCTTCCTATGATTGATGTGAACATCCACCATAAGTGTTTTTTTCTTCCATTCTCTTTCTATTCTTCCCAACCTCCGGAGTTGACTTTTCTTCCCTTGCTCCTTATTCCAGTATTTTGAAAATTGTTTCAATTTCTTAATGAGTCTATGTTGTTGTGTCAGTTGAGATAACTCCTTTAGGGCTTCTACTTCTCCTTCAGTGAAAAATTGCTTGTAGTGCTTCTCTTTATCTTGTTCCTTTCTTATAGTTTGTTTGGCTTCCTTCACAATTTCCTCATGCTGTCCCCTAGAGGGAACAAATTTGTCTTCCTCCAACTATCTTCTTCTGTTTTAGTAACATAGTGCCTTCTGATATTTGTTCCTTGCCTTGTTACTACCACATCTTTTTCCTTTCTTCTCCTCCTATCTTGTTTGGTATGCTTTGGCTTGGTTCTTCAGTAGTACTCTTCTTCTTCTATGGATTTAGTTGAAGATATGTTTGTTTCTTCCCTGTTGTTTTTGTAGAAAGTCCTTGCTCCTTGACCCTTGGGTGCCCTTATGATTCTAGATCCTTTTTGATTATTCATTTTTTATAGCTCATCACTCTTAGACTATGCTTGTGCATTGCGGAAGTATTATTGTGCTCTCTCACAATAAAATAAATCATGTGCTATACTATTACAAAATGAACACTATGTTTTCCTTTTAGTCCAACATTCATTAACAAAATGACCTACCTTACCACAATTGAAACATGTGGCATCTTCCCTCCTTTGATTCCTTCCATGGCCTCTACCTCCTTTGTAACCTCCAAATTGCTCTCTGTCCTCATTATTATAGTTGTTTCCATATGATGGACCTTTAGAGTTTGAATTGTGTATTGCATTGACATTCCTCTGATTTCTCCAGTTTGGTTGTTTGTAACCTTGATCATGTGAGCTTCTTTCCACATAGGACATGTCATTACTCTTCGTCGAGTGAGTGAACCAGGTTACATCTTCTTCCTCCACAAATTCTTTTTTCCTCTGGAAGGTTTGTGAAGGACAATCTAGTGTTTCATGGTCATCCCATTCTCCGCATAATCTAAAGTCTCCTGAATTTACCCTTTTTGATGTCTTCATTGTAGCAACTTGCCTTTCACCTTTCATCCTAGGGCATTCATTTCTCAAGTGACTTTCCTTTGTACAATATGAGCACCAAATGTTAGTTCTTTGCTTCTACATATTCTTCTCCTACTTAACCAAGATATCCTGCCTCAGCTTCAACTACTCCATTTCCAACTTCAACTTCTCTAATTCTAGGATTTCTTTCATTTTATCTTGTCTGTACCAAGATTGAGATTCTATCCAGTAGGCTAGTGTAATGGCTTTTGCATATGTCTCAAATATTCTTCCATCTAAGGTGGACCTTATTTCAGGGCCGATTATGAAAACTAACCATTCTATCTTTTGCTTCTGAGTCAATGGCTCCTCCAACTTCCTAATTGTCTCCTTGAATCTTTTATCAAAAACCTTTATTGATTCTTTATCCAACTGTATCAAATCTCTCATCTTACTCACCCCTTCTGTCAGAACATTTGGAACTCCAAAATTCTCCATAAATAGCTTCTTGATCTCATCCCATTCTTTGTCATTATTTGGGCATGTATTCTTTATATACCACTTCAATGCTTCATTCCACAAGGTGCCTATGAAGTCAAAAAACTTGATGTCATCACTTGTTACTCCCTTTCGGTTCCAAATTGACTCCAACACAAAAACATGTTCGACTGCTTCAATAGTGTCCTTCTCAAAGATTGGTAGTTTGATAGGAGTATCCATGATTGATCTTTTCACAATCTCTGATACTGTGCGATAAGTTTCTTCCAGACCGTTCCTCCAGTTATGCTTTCTTTTATTAACTTCCTTTCCTTCTCTTCCCTTATCTCTCTGTAGTTGAATATCAAAGTACTCTTCTCCTAAAAGCTCTGCAATATTGCTCTAGGTCACTGCTTGTTTGTTTGCTTGAATATCTTCATTTTCTACTAAAATTCTCTTGACTTTATATGGCACTCAGGGTGACTCATAGTCTAGGGGTCGTGTCTCTTCATAGTGTCTCTTCAAACTAGGGGATACTCTTCCATTTTTAAATGACATCATGTCGGCATTCAGTGATGATTGAAATAACCTTCCAAAACACTAAAAAGTCTTCTCCATATTTACTACATCTTCTCCTCCTTCACTTATCTCCTTTATGCTTTGGCAAATTATCTCCTCTATACTAATATTCCCCATCCATCTTCAAAATCTTTGGTGTTAACTCCTTCATATTGACAATATGTGACATAAACCCTAATTCGTTTATTTCTTCACTTGTCCTTCCACCTTTTTCTCTGACAACACCCATAGTGGCGTGCTCAGCAGAATTCTCCATAATTTCCTCTATCCCTTCACCTTCTAATCTTATTTCTCCAGTAGCACCCTCCTTAGCATGCTTAGTAGCATCCTCCATGACATGCTTGTGTTAGATTATTCCCTTCCACAAGCACCCTCATTGGTGTGCTCTTCCAATTCTTCCTCCTTTTCTTCCTTATCTCATTATTCCTTCTTTCTCCATCATTCGTTCCCTTTCCGTTCTTCTATAGTAACATTCTTGTCTTTCTTGAATTTGCTTTAATCTCTCCTCTCTACTTATCTCCATCCTAGTTTTGATTTCTTCACTGATCTCTTTTTCCACTTCTCCCCTTTCGCCATGGGTTTTCTTGATTTGGTATTCCATTAGTCCTCTTATATCCCATAGAATCCTTATTTGAAGAGTCGTATCATTTGAAAGGTCCTTGTAGACCATACCCCCTTTCCACTTGCCATCCCCTTAAGTGTCTGCCCCCCTCTCACAAAGGTAGAAACCTAAGGAGACTTGAGTTCCTCCTCTGTTTGAAAAAAATTCCCGCCAATCTCACCTTCTCTCCTTTCTGGAATTTTGTGCTACTTCTTCAGATGTTTTGCCCTTTCAATATTTAACCACCTTCTTCTAGGGTCTCATTAATGGAACCAAATGTTAGCAAGAAATGTAGAGGAGATATCGGTCCAGAGATCTGATCCTCAATCAAGTCTTTATAGTCAGTTTATACCCTGGTTAGATAGCTAGAGATTGACAGCAAAAACATAAAGAATAATAGGACAGAGCATCATACACAAAGCAACATAAGACAACGTAGAATTACCTGATATTAGTAGATATCATTATATCAACAACAAAAAATTGTACATATCATCCACCCATCCTTTGGCAGGTCTAAGTCTCTGCCTTAATAGTTACACTCATGACTTCTATGTCATTCTTACATCAGAATATATCATCTATCACTCTTATCTCCTATATCTTATCATCCTATTCTATATCTATATATATGCTATATCTATTACATGTAGAGATGTGTTAGGTGTCGGCTCCGCATAATATGTATTCTCCTCTGATCGACTCTTCTTTATGCTTTGCACATTGCTAACACTATTCTTCAATATCTAAACACTTTCCTATCTAAATGAATTTTTTTGCATTATCCTAATCCATCAAGACATCAACAATATCCTCAACTAGGAGAGTGTTGTGATCTGGAATATTGGGTAGATCTTGTGGATTACTGAGATATGTCCTGAGATGTTGAAATGCCATCTAATAAATCATAGGTTTCTCCAAAGTATGCTTGAGCATTTACACAATAGGGGAAACCTTGATTATGATAAAATTTAGGCATGTTGTCATAAATACCCAAGAATTTAGCTAAAGCCTCATATGTTGAGAAAGAGTCAAGAGAAATAGTGTTAGAACTAGAACTAGCTTTGATCATCTCAAGATAAACCAAAGAAAGAGAAGAAGAAGTTGGAGAAGAGGTTATCATATTAACATTTAGAGAGGGGTGACAAGAGGCTCGAGAGGGCCGAGAAGGATTGTATCCCAGGCCTTTGGAGTAATTGTTTGGATTAGCCTCCAAAGGGACTTTGATGCCTTGCTCTTTTTGGCCACATCTGTTACCTCTATACCCAATTTGAGATAGAATGTGAAAACCATGACCATAAGGTGATTCCATTTCCATGAAAGGTGTTAGATCACCATTAGTGGCATAGTCAATGTTATACGCATAGTCCCCTGAATCTGTTCAAGCATAAGAAGTAGGAATAGAAGAATCTGATTGCTTAGAAGGAATCTGTTGCGAGGAAGAAGTATAAGTTACTTTTGGAATATCAGGTTTGGATTGCAAGACTTTATAATCTCCAACAAAGGAGGGTGTGAATTCCAATGAACCCCAATCATCACCTAGATATGCGTTTGAAGATGAATTACTCTGCTTATCAACATTGTTATCAACAGTGGAATATTGTAACTCAACCTTTGTAGAAGATGGGATTAGATTCTGAAGCATTTTAGAGATAGTAGGTTGATTCCCATAATCCACGTGTTGACAAGATTATGGATTTGGATTGGCCTTGTCTATATATGCTTTGTTGTTGTGAACACAGTTTATTGAACCATGAAGGGTAGATGGAATCATGCCCATGTCATGAATCCATGGTCTATCGAGAAAAAGAATGTAAGAAAGAACACCGGGCATGACATGCACAACAATAGGAAAAACTACAAGACCTAAAGCAATCAGTAATGTGATTGTGTCTAGAGTTTGCCTGCCGACATTATCAAAGCCACAAATGGAAAGAGTGTCTGGTGAAATATAAGACGTATCGATATCGAGCTTATGTAATAGGTCTATCCCACAAATGTTGAGACCTGATCCATTATCAATAAGTGTATGTTTTACTCCACAATTATTGGTGACAACAATGATTAAAATAGGATCATTTTGTTGTTGAACCTCTATAGAAGGTAACTCATGCTATTGAAAAACAATGTCTAAAGTGGTTGTATGCATACAATCCAACCAGGCTGCGACATCATTCGACTTGATGGAAGGTGGAACCACAACCTTCTATAAGGCTTCTTGGAGCATCCCGTGGTATGCAGGCAATGTTTGAACTAGTTACCAAAGAGCTTGACAGGGGTAGCACATAGTTTCTCTACTAGATCGTACTCTCTTCCAGTGTTTTGAAGAATGTGAGGAGCTAAAGGAAGGAGAGGTGTAGAAATTGGAAGTGAAGCTGGAACAAAAGAAGATTGTTTAGTTTGTTAGTTAAGTCTAGTGTTGTATGTGTGACCTACCACATGATAATGAGGTGGCTATGACACATTCGAAGTAGTTGATCTCTCGCAACCTTGGTGAAGTAACCAGGAGGTTGAAGTGGGTTTTGAGGACCTCAAACAATGATTACTAGTTTAGACTATTGTTGTGTTTTAGAATGGAGATGATCAACGATTTTTGGTTTCACATGTTCTTGTTGGGAACTAGAAATATAAATCGTGTTTATAATCAATTTTTTAAAGAAAGATGTTTTAGGAATTGTAGCAGAAGATTTGGCATAAATGAATTCGTCAAGAGCTTCATCTAACATATCGAAATCATCACTACTAAACAGTTCATCATAAGCACTAAAGGTTTGGAGAAAGAGGTCCGACATAGTCAAACACTTACGTATTTCCAAACTAAAAATTATAATAAGTTTTTAGAATTTGTTGGAAAAAAGACGTCAGGTTCACTAAAATGTTTAATAGAAAAATTACTTTTAACTAATTTACTCATAATCAAAACAATCATCTATTGAACATTAGGATACTAGCTGTATACGCCTAAAAATGACACGAATCATCCTAAATAAATATTCTAAATATTTATTCTATTCTTCTATTAATTAAATAAATATTCCAAATTTATTTAATCGATTCACTGTTCCATAATTAAATAAATTCAATTTATTTAATTAAAATTCTTCTAAATATCCTACACAATTAAATAATCATAAATTATTTAATTAATCCAAATTCCTCTATCCTAAGTTCTAAATTCAAAAATCCACCTCACCTTTTCCACCTCACCTTGTCCACCTCATCAGGTTGCACATGTAATTAAATATATTTAATATTTAATTATCTTATTTTCCCTCACCCACATGGCCTATTTCTTCTCAAATCAGAGGTTAGTTAACTAATCAATCAAAAGTGTTAACTAGCCTGTCAATTGAGTCAATCCCTCAATCAATTCAGTTAGTTCCATAATTCATTCTTCTAACTGATCAATCAAATCTGTTAACAGACCAGTCAATGGAGTTAACTCTCCAATCAATTTTGTCACATCCCCTCTTTCATGATGGAGCTGGGACACTTGTCACATTTCCACTGGTTGCACATTCCTCAACCATCCTCAGCTGTTGATCTTCATATCTCCTCTCAACCATTGATTCCCATTCTTCCAAGTCTATAAATGAAGCTTCATCCCTCCATTCTATTCATCCAGGCTTTTGACATCGTTACTCTGCAGAAATATCACCAGCGCGCCTTTGGCACCCTTTTACCATCCACAAGCTTGAGATCACATACTTGCATTGGAGTTCATCTCCATTACATATCACAACAACCATTTACCATCGACTTCCTCAAACACAGCTTTAAAAGATTGCACTCTCTGAGGGCTCACTTCATCTGTGAAAGGACGATTGTAATAGGCAAACAACAGAAGCATCAGTTTCAGGGAAGGTTTGCTTTGTGTTATTCATTGCTGTATTCGTTTAATCTTCTTTGTTATCTCCTATTTTGTTGATGTTTGGGTCTTGTTTAATTCATTTGATTGATCACCATTTTACCCTTACACTAGCCAAGGAAGATGTAGCTCTAGAGGAAGAGGAAGTTTCTCAAATAGATATTGGTAAGGAAACTCCAATAGCACAAGAAGACCTCCAATAAGAACTTGTAGAGGAAGTCTTACATGAAAGAGTGGATAAAGGCTAATCTTAGCCTAGTCCATCAAAGAATATCCCTACAGGCCAACAACAACATGAGGAACAAATAATTGTAGAGGATAAAGCTGAAGAAATCCTAAGTTAGGAAGAATAAGAACTTGTAAAAATAATTGAAATAGAAATTAAGCACACAAAGGAACTTCTACTGAATGTCTCTAGATAGGAAGAAATGGACATGGAGGTTTCCCAACAAGAAGAGCATCTAGAGAAAGAAACTCAAAATGAAGAAGTCCCTGATCAGGATGAACAACACCAAGAAAAAGAGTTATCATAACAAATTGATCAAACTTCTCATGAAGACCTTGTTGTCCCCACATGGCTCAAGATAAACTTGGAGAAGAGACAAAAGGTAGTGGTCAAGCCACTAGTTCTTCAAGCCATGACAATTTAGGTATTGAAGTGTAGAATCCCTAAGAAACCAAGAACCCTTTCTACCATAAGGATTAATGAACTGGGAGAAAGGATAGTGGAGATAGCCACACCCTTGGTAGAAAAAGATGATAGAGATCTCTCTATTATTGATTATCAGATATCTAGGGTCAGTCTGGGAAAACAAACAAGGAAAGATGAAATTGCTTCTTTGGGATCTGTAGTAGACACAGTGGTCTCTCAAATGCATTAAGATAAACAAACAAAAGAGAAATTGAAAGAATAGTTGGAGAAAATGAGAACCTTCATCAGGGAACTCATTAGTCCTGTGTCCCAAAAAAAGGTAATTTCTTTTGACACCTCAATTTTGATGACAAAACAAGAAGTGGATTTGAATTACAAATTATAAAGAAAAGATCAAATGGAATTGATCAATTGGTTTCTCAATTTTTGGAAGAATCAAATAAGCTCTTGGACCAAAGCTACCCATTATAAGCAAGCTTATCAACTAGAGAAAGAAATAGATTCATTCATGAATAACCTTAGGAATGAGGACAAATGTGAACAAAACCTTCGACATCTAAGATAGCTGAATAAAATGAGCTCATAAGAATTGAAGACTGAAGGCATTCTTCAAGATGAAGAAGCAAATTTTGTAAGTATATTAATATAAAAACCTAAACATGATATATTTAATAATAGAGTATAAGGTCAGAATCTTGCAAGCACAGAAGGACATGTGCTAGGCTATAAGCAATTTTGAATATTTTTTAGAAAATGTCATAGATCCCGAGTTATTATCAAAAGAAAAACATAGGCTTGTCACAATAGACATAACTAAAGAAACTCCCAGGAAGAAGATGGAAGATGAATTGAACCATGCTCCAGATTTTGACAAGACTACTCTAGATAAATGCATGGAGATAAAATCCAACTTTAGGGTAATTGAAAAGGATGCTCAGCTGATGAAGACCTAAATAAATTTTTCTCATAAAGTTTTTGAAGAATGTAAATTCAGATTAGATTGGTTGGATGGACCTAGCGAAGACATATTGAATAAATGCTTAGTTAATTTTGAAGGATACAAGCAATAACGAGGTGCCAAAGGCATTTCTACTTTAGAGATTTCAAACTAGAGACGTTATTTCTATTTTTGGAACTACTAACATTAAATTTGAATTAATTTATTCTTTCAAGGCATTAGAATAGGGTCCTACTCTAATTATAAAGTGGCCCTAATTTTGAGTGAATGTATATTTTGCATGTACTTATTAGAATATTTTGCACAACTTTGGTCCAAAATTAGAAGAGTGCTGATCCAATTTTCTCCCAGTTTGTGTGAAAGAAGGAAGCAAGGGACTATTGCATGAGTCTTTTCTAGAATCACTAACTCTAGTTCCAAAGTTAGCCAAAGGGATTTATTGCACTATAAAAGGCTAATGCCTATCCTGTAAAGGGATTCCATCCCAATCTGAGTAGATTTAATATTTTGCATCTTAGTTAGAATTGATTTGATTTTTCAGAGTTAGTAGTTAGAAGGAGACATTTGAAGAAGAGAACCAGGTTCCAATGTAGCATCTTGCTTGGATTGTAGCTATTTTTTCAAATTCAATAAAATGGTTTTGACTTCTTCAAATTTATCTATTCATGCATGGTGTAGTGCCTATACTCTTTCTTGAATAATTGATTACTTGATGAAGTACTGGATATTAATGATAAATCTTATGTGAATGAGCTATAGATTTAATATATAAACTTGCATGTGAAATACAATGGTTATATGTATTTAGTTTTGCTTCTCATTAAAATTTCCTTAGAATCTTGCACTTGTGATGCAAATGATAGAGTTATAAACTGATCTTAGCATTATAGGTTAATTAGGTTTCTCATGTTTTCATTGTTAAGGATTGATTTGAAAGCACTTACCATATTCCTTACAATTATAACCTTAAAATCTTTTGTTCTTTTTTTACACATTAGTAGAGTAGGATTTAGATTAAACATAATCTCGATTGATTTAGTTACACTAGGCCCCTTGAACAAACAAACCACATTGACCACTTAGTTTGCAGAATATGGTTGTGACCCAACTCCTATGACCTTGGAGGTAATTGATTTAAAGATCAATTATCTTTTTAGGAGAGGTAAGGTGATCTTCACTCTACATGTGTTGCATGTGTCAATCTAGCCATCAACAACACCCTCTTTTGGATTTATATACCACCTCTCATAACCATTTGTTTTTCTTTATTTGAGTACGTGTAACCATGTATTTTTGCATTTACCAAGCAGGCAAAACTCTCACCTATTTTGGGTAGTTGGAGTTATTACTCCTCTTTTATGTATATGCCTCTATTTTGCTATATATACAACACTCACCTCTCATCTCTGCTAGTCAGTGAGAGTAATGTGAGCATTGCCTAAATTCTCTTGCAATTTTGTCTCTTGAATTCTCTCTTTTAGGATAATCTCTCCATTTTACTATTTTGATCTTTAATCATCTATTGACTGGAGTGCATGTCATCTACGACCAACAATAGATCTTAGCTCAAATTTTCACTTCTTGTAGAATCTAACAAGATTTTATTTAGCGAGCCAAGTGATGGAAATAAGATCTACCATAGTTTGTGTGGTATTCATCTTAACCATAGCTTGAATCTTAGTTTTAAAGCTAGAAATGAATCAATTGTGAAGAGAGTAATCTAAGAGTCCATTTGTTAGATTAGAATCTCCTCAAATTGAGTGATGTAGTAGGTAACATTTCTTGTTTGAACCACCATGAAGAGGTTACCTTTAGGGTTCTCATTAATGCCAAGTCCAAAGTAGGATAGAAGAGATTTAAAAATTTCCCCATCATGATGTGCTAAGTTAAATGTAGATATTGGTTGAGTTACCGCTCCTTTTAAAGAAAAGCGTGTCATCCAAACACAATCTTCAAGAAGAACTCGATGAAAATTGAAGTAATTATCCATCATGCCTAACCAAGTGCCAACTTCTTCTCTATGAAATTTGGGCATGCTAATCTTTGGGGGATCGGGAGGGGCCTAGAGGATATTAGAAAAGTTATGTCAATAAGATGAATTTGAGTTGGATTGATTGTTGGCCAAAATATTGAGTGTAGCATTCATTTATTAAAGGTCCACTTGGGTCAAATGCTCAATGAGGTCAGTCATTTAAGTTTAGAGAGAAGTCATTTGAGGCTAGCTCAGAGAAGTCATATGAGATTGGAGATCTTGTATGTCAATGTCCATCTTGGTATTCATCTTAGGCACATTGTACAACTGTTGGATGTGATATTTTGGGTTGACAAAAAAATTATATCAAAATGATCAATGCAAAGAGACAAACATAATGGGATAGGTACTTAGATAATGTGAAAACTACTTGGACTAGAAAAAAAGAGTTCTCAAAGCTATGTATCAAAATAATAAACTTGAAGGGACGATCATAATGGGATAATTCCCTAAATGGAGTAGAAAAGGACCAATTTTTTTGGTCATTGATAATACCCTATAGGCAAATTGTTCAGATAAAACTAGCAAATTCCTTCCAAATTGGAAGAAATATGGTCCAAATGTTACAAATTAGTAGACTGTGTAGAGTTCAAACACTAGTGTTGTGGTTGACCAAAATCTACAATCTTAAGAATATCATCTTCTTTATGAATACTATTGCATGTTGTCCCACTAATTTACTATACCAAAACTACTTATATTTTTGTGGATTTACTTAGACATATGATATTTTGACCAACTATGCTCAAATTTGTGCAAAATTAGGGAGAAAAGAGAAATGATTATGCTTGGGTGTGTTTGGTCTATAAGATCTTTGATATAATTATCTCATCCATAAATTGTGAATTGACCCAATTTTTTAGAGCTCTAACTACATAGGCTTCCATCATCTCATAGTCATGCTATCTCATCTATAAAGTACAAATAGAGTAACTTCTTGGCACTAACCACAAACCAATGCACTATATATTTTAAGTGGTTGATGGTTTTCTACCGTGAGGCTTATCTTAATCCTAAAGGTTCTTCTAATGATTGAAAGGTATAAATGAAAGCTTAAATCTATGTATAAATACTGTCTAAGGGATAGGTATTGGAACTTAGAAGCACCCCTCACTTCACCTTTATGAGGAATCTAGCTTATCTAGAAATGACAACTCTCAGTACCCCACTACTTTTTCCTTTCTAACCACAAAGATCCTTTAAGAGTAAGGTGAGAGGATATAGTGGGTAGTTACAGTAAGTCACTAATCTAATACTAATACAATGAACATGGCCTTGGAAACAACTTTGATACCACTTGCAAGGAAACTACAAAGAAAATAATGACAATACACGTATATATGCAAAAAATAAGAGAAAGAGAATAGTTGTATATTATGTTCATTATGCCACTTTGAGGAGGTAATCCTCCCAACAGAGCACAAACTCTAATTACACCATTCAAGATGCTTTCCACTTGCTAACTTACTACAATATATAGAGTCTTGCTAAAGATAGTTCTACTACTATCTCATTCATGTGTGATGATTAATTTTACTCTAACTTAGCATATGGGATCAATTACAAAGAATATGCACCCAATATAATACTAACTAATAATTAATACATATATTAGAATGGGAGTTCCTAACAAATGACACTACTTCTTTCAAACACATGTTGTAGACACTAAAGTGAACACATTTCTAACACATTTGAATTAGCAAAGTTTAGATTTGTGAGTTGAGTTTAGAACTATAGAAAAGGTTCCAATCTACATTCATGAAGGTTATTCATATTGTGGTAGAAGTGAATCAAAGCATCAAACACAAATATTCTTAGTCTTGATGTGTTCATTTAGCAGGTCCTAGTTTTCAATTTCCAACATCTAACATAACAATATCTTTATCAAACTTAAAACTATATAGGTCTTTATTTTATTTATTTAAGTTCCAACAATTATTTTAGTAGCTTAATGAATCCCCTCTTTATCCAAAATTTATAAAAAAAAAATGGTACATGAATTGTGGGTTAGGGCCCACATCCCATTATAATATAATAGAATAGAACAAAAGCTAGAGATGCAAGTTGCATTGAAGATCTAAGTTAGACATCAAAAAATAAATTAAACATGAATTAGCTCTCTAGGTTGTAGATGCCTACCATTTTATACCTTCTCCCTAGACTCCAACTTGCCACAGGAGTGAAGTGTCATGTTATGCTAAGACTTGTCCATCATCCAAGAGGAGGATTTCTTCTTCTTAATTGGGATCCAATTATCACCATTATTCTCCTTAGAAAGATTGATTTTAGACTTAAAATTTGTCAAAGAAGCAAAGACTTTCTTGGATGAAGAAACCAAAGGAGTAGATTTGACCAAAGAGCAAGGAAATATATCATCCTTTGCATGTAGGGGAGAAGGGAATTAGGGTAGATGAGGGACTCAGGTATGGACTTGAGCTTCGAAGATTAGCATACAAAAGAAGTTTTTGAATAAATATGCAAGGAGCATGGATTCACCCCATCCTTCCACCAAGTAGTATACTTTGGAGGAAGATTCCTTTTATTAGTGACTCCAAACCAAGGTAAATCATTTTCCACGTATCCAATGGAATAACAATCTACACATATAAAAGGTGATTCACTCATAAGGTCCAAAAGATGATTCCATAATATTTCCCCAATAATTAGACAAATTTTTAGCTGTAACTGTTTGGAGGTATCTAATTCCACCAAGATGTGAGAAAAATTGAAATAAAAAAATAACTCATATTCTCTAGGGTAAAAAATGATTTTCCTAATGGATGATAGGCTATAATGTCCCCAAAATTATAGAGGGAAACTTGGAAGATGCACCCACATAGGAACACATGAAGATGATTTTGTGAGAGGGTTCAAAACTAGGGACCATGGTTTTATGCATAAAGAAGCTCTATCCCAAGACCATGACCCATCTTGTAGAAACATATCACTATCATTTTAAGAAGCACAAATTAAAAGGAAGAACCCTTTCACACATGGGTAGATAGTAATTTCATCCTCCAATAGGGGCTAACAATTTTTGTTTATCCATTCCTTTAATTTCACCATATTTGACCAACAACTATGAAAACCAAAAATTAGAATATGGTCTATGTAGGACTTTTCAACCTCAAATCTATTCTTTGAATCCCATTACTATGTATTTCTTCTACTAAACCCTAGTAACATTTTGAATAGATTGCATCTAGTTAGGGTTCCTAGATTTAATCACTACAATAGAGAGGGAAGATTTAGCCATCAACAAAGGTCACCCACAAATGAGGATCTCACTTGGGTGAGTAAGGAAGCCCTAGTTGAGGAGGGATCATGTTCTAAAGTTACTGCCCTACCTAAGGAAATTGAAACCCTACAAGCTATGTGATCCCACACACTAGAGAGGAGAGCATTACGTGCAAAAAATGAGATTTCATAGTGAATGGATTCAAAGTGAAGTTTTAACACCATGTTCCCTCACATGTTTTCTACCCTTTTTTGTGAAGCAAAAATCAGATGTCATAGGCCCAAAGTTTGATCAATCAAGAGACATTGTTGTCACATTCAATTTTTTGGTCTAAAATTAAATTATTATTCATTATAATTTAACTAATTTAACCTAATACAAAACTAAAGAATCCAACTAAGATACTAAATTATACCACTAAAACATGTAGTCTTTCCCAATCAATATACTAGTTTGGAACCAAATTTATACCATGGTAGAAGATGACTTGTGCTCCAATTGTAACTTGTTGACATAAGCTGCAGATTTGATGGTTAGTATTATCTACCTCAAGGACATTAATTGAGGTGACAACTTATATAATGTTTATGTACCATTAAAATTTTTGCTTATCAATAGCCCATAAATGAAAAATGTTTCTCTTTTTAACATTAAAGCAAAAGATGATTTGTATACACTTTTGAATGAAAATAAACTTTTCCCTAAGCTTAATTTAGGCTAACCAAATCAAATGCATACAACTTAACATAAATTAACTTAGATTAATTAATGAGGGATCTTTGGGAGTATATAATTTTGAATTAAATGTTAAATTAGGAATGTAAATGCAAGATGGATATGCATACTTAGATTGATGATCGAATATGTATTATTCTAATGACGATTTTAGGATTTGATTGTCTCTAGTTTGAAAATGATGCCTCTTATAAGTGTATGTCACCTATTCTATGCAAGATTTGTGTCTCTGTTTGGGTTAAGTCTATGCCTCTAGGTCACTTTTGCATTGCAAATTTATTGTTTTGCTAGATAGATTTAATCTCTTTGGTTTTACACTCCTAGTCTCCGGTTCATCAAGTTTCCCTATGTATGCTCTACAATCTAGGCTAGCAATATTTAGAAAAGCTTATGAGGGTTGCCAAAATTGCTAGGTAACGTGTTCTTCTAGGTCAACCCCCAAGAAATGTGTAAAAGGTTTGGCAAATAGCAAGCAAATGCCCTAGAATGAGTATGCAAACTTAGATTCATTTTAATGCATCAAATTGAAGTATTCTTCTAATGCTTTGCTCCTTGCAATGCTTCTACGATGAGTGGATATGAGAGATATTTCGATGTGAGAGGATGTGAAATCAATGCAAATGAATGCCTTTAAATACAATCACATAGCAACAAGTCACATAAATGTGTGTTTAGTCAACTCACAATGACTAATAGAATAGGTACATGAATCGACCAAATTAAAATTTGAGTTTTGGAAATTTGGGGATTGAATCTGCAAACATGGGATCAACCCTGCACCTATAGAAATGACCGAAGATGGTGGGATAGTGAAACTTGTGTAGGGAATGAATCCCTTATTATGGTAGGTGTAATAAATGTAATCATCATGGGGAATGTGTAAGTTTGGATGAGGTGGGGATAAACTTATGGAAATATGTGTGTATGAGGATAGGTGAAGGCTAGAGGAATAAGCCCAACTTCACACAAAATTGTGCTATTTATTAATCTATACATATACCATGAAAACGTTCTCTTAATACTAATACAAAACTAAATGAGAAATGGCATCAGTATATAAATTTCACCATTACAACACTTTAATCTAAAAGTAAATGTAATTAGATAAGGTGAGTGTTAGATAAGTACTTTTTATATTTTTATTTAATTAATATTAAAACTATCTAAATAAACATCGCCTATCCATGTTGACATGTATCTAGACATCAGAAGTTCAAATTGTTAAGAGCATAAAATGTGCTTTTTGGTATTAGTGACATAGTCTACTATAAAGAATTGGGGTTTAACAAGACCACTCCCATAAAAAGAAGCATATTGAAATAACACACCCACTGTACACTTAGGTGTGACCCACATAAACAATCAATATCTTGACTTCAATACACCAATTGTTTAAACTCTTCCTAGAAGAAAGCGATACAATAGGTAACCCTAAAATTCTGTATGTATTGCTTTGACTAGGCCCAATCTTTCTGTTGATAAGGAGATGGTGAGTAGTTAGCCTATTTCAACCTTCCCTGAATGCAGCGACGGCGTGGATAGCGGACATGCAAAGAAAATGGGACAGGGAAGGCCAGTCATGAAATTCTCATGTAAAACTTTGCCTCGCAACAGCCGCACACATATTTATATTCTTTCTCCTTGTACATTTGCACCAATAAATGTTCCACATAATTGTTGAGAATAAAGGTAACCTCATTCATACTTGCAGGACATTAGTTAAGCAGCAATGGCGATGGTGCCTTTCTTCACAGAAAGCAGTGCTTTAGATAAGTGGGATCCAAATGGTTTGTGGGATATGATGTTCGAGGCGAGTCCCAACACCAGTTTTACTTTGGACTATAACAATCACGAAGCAATTGCAAAGGACGCCATGGCCATTGCCAACACTCACGTAGACTGGTTCGAGACCCTCCACGCCCATATCGTCAAGGCAGACCTTCCTGGTAATTTACTGTTATTGGACTGCACTCTGGAGTTAAATATATCATAGTTAATATGTAATAAAGTTTTAGCATTGTTGTTAAGTACATGGTTAGTTGATAAAGGTATGGCACTGTTTCAGCGGTCAGTTTGTTTGAGGACACTTTACTTAAACATCATTCACTTCAATGATTAAACAATCAATAGCAATTTTACATCTTGTCCATAACAAAAAGTGATAAATTTGTCCAATTTTTATTGGCCAAAATTAACTTTTGACCATTGAAGTGGATGATGTTTAAGAATAGCCGTTTGAGGGTTTTGTGCCCTTGGTTACTCTTAAATATTTGACAGTTTAATAATCAAAAATAAAATTTAACCTATTTTGGTTCGGCAGCTTGGACTGTTTGAAATGTTTAAAAGTAAATAGTTGGTATATTGTTTGTTGTTTCAAAGGTTAAAGGAGGTTTGACCTCCAAAATAACAATTAATGTGCCTACTATTTAAGCTTGACCCTTCCAAACAGCCACTAAGGTGGATGGTTGCTGCCTACTTAGGGTTCTTCATCATCCTTTAATAGTCGTCTTAGAGGTTTTACTCCACCTTTTTGGTTAGATTGCTCTAGATGCCCTTGAGGGTGGATGGTCATTGCCTGCTTATTGCTCTCCTTCATGCTCTCAAAAGGCATGGGTTGGCCTCCTAGTGATCATGGCAAATTTCCTCAATTAGCACTTGCCATCTCCTCACAACAATGCATTCAGCTATAGCCAAGTATGCAAGACTCGCAATAGGAGGAATGTGAGGAGGAATAAAACACCGCTCTCATTGTTTTGGAGTTTATTGAAGAAGGCAAAAACCTACTTGCTGAGGGGTGGGGTAACCCTAAAGATTGTGACCCCCCTCCCATTACTAGTTTTATTGTACTGGCTGCTTAATTTGTTCTTTATTTATGTTATGTTTTGAACTTGTGACTTAGACAACTATTTCCTTTTTGGGCTCATGGCTTTTGTGGTTGTTTCTTTTTTGAGGCCACTAGTTATTTGAAACTTGTCTTTCCCTTTAACTAGTTTGATTTTGGGACATGATTCCATGTCAGGTCTGTTATTTTTTTGAAGATTAATTGCATGTAAAATTATTATTGACTGTTCTACCATTAAACTATTTAATATTTAAGTAAAGCATGTGCCACCCTTAACTATTCTTAAACATTCGATAACTCAAGAATTATAAATGTTATATGAATGAAATATATAATTGCTATTGCCTGTTTGGCTTAAGTAGAACATGCAGTTGAAGGTCAGCTTGAAACTCTCAATTAAGTATTGTACTGATGGTTTTGTTTGCATCCAATGCAGGCCTATGTAAGAATGAGATCGAAGTTATTGTAGAAGATGAACGCATATTGCAGATAAGTGGTAGTAAAAAAGTCGAGGATGATGAGTATAATGAAGGAGGACGAAAATGGCACAGGGCAGAGCGAATAAGGGAAGGTGGTTTTCTGCGAAGATTAAAACTGCCGCCTGGTGTGAAGGCAGAAGAGGTGAGAGCACAGATGGAGAATGGCGTGCTTTGCGTCACAATCCCCAAACGACAATATGACCACCCCGTTTCTTCTTCACCTATAACCATTATCCAAATTACAGAATAGTCTAGTAATGTGTAGGTTTGCTTATACATCCATAAAGGTAAGGACAATCTACAAATTTAGAGATTGTGTACAAGGAAAGAAAAATCTAAACATAATTGTGAGAGAATGGAAAATAAAAGATAGAGGATTTTGGTTTAGATGTTTTTTTTTTAATAATGTTGTGATTTGTTATATAGAAATAAAGATGTCAATAAGTTGATTATTTTCATTAAAAAATATATATTCTATAGGGGTTTTTTTTTGGACATAAAAATAATATCTTCTTTTTAAGAATTTAATAATATGTTTCATTTAGTGTTTATAAAAAATAAAAATTAAGAAAAATATTTGTACTATTTAAAAGATAAAGAGTGAAATATTATCATTACAAATTTAATATAGCATTTATTTTATATAATTTTAGTTGTTTGTTGTTTGTTTAAATTATTTAACTAATACAAATTTAACAAAATATTAATTGTCTCCAAACCTACATCCTTCATTCCCTCCACCCCAAAATTTGAAAAAACTTCAAATTGTTATCATTTTTGTATGCTCCAAAATTGCATCCTTGCATTCCCTCCACCCCAAAATTTGAATAAACACCAATTTGTTACCATTTCTGTATGCCCCGGTATTAGTGGAGTGCTCAAAGGCCCTCTTTTTCTTCTTTCAAGTAGATTTTTATTTGAACATTAATGTTCATAAGTGTCTAGGTCTAGCTATAAATTATAATATTTTTATGGTTTGTCTTTCAATTCTTTAAATAGTATTTGTTTCATATTGTAATGGTGAAATTTGCATACCATGCAATTTCCCATTTAGTTTTGTGTCTATTTTGATGAAATGTATTGATACATGTAATTATTGATAAATGGTGCAATCTTGTGTCAAGTTGGGCTCATTCCCCTAGATATTACTTATCTCTATACACACATATGCCCCCATATTTAGCTCCCACCTTATCTCTATACACACATACTCCAATACATTCACCTAATCCTTGCAGTTATTACACTTATCTATACATCTACCTCAATATAGTTGTTATCTACCTAGATTTGACTACTTGCCCACCTAGGATGATTTTTATAGTTGTAGGATCAACCACGAGGTTGTGGAATTAACCCCATCTTTTCAAAAATCAAATTTAAATTCTAGCTGACTATCGCCTTTTATTTTCCTACTCTAAGCTGACTAAGTACACATTTTGTGAAACTCAACTCTATATGCTAGTATTTAAAGGCATTCATTAGCATTCATTTTATCATACATGAGTGTCCTCTCATATCTAATCATTCTAAAGCATTAAAGGAGTAATCAATAGTGAAACATTAGATTTGGTGCACTAAAAGGAGTAACAAATCTATATACATGTTATTATAGAGTGCTTGCTTGTTGTCTTCAATCTTGTACACACATTTCTACTACTTGACCTAGGAAAACATGTCCACTAGTGGCATAATGACTTCCAAGGTATTTTTAGATACCATTAACCTTTGAGTGGAGTAGAAGGTAGAATAAGTAGAGGTGAATCTAGTAAACTAGAGAGCATAGGAACACATTGCACAAGATCAGATCCAAACACAAATGATGAATTTGTGACTATAGGATAGACCCAAACTTAAGAACTTGAACCCAAACATAGAACAAATTTAGTATAGGATTTGAGGTGAAACACAAATAGAGAGATCATATTTTCCAGGGTAGAAGCAATCAAGTTTTAGAATCTTCATCAAACATAAACTATTCTTTGGACTATGAGCTAAGTACCTTTATTTTCTCATTTACTTTTGCACCTTTGCATTTAATTTTAGAATATATTAGCACTTGATACATACCTATTAGATCTAGGTCAATCTATGCTTAATTGTATGCATCTTATTGGATTAGCCTAGATTAAGGAAAAGTTTATTTTTCTTTAAATTTTTGTAAACCTGATAGATCCTACATGACCTAGTTTTCTCCTAGGGTTTCTCATTTTTTGGAGGGTTTTCAAATCTATACTTTTCTAATATTTACATCTCATTTTCAAATCGATAACTCTTTATGGGTAAGTGCATGAAAATGGGTGAGAAAAAGGGGGTCAAAAGTGGCCACCTTTTTTCCTAAAATTAGCTAAACCTAAACTTGGATGAGTAATTCAAGATGCGTACACTCAAAATTTGAAGATATGATAAGAACAAGAATTATAGTACTTTGAATCTAGTTTCTAAACTATTATTAAGGCTTTTAAAAAATAGTTAAGATTTAGAGGGTGAAATTCTAAGCACACACAAACACATTCCTATTTTTATCACTAATGTGTGCCCCCTATTTTGTTGTTCTGTTACATATTCTTTAAAACCAGTTGGTTAAAATATAGTTAAGACTGAGTACTACAAGTTGTGTATCCTTTTTATATATTTATTGAATATTATTTTTATGATTTTTAAAGTGGATGCATCTTGAAAACTCCATCATTAAGCATGCACGTCACATAACTTAAACAAAAGTAATTGAAATGTAATTTTTGAATGCGTAAAGTATGAAGCGTAGAAAATTCCAATATATATATTTTTAAATTTTTGATAAGTGGATCAAAAGTTATAAAGAAAAATCAAATCATATGTATCTAACAAACATGGAGACATTAGTAATTTAAGGAAATAAATATGTTAATGTATTCAAAATTAAAAAAAATTATATGGTTAGAAAGCTAAGAAGAAGAGCGACATTTTGGTGGTAATTTTGTCAAATGTTAGAAAATGAGTAAATATGATGACTTTGAAGTTTAAAAATTCTATTGAATATGAAAAACACATCTCTAGGAGGCAAATTAGAAGTTCAATCCTTAGGCTCGTCATCTAATCCTATGCCAAGCTAAAAGGGTGGGAGTGCATTTTAAATTAATAACAAAAGCATGTTATGTAACACACTCACATTATGTAGAAGCCTAAAAAGCTTCACAAATACACAATTTAAAACATAATACCCATGATTTGGTCCCACAGATCTATCTACACGTTCTTTTTATATGTTTTTTGTGACATTCTATGAGTTTTTTTGTTTTATATCACTACAAATGATTGATTTACATTTAAATTCAATAATTCTTCAATCATTACATACTTTTTGCTTACCTAGGAGTTTTAGTTGTCAATTTTGATCACTATTAACATAAATATGACAATTTGTTAATTTTTGTGACTAATAATTATTTATTTATATTTTAGGAGCCTACTTATGATCATTAAGTTCTTTTTATGTAGTTGATAATTTCAATTAAGATATATTGACAAGTTTGTGTATTAAGAAAGAATTAACAATTACCATGGGAAGGAACAAGTGGGGAACACTAGAGAAAATTGAAGCAGAGAAAGAAAAATAAAGAGATCACATGAAAAGGCTTGGTCAAATCAAAAAAATTGGAGTGAAGGCACATCATCAATACCAATTGATATGAATGTAGAAACAAGTCTTAATCAATTATTAAAACAAGAAATAATGCAATTATGATTGATGATGGAACACCAATTCTTGATAATATTTCAATTCCCAATTTAGAAGTTACAACAAATAATAAATCTATAAGAATTGAACAAAAAATACTTTATTATGAAAGTTAAGAACATACACCAATTTTAAAAAACATTGAAATGAACAAAATTTACCTAATATAACAAACCAACAACACATGCCAATAAAAAAACCACTTAAAATTATTTGTAAAAAAACCAAAGTATCTAATTGAAATTGATGAAAATATCTAAAAACCAATGCCCGATTAAATTGTAGAACACACTTGTAGAAGAATTGCTTAACATTTTTTGAAAGCTTAAATGAAATAGTAAGGCGCCAATTATTTATTGAAATGATAAAAAATCTTAGTTTTAGAGACACTATGAAGATCCTTAGTCTAAGATTATCTAATACCAATAGTGAAAAAAATATTGTAAGAAATATAATTAATGTGCATATCAATCAATAGGTTCAATCCAGTGTACTAAAGATAGTAATGTTACTCAATGTGTTCTTACATCAACTATAGTAAGCAATGAAACAAAAAAATCTCATTTAATTAGCAAAACAAGTAGATCAATAAAAATAACTAGAAAAACACTATTGAAAGTCGTTGACAAACATGAAAGAGTTGATAATCTCAGTAAAATTAAACTATGGGCATTCTCAAGTAGACTCCCACCCAAAGACAAGGCTATAGTTGATGTCTTAAGAGAATTAGTTCAATAATTTTAAAAAAATAAAAAAAAAGAGTTTCACCTAATCAAAGAGATGTTGTAAGAAGAAGAATTGGTTCTCAAAATAATGAACCACATTCTAAATATTTGGGCTATGACTCAAACACAATTTTATCACAAGTTCATTGAGAGTTATTGTCAAATAAAAATTGTCAAAGGTATTTTTAGATAGCCAAACCTTTTTGTGTTAAAATAAATCACTCATTGCACTACTTGTTCTATGGTGTATATTTCATTTTCTATACAATATGATATATTTTTTGTCATAAATGTGTTACTTTACATTTTAATGATGTTTTATTGGAATGTATGATAGAAGTTCTACCTAAATCATCAAGATAATTTATTTCAAGCATGTTATGTGAAAGAGTGAATGGACAAAGTTTTTAATAAGAAATCATGTTTGAAGGGATCATGTGTTAGTTGTGGTGGTTTGCAACATTTGTAAAATTGTATAATATAAAGAGAACACATGTAATTAAAAAACTAGTTAGTTTTAGAAAATACTTGAGTCAATAACATATGTAGTAATAGATGATAAAGAGTTAAAGAGATGTGAATTAGCGAGTAAAGATATAGATGTAGTCAAATTTATGAGAATATTTTAAGAGAAAATAATGTATGAATATGAAATGCATACACACAAAGTTCAATGGTTAGATGAGCAGTGCAAGTTATATAAGGACAATACATTTCCTCTTGGTACCATTGTATTTTTTGTATATTTTGCCAAGAATTACACATTACAATTGTATAATGAAGTACAATCTCAATACTACAACTCTATTCAGATTATGATTTTTACACATATGGCATTCATTCATGCACTTGACAACACCAAGGAAGATAGAAAGATATTAAGGGAGTACCACTTCTACGTCAATGATGATCATAATCATTCTACTAAGTTTGTTCAAGGTTTATTTTAGATGTTCTATGTTAATTTAAATGACAAACTATCATATTTATTCAATACAACATATGGTCAGATAATTACACATCACAATTCAAGAATT
Organism: Cunninghamia lanceolata; assembly: GCA_027924645.1. Lineage (NCBI taxonomy): Eukaryota > Viridiplantae > Streptophyta > Pinopsida > Cupressales > Cupressaceae > Cunninghamia > Cunninghamia lanceolata. The sequence continues at coordinate 508,994 of BSBN01000791.1, read as the reverse complement.
TGTGGATGTTTTATTGGTTGAGCAAGATGCATATGATGAGTGGTGTTAAACATATTTAGTATTTCACTAAGGTTAGGCATGGAAAAAGAACATGATGGTGTAGGATCACATGTAAAAAGAGCCCTAGTACAAGAAAACTTGAAGTTCCAAGATGGTGTTAAGTTGATAGAGGTACTAATGATCATGGAATGGTCTAACTCCACAATGGGTCCAGATAATGAAGGTAAGACTATAATTTGTAGATTTTTTTGGTTCGTGGAACAAGCTAATATTTCAAACTATGAAGATTGTTGTATAATAACAAGATCAAGTGAGTTCCACTCATTTAGAAGTTCAAATTCAGGTTCATGGAGTATTTATAAAAGAGAGATGGCATGTTTTTGTTCTTCATGTATGGATTTTGTTTGGGAAGAGTGTGAGTCAAAAGAGTGGGTTGACTTGAATGGTCTTGTAGACCTTTAGTTCCACTTGACACATATAAACTTCCATGAGCACTATAGTTCAACAAGATGGAAGTATCATTTGACTTTGACCATGTATTAAATCTAGTGCAACTAGGTATTATAGATTTATTGTTTAGTCAAAATTAATATTTTATTTTATTATATTATATTTAGATCATTGAGTGGAATTAATTTATTCATACAATTTAATCCAGGTCATGTTTATGTAATTATTACTTCAATGCGAATAATGAAGAAGGAACAAGTTATTACTTTTGTCATTGTGTAGAGGCAAAAAATAAATTGACTTTCACAATCATTGATGGAGAAGATATTGAGTATCTTATAGGGCTTGTTGTTGTTACTAGAACATGGCTTAGAAGGTACCTAATGAAGAAGCCTGTTGTGTGGTTGTTCGAGGACTTGACACACATAGGAAGATTCTTCATTATTCTAACCTTGTTGCATCAAATGTTTATTTGATCAAATATTAGGGTCAACCACACAATAAGAATTTTTGGAGAGTCATGACCATGAAGTAATAATTGACACTATAAAGAGTATAGCTGACCCACATGATTCTTTAGATTGAATTGGTACAATAATATGCAAGTTTTAGAATTTGTAACTATAATGTCGAGTTCTTAAGTTTTTGTTTTGGTAACATAATTATTTGAACTTCAACTTTTAATTTAAATTATTCAATATTCAATGTTTACCATTTAAGGTTCGTTTAAGGTTTGTGTTTTAAGGTTTACAGTTCTAGGTGCTTCATCCAAGGTTTAACATTCATTATTTTATAGTTAGGGTGTGACATTAATTCATCTATCTCCCTCTATATATATCTCTCCCCCATCTCTCCCTCCCTCTCTCCTCTATCTCTCCCTCTCTATGTCATTTCATTTAAGGTTTAGGTTTCAGGGTTCATATTTGAGGTTCAATTTCAATTTGAATTTTTAATATTCAATGTTTACCATTCAAGGTTCATACAAGGTCTGTGTTTCAATGTTTATAGTTGTAGGTGCTTCATTTGAGGTTTAGAATTCATCATTTTGTAGTTAGGGTGTGGCATTTATTGATCTATCTATCTCTCTATCTCCTTTCAAGTATATCTCTCCCTCTCTTTCCTCTATCTCTTCCTCTCTCTATATCAATTCATTTAGGGTATAGGTTTTAGGGTTCACATTTGAGGTTCAACTTTCAATTTGAATATTTTAATATTCATTGTTTACCATTCAAAGTTCATCTAAGGTTTGTGCTTCAAGGTTTATAGTTCTAGGTGCTTCATCCAAGGTTTAACATTCATCATTTCATAGTTATGGTGTGGCATTCACTATTGTGAACATGGATATTTAATTTGATAATTCACAGAGCGATAATGATTATTAAAAAGAGTCACTTCTTGTAATAACCCTCCTAACACACTTTAATTATAGTGATTTAGACTTTATAGTTGATTATAGTGATTTAGGTGTTGATTTAAGTTATTATTATGCAGGATATGTGCATGGAAATTGGGGACCAAAAGGGGGTCAAAAGTAGCCACTTTTTTTTTTTTTCCTGAAATAAGTAAAAGCTTAGGGGGTCAAAAGTAGCCACTTTTTTTTTTTCCTGAAATAAGTAAAAGCTTTTCTTGGATGAGAAGCTGGAGATAGCTACGCTTGAAATTAGAAGATGTGCTAAGAACAAGATTTGTAGTTCTCAGAATCTACTTTCTAAACTATTATTTTCTCTAAAATGGTGTAGATTAAGAGGTTCAAATAGAGGGAGCACACAAAGTGCTCCTATTTTTGTTAGAAAAATATAACATAACATCTGGTGTGCTCCCCTAAAATGTTGACTTTTTTTAAGTATTTCACAAATCGCTTTGGTAGAAAATTAGCTAACATCATGTAGTTGATGCATGATTTTTCTATTAATTTTTTAATGAATATATGATTTTTTATGAATATATGATTTTTTATGAATTTTCAAAGTGGACAGATCCTGAAAAATGAAAATTTGAGTGTGCTTCATCCTATTTTTTTGAAAACTAATCAAAAATCATTTTTTTTCAATGTGTATAGAATAGAGTCTAGAATCTAAAAATGTAATTTGTTTCAAATTTTGATGAACATGTAAAAAATTACACTAGAAATACTACACATAGGTTTTCTAAAAAAAAAGAACACATTAGCAAAAGAAATTGAAGGTGGAAGCCTTAATGTTATTAGATTTTAGAAAAAAAATACATGGTTAGAAAGCTAAAAAAAACTTGAAATCATCCTCACATTTTTTCATATTAACATTGAAAAACATGTAAACCAAATGGAGAGCATGCTCAGGATTTAGCTGATTTTCTATGTTTGTTGAAAACATGTCTTTGGAGTCCAAAAGGTAGGTCCAACCCTTTGGGTTGAATTCCCAAGGCAAATTTGACACTTAGGGTTGGAATTTCCCAAAGTAGTAAAACACACTTATATTTCAAATGAGATAAAATGCCTTGGATGATAAGTGGGACAAATTGTATGAGAAGACTCATGTCACCCCTCCATCTTCTTTCACTCTAGAGTAGCCTCATGTCTAGGAAGAGACAACATTATATCATTGGGTGTTGACGAGGAGGAAGATTCAAGGCCTCCATACTTTCAGTAGAGGTAGTGTTGGAACAAGTAGCATCATATATGCACCTTGTTAGATGAGGAGATAGACTTAGAGAGAGGGAGAGATAGAGAGAGGGAGGAGAGAGGGAGAGAGATAGAGAGGGGGGATATATATAGAGAGTGAGGGAGAGATAGAATGATAAGGTTACAAAGAGGGATATATAGAGAGAGATAGAGATAGCAATATAGAGAGACAGAGATAAGAGAGAGGGAGGATAGAGAAATAAAGAGATAAAAGGAGAGATAGATAGAGATATAGAGAGGGAGAGGGAGGGAGAGAGATATAGAGAGGGAGGATAGAGAGATAAAGAGAGGGAGTATAGAGAGATAAAGAATAAAGAGATAAAGGGAGAAATAGAGAGAGATAGAAAAGGGAGACATAGAGAGGCTACTCTAATGAGGAAAGTAGAGTGCAAATTGTATGAGAAGACCAAGGTATGCGGAACACACTTCCTATGCTAATCTAATGAGGAAAGTAGAGTGCAAATTCAAATTAACCTTTCCAGTTATAGTGTTATTAATATAATAACAGAGATATTGCAGCAATACACATACACACAAAAAGTAGACAGAAGAGAGAGAGACAAGATATACGTGGGGAAAACCCTTACAGGTGAAAAACCCCACACTCCAAAACACAGCTCAAATGTATTACAGTAAACAATAATAGATTACAATACAGTTTCAGAGCCAATGCTCTTTCAGGAGTCTTCAAATGTTGAATCTGGAGATATTCTGACAGCATAACAATACTTGTACAAAAACTATATATCTCCCATCCAAGCACCTATTTTTATAGAGTTTACAAGACAACTATGGAACTTTCTAGAGATGGGCATCCATCTTGGACTCATGTCTAAAAACCCATGCCTAAGGACACTTGTCCAACATCCCATCCCAATGTGGGCGCCTTGTCCCAAGATAGGCTATGATAGATGATCTTACTCACCTTACAGCTGTCATAGAATCCGTCATAACTGACAGCATTTATAGCTATAAGAGAATCTGTCATACATTGACTAAAAATATCATATTCCTCTTACATGTCATAACCTCCCTTGACTGCCCAAAGATGCCTTTCTCTCATGCAAATATACTCACTGACACTTGTCATTAAATAAAAGTCATTTGAGGTTTCAAGGGCGTTGCCCCGAGCCCCCACAGGGGCGCTGCCCCTCGACCTAGCCTTGTATCATGACAGGGAGCGCGCCAGGGGTGCTGCCCGTGGGACCTTGCAAGGGGATCTACCCTTTGACCCCGTCTTGGGGGTGCTGCCCCCAAACCCCCATTAATTATTCAAGGGGGAAACAACGGCTACCAAAGTCACCAAAATTTATTGTACTGCATGTACACAAGGTGCCGACTATGCCAACTCAACATGGGATAAATAAATACAACATTAGGAATTTGCAAAGGTTGAGACACCTTAATTACTAACAATATAGAGGGAGGATAGAGAGATAGAGATAGAGGGAGGATAGAGATAGAGAGATATATGATAGGTAGAAAGAGACTCTCACTATATCTCTCTCTTTCTCTCTCTCTCTCTCCACGTCTCTCTCTATATATCTCTCAATCTCCCCTTCCTCCCCTTTTTTTCCCTACCATATATATCTCTCTATATGTCCCTCTTTATATATCTTTCTATCTCTCCCTCTCTATCTTTATTTCTCCCTCCCTTTATCTCTCCTCTCCCCCTCTATCCATCCTTCTCTCTCTATCTATATCTTTATCATAACAATTATATGTAGATTTGAAATAAAGGAGAGAGTATATTTCCTCTTGGAGGGTGCAAATTCAATGTACACTTCACTAATACCCTAGAGAGAAAATTCAGGAAGTGCACCAAGCTAGAGTAGTATAAGAAAATACTTAAAGCATTTGAAGTGAAAATAAAGGCATTAGAAGGCTAGGTCACTATAGTTGTAGAGCAAGCAATTGAAGATGAAGATATATAGGTAGAAGAAACTAAAAAACAACTCCTAGAGGTTAAAACAAAATTGATTAAAGCATGAATAGACTTGGAAGTAGGGAAAAGCTAGATGGTAACTAATATAACCACCAAGAATGCATTATCAAATAAAGTGGAAGACTTGGAGGTATAATTGAGCCATGAAAAGGCTAAAAATAGTTCCAAGGCTATTGAAATAGGATCACTAAAGCAAAAGGCTTGTATCCAAGATTATGAGCTAGCCAAGCTAAATAATCCAGTGGACACCTAGGCCTAGACACTCAAGGGCTTAAGAGAAAAAGGGCTTGATCTAAAGGATATAGTAGAAGAATCAAATGAGGAGGTTAAGAGGTTAAAGGCCCAAATTGAAGATCTCAAATAGTTAGTGGCTTTCCTTGACCACATCAAGGTCTTGTGAAGATCATACTGCAAGGCCAAAATGGAGGCCACATCATCTAAGCCTTGTGAAGATTAACATCATCTAAGCCTTGTGAAGATTAACATCATCTAAGACTTGTGAAGATTACATTGAAACCTAGCATAATAGAGGCCACATCATCTTTACTGTAGCCTTATAGTTTATGGAGATGGTGTAGGCTCTAGGTGATATGGTGAAGAAATAGATTGATATGGTGGATACAACCCTCTCTCCAATAATTGAAGATGCTTCTTCCTATATCAAGAAGTTCTATAGTTGCCCCTCAACCAAGCTAGTCATGGTGCAAATTATAAGTAGAACTAACATAGCATAGAAAATCAATGACATCTTAGAAATGCATAAGGTCAATGAGGAATGTAAAGCACACTTAGATTTCATTGGACAAACAATACAGGGTATATAGACCTATATTCATCAAATGGTCTAGTAGGGATTGCCCTCAACACTAGATGAGAATCAAAAAGTGCTCCCACATGACAAATTTCTAGAGCTAGTGAATGAGAAGAGCCAAGAAGAAACTATATTAAACATGTGGTCCTTAGCTCCTTCTATCAAAGAGGTTCAATTAGTTCTCAAGACATTGATAGAGATAGAGGCCCTTGTACAAACATCTATGGCTCAATCACAAGATGTATCATATGAATGCACCATTGAACTAGAGTGCCACTTTGGACACTTATAGAAGATTAATTTTCCCTTGGACATATAGTGGGAGAAGCTTCTCTAAAAAATATGTAAGTGGTAGCATCTTCACTAACTTTCACAATTTGAAAGTTTTAATTTTTGCTCTGTACCTAATGGATATCCTTTTAGGTCCATGTTCTTCCCCTAGTGAAAGAACCCTAGTGAGTCACCAAAATTGTAGCAAATTCTTCACTACAAACAACATATTTCTTTTTCCTTGTCCAAAATCATGTTCAAGATGGCTTGTAGCTTTAGTGAATCATGTTCCCTTAGTAATTTTGTAGTTTTTTTGGCATGCATGGGCTAGTTTCATATGTTTTCAAAGTTTGAGCAATGCAAGCCATCTGATCATGTCATGTCATCCTCCATCTGATGATGTGCAAGGATCTTGGAAATATAGTAGGAAAAGTTTTTAGTGTCAACCCCACTACTAATCCATGTGTGATTTGTAGGCGTACATTTCCTATTTTGTGCTAAGAATCTTTTATTGGCAATAGGGCCCACCTCCAATTCTTTTTATTTTGTTTTGTCAATGGGGATCCTTAACAAGTACCATGTGGCATGCTCTAGAGACTTCTAATAAAAAGGTAGACTTACTTTATCTTAGAGTAGTGCAAGACATTTGATTTTTTCATGATGGATTTTATTTGATAGCTCATGAGGAGAAACACTATTTATTGGATATTTTCAACAATAATAGAGTTCATCAACCCAATTTTGATTTTAGGTTTTTATTTCTATAAACAAATAACACGAGAACATTATAACATGAGCACATTATTGTTGTGATGTTCACAACACGCCCCATTTTACCCTTTAGCAAAATGAGGACCCCTTTTGTCGCTTTTACTTTTGTGTTGGTTTAGTTCTGCTTGTTGGGCGATAGGGGTAAAATGTCTTGGGTGCTTGAAATTTAGGATGCAAGGTGCTTGGTGAAAAATAGTTGCTATCAATGAAATCTGCGTTAAAATTCAGCTAGGGTTGCTTTTTGAACGATTTAAAAATTCTGTGTATTTTGAGAGTTATGCCAATGTTTGTGAAAAGTCAACGCTGGACTGTTTGGGCAAAATGTATCTTATATACATTGTCGTTTGTATGTATCCTATATAATTTTGTTCTTCTTTTGGTCTGTTGGGTTATGATGTTCATCATGTTAAAATTTTGCTTTATGTTTATATCTTAAGCATCCAAAACATGCAATATGCAAATCCGAACCTGATAGATTTTCATGATGTGATTTAAAATGGTAGAAGTCCGCAATTGTATTTGTATATTACAACGTACATGTATCATATATGCAAATTCAAAATATGCATCGACGGACGTCAAAAGATGTTTAAGGTTAGTATAAAAAGTTGTGGTCATCTCATTTGTATGGTTAATATATTGTTAGTAGCATACTTTCTTATACAAATGCATGAGCGGACTTGAAAGATAATCCAATTGAATTTAGAAAGCAGAAATGAATAGTTGTATTGGTATGTATCTTTGTATGTATAAGCACATGTATCTAATATGCAGATACAAATCTAGACACGATTAGAGAGTTTAAAACTTTATAAACTTTAGGTGAGGTCTGCATTTGTATATTGAGATGCATGTATAAAATATACAAAAGGATAAGATGCAATCACGGATGTGAACTTATGATTAAATTGTGAAATAAAGTGTATGTATACATAACGAAAGGCGGAAAAGTCAACAACGCGTCCACGTGTTAGAAAGTGCATGTGTGTGATATACAAAAGGTGATACGAACAATAATAGGTACAAGATCAAATATGAAGGTAATCCCAATATGTTTTGTAATCCTGAGGGAGTCCGCGTTTGTATGCCTTGGCAAATGTATAAGATATACATAAACATATACAAGGAAATATGCAAAACTAACAGGAAAGAAATTGCACAAGTGCATAAAGGTATCTTGTGCATGCTTTGAGATACAAAAGTAAACTTAACATTGAAAAGGGCATTAAGTTGAAATGTTGTAATGACGTCATCACCTTCATGTTGCATATTAGTAAAAGTGCGTGCATATGCATATACAAATGAAAAGTGCAAATAATCAACGTATACAAAATTCAAAATGTGCATTGAACGGAAAAGTAAAGTAAAAATCAAATTGCATATGTTACTCACAGCATTTAATGCATATCTACCATAGGAAATACCTAATTTCAAAAGATTAAAAGGGAATTTTGATTGTGTTAATTTCATAATTGCATTTAGAATTCAGTTGTAGAGCACTTCATAGAGCTAAAGCGAACCAAGGTGAATTGCGATTCAAAGGCGGTTGTGGTGAGGTTGAACAGTAAAGTCTCTAGTTAACAGTGTAAAAGTCAACAATTACAAATCTAGGTATGTATCTAAAAATTCCCTCTTGAGATTAATGGAATGCAATTACGGTAAATTCTACGGTAATTACAGTAGAATAATGGAAATGGTTTAAAAATAGTTAATTACTGAGATGCATTGTAAAGCTTAATGTAAGTTGCCATACATGATTTAGAAAAGAGAAAGTGAAAAGACCTTAGGGTAAAAAGACGATGGTAAAAATGTATGGTAAAACCCTAGAAAAGTGAATGTGGTCATAAAATGAATATGTGTCTTGGCAGGATGCCGCCCAATGGAAAGAAAATTGAAGGTAAAGAATGGGCAGCCAAGAAAGAGGCCATTAAGAAAGAATTTTTGAGCAAAGGGTTTAATTCACAGATCTACTCTGCGGGAGGAATAGCTATTGATACTGAAATTGGGGATTTTGATTCTGCTGTACTATTGCAGAAAATTAGTGTCTGGAGTATCTCTAGCATTGAAGACTCTGATGAATGTGGGGTTGTTTAATGCTATTGGATTCCCACTTGTGATGGAGGTTAGGGATTTGGTCATTGAGTGCATTTCCAAATATGACATGAACTCAAGAAAAGTGGTACACAATGGTGTTGTCTATGCGGATTTGTCAGTGGAAGGAATAGATGAAACATTTGGTCTAAAAATTACTAATAAAATGAAGGAAATAGATGTGGGGAGCTATGCAACTAACTTTAAAGAAAATGAAACATCCTGCAAAAGTACAATATTTTATGGATGGTATTCTCAGGATAAGAAACCAAAGGCAACAACTCGAGTTCCAAAACATTTATACAGGACTGATTTCAAAGAAGACATTTATATAATGATCACCTTGTTAAGTAGATTAATGGGCCTTGCAGATGCAAGACAATTTGAACCATGGATGTTTTCTATAATCCAATTTATCAAAGAAGAAACATGAGCAGTTCATTGGGCTTAGGCTATAAGTAATGCTATTTTTGCCCAAATTATGAGATGGAAAAAGTAGAGGTGTTTCTCTATGTCATCATATGTAGTATATTCATGTGTAACAAAAATGTAATTAAGGGGAATATCCAGGGTTGGTACATTGGGAAATGGCCTAGGGAAAATGTTGGTATATGGTCATTACCCAGACATACAGGAAAAGAATGTGATGCTAAACTACATAAGGGGTAATGATGTGTTTTACACATACTTGGTAAGAACATTGATAGGGGATAGAGATAAAAGGTTATCAGAAGAAGCATGAAATGCAATCAGTTGGCATAGTGCATGGTATATATAATTTTCTACATTTACTTACATCAGAACAGAGGGGTTTATGGGAAAACCTTTCAAATTACCAAGGTACCCATCAGATAAAATGGTGTTGTTGGAATTCACTAGATAGATATTAAACATTTATGCTATGTACAAGGAAAAATTCAACAGAGGTAAGCTTAAGTTTCCCTTTGGCATTGGTAGATATCAATGTTTTAGTGAAGAGGTTGCCAAAGTATCAAAGGCAGAGTTGCAGTATTATGGTTTCCAAACTTTTGATTTGGCTCAGGCTTTTGATCCATTTAGAAGAATACAAAATTATGTGGATAAGAAATTTAGACACTAGCCCCACATTGAAGATTTTTGGGCATATTGTGATAGTGAAGTAGAGGTCAGGAAAAGGGCCCACCAAAGGCTAACTTTAGATCAAATAAAGAAACTTGGAGTACTTGAAGTGCCCCAAGAAATTAAAGATGATGACAAAAAGGTATTACACGGTAGCTGTGAAGCCAATAAGGTGGCTGATGAATTTATCCTGGAGCCAGACTAGAGTCAACCTGAAGAGGCTTCACTGGATAGTGCCTCAAGGCCACTAATAACACATTCAGATTCATGGATAAAAGAGAAAATAGAAGAGTTAAAGGCTAGAGGAATAACAGTTACATATCAAGGTAAAAAAGGTAAAAAGAGAAGTTTGGAAAATGAAGACAACTTTGATGATTTCTTAAGGAGAAAGAGGCAAATAGTAGAGGCTAAGATAGCCAATACAAACACTGGAGCCACATTGCTAGATCCCTATGCATTAGGGGTAACAATGGCTATCCCCTAAGGAACATTAACATCTACAGAGGGAAAAAAATCAAGTGCATCCATCACAACAGAGCAGGTTCTAGTACAATCATCTGTAATGCCTCAACAAACACCAAGTGTTCAGGTCTTACCAACAGCTCATCAAACACCCTTGGTGGAAACACAAACACAGTAGGAGAAACTCCAAGGATTTATTAAAGTTAAGCAGGAAATCGATGAGTAGATGTTACAAGGTGCATCCAGAGCTCAAGTAGCCACACAAGGAGATGTAGAAGTAGTGGATGTGGATAATGTTGTGGATGTTGATGATGATAAGGATGAAAGTGATGATGAAAGTAGTGGTGATAGCCTAGATGAGAGTAGCGAAGAGGAATAAAGACAAATACCCAAAAGTCATCTCATGTTAGGAGTATTTGATGCAGGAGTATCACAAAAGGCAACAACAACCTCAAAGTTTCCAGAGTTTAGCACACAATCAATCAAAGATACAAAAATGGTTGATTTTTTTGATAGTTTAGTGCCTAAAAACATCATGGAAGAAGTAAAAAAAAGTTGCCAAAGAGATATTGAAAAATTAGGCAAGGGAGAAAGAAAGTGAGGACATTGATAATGTACCATCTTCTTGGGCAGAAGATACACTAGTTCAAGAAAATGTTCCTGTAGATAGAATGGAGGAAAAAGAAAATAAAAAGGATGGAGGAAAGGGTGCATCACACAAGATTCCTAATCTTGAATTGCCTCATGGGGAGGAACAACAAAATATAGAAGTACATAATGTACAATAGGAGCATCGACAAGAAGGTCAAACGTTAATTAGGAGCCTCCTCAACAACTTCATGATCAAGAACAATAGCAACAACATAAAGAATCCCCTAGGGAACATTAAGAACATGAAGAACAAGAGCAAGAGGAAGTGATAATAGAAGAGCCTCAGGATTAGGTGATGAATGATAAAGTTGTAGATACAAGCACGGCAGTACCATCTTGGATTAGATCTGAGGTATGACAAGAGTCAATAGTACAATTGGTCCCAATTGGTAGCAAAAGCTTATTAGCTAATGAAGCTGCCAAGAGAGGTAGAAGGAAAGTAAGGATCATGTCAGCAATAAAGAGGGATCCTTTTGGTACAAGAACTATGCAGATGGCAGTTCCTCAGGCTGATAAAGAAAAAGGTGAAATAGGCCTAGAGGAGTATAATGTTATTAGTATGAACCCATAACATGTAAACCGGGAGTAGCACATTGAAGAGTTGCAGGAGATGACCGAAGTAACTGTCACTAAGATGAGGAAGGATAAGAAGAAAATAGTGAAGTTGAAAGGGCACATTGCCCAATTGCAACAATTCAATCAAGGGATGATAGACCCTAGACAAAGCTTGCCAAAATTACCTTCAGAGCTAACAATTTTATCTAAAGATCAAATAAGTGATATGGAAAACAAGAGACATGAGGCTAGCATGTTCGAAGAGTGGATAAAGACCTTTATTTAGAAAGGAGAAGAAGTCATAAAGATTGCAATTAGCAATTGGGATGCCACTCTCACTGAAAAGAATAACTGTGCCAATATTTTGCAAAAATACCAGTCAAGAATAAAACAAAATAAGGATGAATTGAATAAACTAATTGCCATGGAGGAGCATATGAATTCAATGGTTAATGAAGGGATTTTGACTCTAAAAGTTGCCTTTCAAGTGCCCAGATGGAGAATGGAATTGAAATTTGAAGAAGGGGTACTCAGACCTTGTATTCTTAGTGTTCAAGAGTCTGAGAGAACTGCTTAGGACATGTTGGATAAACATGTAAAGATAGTACAACATTTGGTGGGGTATCCATGTTCTAAAGCCCAAGTACATGATGTATCAACATTAGTTAAAGAATTTAAAGATATTTTTTAGCCTTTCATTGATGATCCTGTTAACAAGTTGAGTGTAAGGGAAAATAATTAATAATGGATATGAGTGCTAAAATCAAGAAGTATCAGAAAAGAAAAGAAGACATGTAAGGCATGGCACAAGTGTTAAATAAAAGCATAGAACTGCAGCAATATACATGGGAGGCATCTCTGATAGACAAGCCATGCACCCATAACAGCCTTGGCTGAGAGGTATACAAATTATATGATAAAGAAGGGAGGAGAACAACAAGTGGAGGATACCAGAGATAGTGATTTATATGCTTATTCATTGTGTGTTTCATTCTTTATTTTGTTATTCCTTTATATCTTCAAGAAAAGTTAAAGACAGAAAGTCAGCCCTAGAATATTCCTTCAATATATTTTGGAGTGACAACTGGCAAAGAATATTCTAAGGATATTCCCATGTGCCAGCTAGTGCATAGTTGGCAAATCTTTCTCCACCATTGATGTTGTATTTTGAATCTGAGCCCTTGATGGGATTTTGTAACCATAGTAGAGGATCTGGATCTATATAAGGATCTTTGCTACATTATTTAGTACACACGACATACACATAAAGCATATGATATACAGAGCATCGCAAGACAAGTGTCTGGGAAGAGTACTTTGAGCATAAGTAGTTTTAGAAGGGATTCACCTGTGTCTATAGGAAGGAATATGTGGAGCATCCTGTTTCCTTTCTGCATTTGTGAAAATGTCTGTAAGTTTTGATGATACTGTTGATACTTTCAAAAGGTTTGAAGTCATGAAATATTGTAAATTTGAAATGGCTAGTATATATCAGTAAATGCAAACATCAAATTTCTACATCCATTCCAGAGTGTTATTTGATTCATGTGTTTCTGTTATATTTCCTTGAAGATTGCAATTCTATATGTGAATTTGTGAAAATGATCTAGATTAGCATATAAGAATTTGTTTGCTTTTGAATTGTCCAAAGTAATCAAACTTATCCGCGTGACTAACAAAGCATTTATTCCTGTTTTGATCATGTTTCTAACCTTATCTTTTTATCTTTCTTTTACCATTAGTTTAAATAAATAGCCAAAATGCAATAATCTAAAGGAAATTGTTAGAGATTATGATAAATACATGTGAATGATAAAGATCTTTGATAGTTTTCATAAATTTTGAAATATAGAGCATGTTTCCTTAAAATTCATACAAAGATTGACATTAAAGTTACAAATACATGCAAAGGATCAATACTTTGAGAGTAATTTGGAAACATTTGCAAAGATTGAATAGTCGTAGCTAGCAAAGACCAATTAAATCACGTAAGGCCTCTTGTTAAACAAATTCACATTGAACCCTGAGCAATCTAACATAGTCATGACTTGACTAATGAAGCCTTGGGATTGTGAATTATTATTTGATAATTCTCCATATCTTTCAAGATAGATGAAGTTCATAGTGAATTTTATCTTGTGTTGTGCGTGTATAACATCCGCATCAACAATTATAATGCACTCGCATTATATCTTGTTTTGACCAAAAAGTGGTTTTGGCCACTTTTTGGTCCCCCATCTTTCTGCAACACCCTGTACATACAATATTACATTCTTGTCAATTTTCATACTTGAACTCTTTGTTGGTCATTCAATGTTATCTCCTTCTTAGTCGATGGTAGAGGCCTCATCAGTGGTATATGTTTGTTTAGTACTTCAAATTTTTTTGTTTAGTAGTCTAAATTATCTATTTAGCATTTAAATAATTAATGAAACTTGCGGTTTGACTTGTCATTACGACCAAATTTGCATGCATCAATTAGTAGGCATCATGGCACCAAGAGACCACTTTTTGAGGACCCACAACATATAGATTGTGATTTATCTTTTTAAGACCAAATTTGCATATATCATTATCATAGGTTTTTTATATACACCTTGATATATAATATAATTTATTGCTTGTATGCATGTATTGATACATTAACACTTAAGTTGCATGTATAATCATTTAAGGTATGTGTCCAATGGTCATTATTTATCATCAAATTCAGTTTCTTATCTACACCTACTCGTAAAAGCACAACATTTGAAATGCATCAAAATTATTAGGATACATGTCATTCCAAACACCAATTTGTATAAATAGAAATCATAGACCTAGTTACAACATTATCATTTATCTTCAGTCAAATTAGGTGCTTCCATTGGCAACCTCACCCAATTTGACTTCCTCATCCTATTGTAACTAGCTCCAATTGAAGTTAAGTTATCTTATTAAATTCACATTACCCTAAATCTCCTTAGCAATCTTATCTCCAAATTGGTTTAGCTCCTTTTAGTGGATCATAAAAAGATCATATTCTTCATTATCAACCTTACTACCATTTCTTAGGGTAAATAAATACCTCATTCTTGATGATTAATGGATAGTCCTTCATGTTTATAACAATCAAGGGTTATGGGATTGTCCGTAGAGATCAATTACTATTTTATAAACTTGATGATAATCTATATGCTTAAGTGATAGTCTCATAGTTCAAGTAACATGATTATTTGCTACCATGATACTTGTCTTGAAGTCATCACATGTTAATAAAGGTGTCTCAACCTTGCTCCTAATGTTAAGATTACAAATAGTGCGATTTTAGGTCGAAAAATTTAAAAAAAACTCAATTTTTGGGCTATAGAGTTGGTTTTTGGCCAAAATAAGTTTTTTGATTTGTTTAGCACTAGTTCTTTAGTGCATATCACATGGACCTCTCTAATATCTACAATTTAAAAAAGGGGCCCAATTAGCCTCCCAGATAAAAAGTTATGGCCTTCGGAAGTTGGGCCTCTTGCATTGGAAATGTAAAAACATCAACACGCAAAAGAGTTGTAAAGGGGAGTTACTCTTATTGACCAACATGTCATAAGGCATCTTTGGATTCAAGGATAATGAAGCTAAAATGGAACTCCCAATTTGGTGATTGGATTATAATGAGGTTATGATAGGTGGAAGGAATATACTATTTTAGCTTGTAGACTCATCTTGGAATTTGGGTGTTGGATTTCCAACTAAGGATTTGGGTTCCACTAAATTGGGTGGTTTATCGTTATTTTTTCTAATTACTATTTGATGGTTTCATGAATTATATCTCCTATTTATTGGGTGTTTGAGATGGAGGTTTCATACCGAGTTTTGTAGGTATTGTTATGTTGCTGGAATTCCTCTAGATCTTTGATTGGTGATACTCCTATGAAGGCTTGCTTTGTAAGTGTATTGTAATTCTATTATTTACTATTGAATAATACATTGAGCTACTTTGGAGTGTGGGGTTTTTCTCCTGAAAGGGTTTTCCCCATGCACACCTGTGTTATGGTATATTATTTATTTTATGTTTATATTTGTTTCTACTTTTTGTAATTGTTTAAAGATTGAAATTTACACAACACTCTCAGAAGTTTAGTGTAGGAAGTGTTTCCCCATACCTTTCTTCCTTTCATTTGGTATCTGAGATTGATCACCTCAAATTCTAGGTGTTGGCTAGATATTTTTTGTACTAATCTTCATTTGAGTGGGAGCTTGCACAAAGAGGGTTTTGATCTTATTGTAGGAAGACATGACAAGCACATCAAGGATAGAGATGGAGAAGTACTCAGGAACAAACTTTGAGTTGTGGAATCTCAAGGTGGAGGATGTGCTCATAGATCGAGATGTATGTGTTGTAGCATATGAATCCAAACCTATAGCTACATCACAAGAAGATTGGGATAATATGGATGGAAAGCAAAGGGTCTCATTAGACTCAATTTGGTTGATTCTGTGTTGTTGAATGTGCATGAAGAGACTATCATAGTGCATCTTTGGATTGGAAAAAAATTATTAGGCTAAATCCTTGGTGAATAGGTTTTTCCTGAGAAATAAGCTGTATGCCCTCAGGATGGAGGATGATGGGTTTGTGGCCGAACATCTAAATGCCTTTAACATGTTAGGTACCTAGTTGCACTATGTAGGACTGAAGATGGAGGAGGAGGACCATTGTATGAATTTGTTGTGTTCTTTGCCAAATTCATGGGATGACTTGGTTATGGCCATTGGGAAAACTACCACCAAGTTCAAGATGGACAATGGTTGCATCTTTGCTTTCTAAAGAAATGATAAGGAAGACTTCTAAATCAGCCAAGGAGGCCTTAGCAGTTCATGGAAGATCCAAAGAAAAATGCAAGAAGGATAAGAGGCAAGATAAGTCTAGATCCAAATGTCATGGAAGATCCAAATCCCCTGGTATGTTCAAGGTGAAATATTGGAATTGCAACAAATCTAGACACCTAAGAAGAGACTGTAAGGAGGAGAGAAGAAGATGATGAAAAAGGTTGAATTTGATGATGAGTTTGAGATATCCTCCCAAGATGATGGTGATGCTTTCATCCCTACCTTGGCTACTCATGCATCATAAGGTGTGTGGTTGATAAACTCCATTTCCTCTTTCCACAAGACCTCACATTAGGGTTGATTTACAAAATATGAAGAATATGATGGTGGGAAGGTGTACCTTGGAGATGATTCTCATCTGAAGATTGTTGGTCATGGAAGAGTCTTGATTCAATTCCTTGATATATGAGTGAAGGGGATCAATGGTGTACTACATATCCCTGGTTTGGCATAGAACCTGGGTAAGTGCAAAAAGTTGGGGGGCCAAAAAGTGGCCAACATTTTAAAAAAAAAAATTAAGACATAATGCGAGCGCGTTATGGTTTGGTAATGACGAGCCGTTATGGTTTGGTAATGACGAGCCTAAGGCTCGGCAAAACCAAACCATAATGCACTTACTTTATAATGCGAGCGCATTATGTTTAAATATATATAAAAAAGAGCATTTTTGCTCATTCATTTCTTTTATTCTCTCTACACCCACAACCTGCAAACCCTAAAGAGCGTACTCACATTTTTGAAGACCCAATTCGACACCAAAATCTTGCTGATTCATCGCCAAAATGCCACCATGACATCGAGCAGGCCAAAGGAGTGAGTTTTATTTATTTTTTTGTCATAATTTGTTTCTAAATAGGTAGGTTTGAGTTGATTTTTGATGTAAATTTTTTTAATTGTCAGGAAATGTTAATGAACCTCCTCAAAATCCACAAAATCCTGAATAGGAAATACCTGCTGAAGAACAACCCGAACAACAAACTCCTCCATCCATTCCTTGACATGCCCCTGGAACACAAGAAAATCTAATGGGGCAAATTGAAAATAATAAAAAATAAATTGAAGACATAATTGCAAGGTTGAAAGATCCTTCAACTTCAACCTTGCATAGATCCACGCTTGCTCAATCTCTTGAATCTATGTTATCAAATGTAGATTCAATTAGCAAGCAAATATCTAGTTGGTCAGATAAGAGGAGAGAGTTTAGAGAGTATTATGCAGAAAAGCTATCATATGAAGAAGTAAAAAAGTTACAAATTACAAAATTGGACTTGTGTTCCATTTTCACAAACCCACAAACAAATTAACCTCCACCCATTACATGCAAGAGGTTCCCTATCCATTGGTACAACAACCAAGTGATAAGGGACAATTTTGGGTAGAGGTGGTGGATGGTTTTTGACCATCCTCCATGCAACAATAATGAGGTCCCGCAATACTTTTTGAGGAAACTCTACTACGAGTTTGTCCTCAATAAAGTGCCAAACTATTTTGATATGCGGGAGTTTCAGGGTAGAGGTGGGGGGTTAGCACAAGATAGACTAGGGGCATGTGTTGACCCACAATGGCCAGTGAGATGAGTAATCAATAGACCAACCCATGAGCATGTGTCTATCCCTTCCATTGTGAAGGAGAGTGTTGACGTCAAGATACTTCAGTCCATTAGTGCCTTTACCGAGAGCATCATAGAGCATGCCAGTCCTATAGCACAACGTGGGTTGGGAGATAGTGCGAGGAGTAGGGTTCCACCCCATACTTGTTAGAATTGTAGGTCAGCCTATGGTTATGACCCCATGGATAGTCAGGATGCAGGTGCGCAGGCTACATCTGCAGTTGAGCAGATGGTGATGACAGATACCCTCCTGAGTGAGACTTTTGGCATTGATAATCAGGTACATATTAGCAAGTTCATTGAATTTAATTTATTAAATTTTATTTTTGAAATGCAAGATTAACTAATTTAGTTTGACGATTTTGATGAAATTTCAGGGTCATAGCATTGATGCAATTCTTAACAGTACTCCACCTTCATTTTACACTACGACATCTACTGCTGGGGTATGTAACTAGTAAACAATTATAAATATTACATGTGAATAGCATTGTTATATGAATGGTATTCTAATATCTGATTTTGGATGTTGAATAGGTTAATCTTGGAGATTTCACGGCAACACCTGCCAGTGGTGGTGTAGTTCAAAGCTTCACTAAGGTAATAAAATAAACAGTTTAACTAATGAATTGTAGTTATTAGATTTTTGTATTTTATATTCATATCGTTGATTACATTACATTGTACATCTTTCAAACTCAAAGCATTATTAAACATTGCATAACTAATAGCTAGATGTTGATAGATGACAAAATTTCAATTATAATATAGTTAAATTTGAAAAAATGCCTTAAAGAAAAGTGCTCTCATGGAATGCCATGAGAAGCAGATGCATAGACAAGGACATCACCATGAGACCACTTTTCAAACAACTCACTGCCTTGTCTATGCTACCACATTTTCCATACATGTCTACCAAAGCTTGTTGATCCCCTCCACACTATTCTTCGATAAATTCTCTCTAATAATCTCATCCAATTACCACCAATTAGAGCCCAGGACATGACACCAGAGAGGGGCATCAACCTATGACATCTTATATAGCATATGATTGACTTGAACATCATCTAGGTTTTAGGTATTAATTATGGGGGCAACAAGTCACCCCTAACCAAAATCTTCAAATCTACACTAACCCTTTCCCCTACAAATTTATGTCAATCCTATTGGCTCAATTTCTTCCATCCCTACATCTATAAGAAAGAGCTATAGTATATCACCAAGAGAGCAAAATCTTCACTGTGATTATGTGTATTATGTGTCTAGTGTTATCATAGTGATGCATTGTTGATAATGAATATCATAGTGTGCTTTATTGTGTGTACTTCCATGTTTAGGTGAACGTGTGTGTATGTTAGAAACCATGACTTGCATCACAATTCTAGTTTCATAATTGAATAATGTTGTTTTATTTTTAGATGATGTAGGCTGCAGAGACACCTCCCGAAGTTCATAAGGCAATGGAGCATGGTGTGCCCACTGCGATTCATAGCTCCATGCCATTGACAGGGGTATGAGGTAGATTAGTAAATTTCAATTTACATTCATTGTTATAGTTGTTTATTTTTGAAAAATCAAATGATTATTGATTTGAAGTTTAATTTCTATCTATATGGTTTCTATAGGACATGACATCACCACAACCTAATCCTGCTACTAAGGCAAATGAGGAGACAGATTATATGGTAGCGATAAGTGATTATTTTATTAAATGTTTCATTTGTTATAACATGTAATTTCTATATATTAATGTGTATAATTTTTATTGTAACAACTACAGATCCATGAAGAACTAAATAGGAGCAGCCCTTGGGTTTGTAGTAGACCGCCCTCATACACGTCTCCATCCTCCCGAAGATCAAAGGCTTCTTGTGATCTATTCCCTTCACCGAATAGAGGGGAATGAATGCTTATTGGGGTCCTTTGTTGTATGCCTATATGGAATTTGTGGATATATATTTTGTATTGCATATAGGAGACATCGTATGCCTATATGGCTATTTTGTATACATGTTATACTTATATCGACAAATATTGATGTATGCCTATATGGATATTTGGTTAATACAAATCTTTTTTATTGATGGCATCCATATTTTCTTTATAAATCCACGTTTCAATGGATATTTGTAATGGTTGCTTCAAATATTTAAAGTCTAATTGTATTACATAGGATGTTTGTTGATCCAATAAGCCAGCTATTGTTATTCAAGTATCACCTAAACCTCATTTTGGAACTAAAAGATAAAAGTTGTATTTAAAATAAAAATGAATCATCATGTTGAATAGAAAATATTCATATTCTTTATGAGTTGGTCAATTGAAAATATTCAAATGAGTATGCTAATGCATATTCTTTATGAGTTGCTCAATTGAAAATATTTCTTAATTTCTTGTTATTATACCATATTGGGATGCAAAGAGTATGTTTGTTGTTTTGAATAAGATAGTCAAAATCATATGCTTATGAGTACCTAATGACCATTGTGGTTATTAAATATAATTCATCTTGCATATAAGGCGAGGTTATGAGAGTACATTGAGCCTTACCTAATTTTAGTATGCAACATAACATTGGGGCTATAGGTTTCCATAAGTCATCAACAATCAAGGTTCAAGGTTGTCATTGAAGTCAAAGGGTCAAGGTTGTTTGTCACTGATGTCAAGGTTGATGCCATGATGTTGATAAGGTGATACAGTGATTCAAGGTAGGTGATGGTCATGAGGTGCATGATGTTGTGAATATGGTTTTCATGATAAGGTCTCTCAGTTCATGTTGATGCTGCACAAGACAAACATGGTTCATATGATGCAAAGTTCATGTTCATGGTGGATGTGGTTTTGTTCATGCAAGGTTTTGTTGTGAATATGGTTTTCATGATAAGGTCTATCTTGGAAGGTTGATATGATGCAAGGTTCAAGTTCATGGTGGATGTAGTTTTGTTCATGCAATAAGAAGTCAGAGAAGACACAAGCTTTCATAATCATAATTCAATCTCATCATCAAGGAGAGTTATATTTATCAAGGGGAGTCATGAGTTTGATTCGAATGTGAAGTTGTTCATGTCTTAGAAAACTAAGCCTATGATAAGTGTCATACTCTAATGTCTTTCTTCTGATGTCCCTGAGGTCTCTGAAATGTCCTAGATATCTCTTGATGAAAGTTAGAATATTTAAGTCTTTCTTATTGATAGTTAGGGTTTGCATATTGGGCATTAAACCCTAAAAAGAATCTACTTTTATTAAGACTTTAAAACTCTCAATTGCCTGTCGTGTGTAAAGTGCACTTTTGTTTTAATTTAATATTGACTTACAATCACAGGTTACTATCACTTAAGTCAACCTACTAAAGGGTCTTTAAGTCATTAGTTCACCGGCCCTTCAACCTAACTCAACCAACCTCTCTGGTAAACTCTCATAAGCCCGAGTGCCAAATCATAATCGAAGGTCGTATTTAATTGATATGAGGGCAGGAAAAAGGATTGGAAGGTCAGTATTTAAAAGGAATTTAGAATACAAATAGTCATCTCTATGCGGTTTAATTTGATGGGCATGCCTTTATAAAAGGATAAAAGACAACTTTATGCAGGATATCATGGTATTTGTAGTGTTTGAAGATTGAAGACTGGTTAGTGTTTGTATCTCAGACTATTTTGGCAAGTTTGGGTACAAAACAGGACCATGCCTAGCCTAAATGTACCCATCTAGATGCGTTGGAATTGTTAGTTTGGCCACACGAGGAGAAGAACAAAAGTTACAACCCTTTACAACTTTACTCTACTTCCTTTTGACAATTTTTGGGGTAGTAGAAAACCTTTCACCACGAGCAAACACCTCAGAGATATAAAAAACTGAGAGAGGTTATTGTAGAGAGACCCTACATGATCGCGTTGCCTTAGATGGAATGTCTCTAAGTGACATGGTTTTCAAGTAACAGCTCATCAAATATTGCTACCTTTTTACACTTTGGACTCTTCAGGGATATCGCTGGTACAATGTAGCTTGGATTGTTTCGGCATGTTTGGGTGCAAAACAAGACCATGCCTAGCCTAATGTACCCATCTAGACGCGTTGGAACTATCAGTTTGGCCACATGAGGAGAAGAACAAAAGTTACACCCCTTTGCAACTTTACACTACCTCCTGACGATTTTTGGGCCAGCAGAAAACCTTTTACTATAGGCAAATGCCTTAGAGATATAAAAAACTAAGAGGTTATTATAGAGGGACCCTATGTGATCGTGTTGCCTCAAATGAAATATCTCTAAGTGATACAATTTTTGAGTAACATCTCGTCAAAGATTGCTGCATTTTTGCACTTTGGACTCTTCAGGGATATCATCAGTATAATGTAGCTCAGACTATTTCAGCATGTTTGGGTGAAAAATAGGACCATGCCTAGCCTAAATGTACCCATTCGAACACGTTGGAATAGTCATTTTGGTTGCATCAGGAGCAGGATAAAAGTTACACCCCTTTGCAACTTTACATTGCCTCCTTCTGACAATTTTTGGGGCAGCAAAAAACCTTTCACCATGGGTAAACACCTCAAAGATATAAAAAACTAAGAGAGGTTATTGTAGAGGGATCCTACATGATCACATTACCTCAGACATAATGTCTCTAAGTGACACAGTTTCTGAGTAACATCTTGTCAAAGATTGCTGCCTTTTTACACTTTGGACTCTTCAGGGATATCGTCGGTACAATGCAGCTCAGACTGTTTCGGCATGTTTGGGTGAAAGATAGGACCATGTGTAGCCTAAACATACCCATCCAGATGCGTTGGAATAGTCATTTTGGTCTCATCAGGAGCAGGACGAAAGTTACA
Organism: Cunninghamia lanceolata; assembly: GCA_027924645.1. Lineage (NCBI taxonomy): Eukaryota > Viridiplantae > Streptophyta > Pinopsida > Cupressales > Cupressaceae > Cunninghamia > Cunninghamia lanceolata. Next base: position 485,935 of record BSBN01000791.1, on the reverse strand, counting down.
CCCCTTTGCAACTTTACACTGCCTCCTTCTGACAATTTTTGGGGCAGCAGAAAACCTTTCACCATAGGTAAACACCTCAAAGATATAGAAAACTGAGATAGGTTATTGTAGAGGGACCCTATATGATCATGTTGCCTTAGACAGAATGGCTCTAAGTGACACGGTTTCTGAGTGACATCTCATCAAAGATTGCTACCTTTTTGCACTTTGGACTCTTCATGGATATCATTGGTACAATGTAACATCTCCAGCCCATGATGATTCACAAAATTTTCCCAACCCTGCCTAAATTCTAGTTTATTTATGGTACCCCTTAATTACACATCCCACTCTTGCCCACTTGGGCCTTGCAACACCATATGTTCGTCTATGTTGTCTATAAACTATGAAACAAATGAAGGAGGAATGTACTGCCATAAACACATTACACAATTAGATTTTACAAGTTCTTAACAGTGTACATGAAATAAAAAGAATGAAAATTAATGTATAGAGTTACCAATTTTTGTGTAAAGTCTCCAAGCATAACTTTGAAGAAGGAGGCACGCCCATTAAACCAATTCATTCAACAACTTGCTGCCCATTAGTTGACTTGAACTGCATACTCTGTTAGAAGGACATCTTTTATCTGTATCAATGTTGGTATTCATAAGCTGAAGAGCATTGATGTTTTTCACACACCCTATTCTTTGAAATATCTTAACCTTAAAATATGACTTGGATATGTAGTTGAACACAATAAAATCTCCAATCTCCAGCCCATGATGATTCACAAAATTTTCCCAACCCTGCCTAAATTCTAGTTTATTTATGGTACCCCTTAATTGTACATCTCTAAACCCTAAACCCTAATCCCTTAACCCTAAACCCTAATCCCTAATCCCTAAACCATACATCCTAATCCCTAATTATAATTTATGGTACCCTAATCCCTAAACCCTAAATCCTAATCCCTTATCCCTAAACCATAAACCCTATCCCTAAATCCTCAACCCTCAACACTTAAACCTTAAATCCTAAACCATATCCCTAATGCCTCCACCCTAAACACTATCCCTATTCCTAAACCCTCAACCCTCAACACTATACCTTAAATCCTAATCCCTTATCCCTAAACCCTAATTCTTATCCCTCAACCCTTAACCCTTAAAACTTGAACCCTAAAACCTATCCCTACACACTCAACACTCGACACTATATCTTAAACCCTAATCCCTTAACCATCATCCCTAAAGCCTCAACCCTAAATCCTTAAACCTTCAACCCTAAACCCTATCCCTAATCCCTCTACCCTTGACACTATACTTTAACCCTAATCCCTTGACCATCAACCCTATCCCTAAACCCTCAACCCTCAACTCTCAACCCTCAACTCTCAACATTAAACCCTAATCTGTCAACCCTAAACCCTAATCCCTCAAGCCTCAACCCTATCCCTAAACCCTCAACCCTCAACACTATACCTTAAACCCTAATCCCTATCCCTCAACCCTTAACCCTTAAAACTTAAACCTATCCCTACACCCTCAACACTTGACACTATATGTTAAGCCTTAAACCCTCATCCCTAAATCCTCAACCCTCAATCCTTAAACCTTCAACCCTAAACCCTATCCCTAATCCCTCTACCCTCAACACTCTAACCCTAATCCTTTGACCATCAACCCTATCCCTAAACCCTCAACCCTCAACTCTCAACATTAAACCCTAATCCGTCAACCCTAAACCCTAATTCCTCAACCCTAAACCCTATCCCTAAACCTTCAACCGTCAACACTATACCTTAAACCCTAATCCATCAACACTAAAACCTAATCCCTCAACCCTCAACCCTAATCCCTATCACTAAACCCTCAACCCTCAACACTATACCTTAAACCCTAATCCCTCAACCCTTAACCCTAATCCCTCAACCCTCAACACTAATCCCTCATCCCTAAACCCTAAATACTATCCCTATTCCTAAACCCTCAACCCTCGACACTATACCTTAAACCATAATCTTGTATCCCTAAACCCTAAACCCTATCCCTCAACCCTTAACCCTTAAAACTTAAACCCTAAAACCTATCCCTAAACCCTCGATGCTCAACACTATATCTTAAACCCCAATCTGTTAACCCTCAGCCCTAAATCCTCAACCCTTAATCGTTAAACCTTCAACCCTAAACCCTATCCCTAATCCCTCTACCCTTGACACTCTACTTTAACCCTAATCCCTTGACCATCAACCCTATCTCTAAACCCTCAACCCTCAACTCTCAACATTAAACCCTAATCCGTCAACCCTAAACCCTATTCCTAAACCCTCAATACTATTCCTTAAACCCTAATCCATCAACCCTAATCCCTAAACCCTAAACCCTATCCCTAAACCCTCAACCCTCAACACTATTCCTTAAACCCTAATCCCTCAACTCTAAACCCTAATCCCTCAACCCTAAACCCTAACCCTAAACACTCAACCCTCAGCACTATACCTTAAACCTTAATCACTCAACCCTCAACCCTCAACCCTAATCCCTCAACCCTAAACCCTAAATGCTATCCCTATTCCTAAACCCTCAACCTAAGACACTATACGTTAAACCCCAATCCCTTACCCCTAAACTTTAAACCCTATCCCTCAAACCTTAACCCTTAAACCTTAAACCCTAAAACCTATCCCTAAACCTTCAACCCTATACTCTCAACCATATACTTAAGCCCTAATCCCTCAATGATCAACCCTATACCTTAAATCCTGAAGCCTACACCCATAAACCCTCATCCCTAGACCATATAACCTCACCCTTATATCCTAAACCTTGAATATTGTGCCTCAACCCTATACTTAAATTAAACCTAAACCATACGTACTCTTAACCTATGTTACCCTATGCCTTATATATCCTCAATCCATATCATAAACCCTAAACCCAATATCCTATACCCTAATCCTGGCGCCTTACACACTTAATCTTATACATTCAACAACCTGAATATTAACCCTCAACTGTAACCCTTAACCCTCTAATCTCTACCCTCTACCCTCTACCTATTACTTAAGCCCTAATCCCTCAACCCTCAACCCTCAAAACTATACAGGCTCAGGTCCTTATATACCCTAAACCCAAAACACTTACATACATACATACATACATACATACATACATACATACATACAATCATGCATACATACATACAAGCATGCATACATGTACATACATACAAGCATGCATACATACCTACAAGCATACATATATACATCCATGAAACATACTTATGAAACTTGAACATAAATCATTCAAAGGAAGACATAACGCGAGCACGTTATAACGCGCTCGCGTTATGTCGAACTGGGAAAACACTAGAAAACATTTAAAAAAGGAAAAAAGCACAATATAATGTGAGCACATTATAATGCACTCGCGTTATATTGTGCTTTGGGAATCCCAAGCCTTAGACTTGGGATTTGCTTTTGATTTCCAACCCAAAGGCTTGGAGTGCCTTTTCAACATCCACAGGCGTGTTTTTGCAAATTCTACAAGATTTCACATAATTTTGTTCATGCTAACCCTCATATTTGCACGTGTTTCAAGGTTGAACAAATCAAACACTTGGGTAATGTTAGGCTTTCTCTTAGCTATTTAACGATGTAATTTTTTTCACATTTTGACAATGTTAAGCCTTTCATCTTTAATTTCTTTTGTTTGTGTGTTCATTTTTGGGGGAAAACCACTATTTGGTCTTTTTTTTCATTGTAAATTAACCATTCATTGAAATTTCAAAAAAATTACATATTTAGAAACTAGACCCATTCTACACATATTAAAAAAAATGATTTTCAATTAGTTTTCAAAATTTATATGGGTAGCACAACCAAAATTCTATTTTTTAGGATGTGTCCACTTTGAAAATTAGTAAAAAATCAAATATTCATCAAAAAATTATCAGAAAAATCAGGCATAAACTACATGTTGTTAGCTACGTTCTCACTGAAGCGATTTTAAAAATACCAAAAAAAGTTAACCTTTTGAGGGAGCCACAAAACATGCTATGATATGTTTTTTTGACAGAAACAACACCAATTTCTATGGCTCCCTCTTTTGAACCCTTTAATCTATACCATTTTAAAAAAAAATTAGTAGTTTAGAAAGTAGACTCGGAGCACTACAAACATTGTTTTGGTTGGATCTCCAAATTTTGAGTGTAACTATGCTCAATTTCTCATCCAAGGCCAGTATTTCTTGATTTTAGAAAAAAAGTGGCCACTTAAGACCCCTTTTTGGCCCCCCATCTTCTTGCACTTACCCACCTACCTTTTGTAAGTAAAATTAATGATGTGGGTGTGCAAGTTGTTTTTTCTAATGGAGGGTGGAAGATTTAGAGGAGCTATGGTTCTTTCTAAGGGTGTTTGAATTGGCATTCTATTTAACTTGGATGAATGCATAGTTCAGTGTAATAGTTATGTTTTTGCTGTGAAGAGATTTATAGAATCTTCATGTTCACCATTGGAACCAACATCAAAGAGGTGTATTGCATCTACTTCTTATGGTTATGCTTTACGGGTACCTAAGAGTGATCATTCTTTGGAGATAAAACATCCAACAAAGAAACAATGTTATGGCACCAGTGGATGGGTCACATAGGTGAGAAGGGTCTTTAGACCATGAAAAATAAAAACCATGCTGATGGGTTGAATTATTGTAACCTTGAGTTTAATTTTTGTGAACATTACATATATGGAAAATAAAACCATGTTTAATTTTACTCTAGTTCTCATAAATCCTCTAGGGTGTTGGACTTGATACATTTTGATGTTTTTGGTCCTATAAGTGTTCCTTAAATTTTAAAATCTATTTATTAATTATCTTTCATTGATAACTATAGTATAAGGGCATGGGTATATTTACTTAGAAGTAAATCTTAAGTCTTTAGTTGGTTTAAAGAGTTTAAGTCTCTTGTGGAAAACCAAATATTAAGTGATGCAGGAGCATCCCTGGTTTAAGAGCAATCTTTCATCAACCAAAACTATTTGCAATTCAGTTTGTTTGCAGTTCAGTTTGTTTCTTTTCATTTTCTAATTCAGTTCAGGCAGTTTAGTCAGTAGCAGTTTCTATATTTTGGTCTGTATTCTACCGCAATTGTATTTCAAATCTTGTGGAGATGGACTTAGCACCTAAATTCATTCATGCACATCATATCCATAATTTAGAGCATTTGGATCAATTACCAGAAAGATATCACTAGCAAAATATTGACTACTTTCTTAGAACAGAGCATCATGATAGTCTCAGAAAACTAGCTAAGGGAGAAGACTTGCAGAGCACTTCCTAACTTGTGGAGCCTAATGACACATCATTCAATGATCTATGGTTCGTGGCTGACCTTTCCTGAGATCTGCACATCATTCCATTCATTTGCAAAGGAATTCTTCATGATTAGGTCTGACCTATCCATGTACACACGTTACAACTCTTCGTTGGAGTTTGTGATCTTCCTTGGCCAACGCGGAGGCATCTTGTGATCCAGAGATGATACATATTGATGTATTAGATCCTTAGGAAAGTAGATTTTGTTAGTTAACGATTGATTCATAGTTGATAGTTTGGATTCTTTGTGAAGGAGCTTCAAAGATATATCTTGTGCATATTCTGATATTCTGTAATCAGGCTTGTGAGCCCTAATTGTAATCCCACATGATCCTGACCAATTTGTACTTGAATTCTATGATATACTAAATGACTGAATCTGTAATTGTTTTATATCTTTTAGTTATTTCCGTTGTGTTTACTCTCGCTGCATGGTCTGGACAGTTCACTCTGTGAACCCTCCTACCGTGACTACACCAAGTAGTATCAGAGTGAAAGTTTGAATCTTTGGGAGTGAATTGAGTGAAGTTGGCGAAGGGATTATATAAGATCTTGCTGTTGATAGATTGCTAAATTGAGGTAGGTTACTTGTATTGCAACCGATCGCCGATTGTGAGGCAGTTATCACCTTGTAGCCTGATCGCCGAATTTGAGGCAGTTTGCACTTGATCCTAGGAAGAATGTTGTCGAGGAGAATCCTTGTTGTTGGAATAATGGATGGTAGAATGGATGAGATGATGGAAATGATGAAAACAATGAGAATTTGATTGGATGTTGTTGAGGAAGATAGGCGAAGAGGATTGACACTAGACCTAATGTTGAAAGTGATGATGAAGAGGAATTTCAATTTGCTAAACAAATTGGTGAAACCCTAAGAGGTGATGAAGAAGAAGAATTAGATCAAGTCAAGATGTTGCAAGCTATTTCAAAGATAGGGAAAATACCTAGAGTTGATGTACCTAATTACACTGGAAATTTGAACCCTATGGAGTTGATTGACTAGATAAATGACATGGAAGAATACTTTGAGTATGAAAAAGTTGAAGATCCAGAGAAGGTGAAATTTGCAAAGACAAAGTTGAAAGGACATGCTGCTATATGGTGGAAAGAAATTCAATTGGATAGAAACAAAAGAGGAAAATAAAAGATTACAAAATGGGATAGGATGGTGACAAAATTGAAGAATCTATTTGTACCTACTGACTATGAGTTGGAGCTATTGAAGAGATTACATAACCTAAGACAAAAGGAGAAATCTATGAAGGAGTATATTGAAGAATTTCATAAGATAATCATAAGGACAAGACATAATGAAGCAAGCAAGAAGAAAGTGGCTAGATACATCAATGGATTGAGATTGAACATTCAAGAGGAATTGAGTTTGGTGAGGATGACAACACTAGAAGAAGCATACCGGTTTGCCCTGAAAGTTGAAGAGAAGCTGAATAAGAGACATGATCAGAGACAGAGAGGTAGAGGAGGTAAATTTCAGAGAGGTAGAACATTTTTTGGAGGTGAGAGATCATTTACAGAGTAGAACAAATAGGAGAACACATTTAAGTAGGATGACAGAGATAACAATTCTTACCAGAGAGATGACATAAACTTTTACCGGAGAGGAAACCCTAGTGCATACTAGAATGAAAGATACAAAAGAGATGGAAGAGGAACTAATAGGAGAACATTCAGAGGCACCTATTTCAAGTGTGGAGGTAAAGGACATAGAGCATTTGAATGTAATCAAGGGAGTACAAGCAAAAGAATAGAGAACAATGGAAGAGTAGCCTATGTTGAAGAAGAACCTGTTGGATTACCTAGTTCAGTTGGTAAACTGAAGAAAGGAGAATCACTTGTGATGAGGAGAGCACTATTTCAAGTAGAAACAAATGAAGAAGCACCACAGAGGAAGAGTTTGTTCAGAACCAGATGCAAATCAGGAGGTAAATATTGTAAAGTTGTAATTGATAGTGGTAGTTTAGATAACCTAGTTTCAGAGGAGATGGTGACTAAGCTGAAGTTGGAAAGATTGAAACACCCTAAGCCCTATCAGATAGCATGGATTCAGGATGATCATAAGGTATCGGTGAGTGAACAATGTTTGGTGAAATTTCATATTGGATCTATCATGATGAAGTCTTGTGTGATATTATGCCTTTGGATGTATGTCATATCTTGTTGGGTAGACCTTGGCAGTATGATAGAAAATCTATACATGATGGGAGAAAGAATACATACATCAAATGGGAAGAGAATTACCTTGATTCCTTTGGAAGATAATCCTAAGAGTGAGGTATGTGGGAATGCTAGAATCTGTTTGGTAGATGGAAGAAAATTTTTGGATGGTTTGAGACATGAGAATATGTGTTATGCTTTGATTCCTAAGAAGCCTGAAACATTGAAGGAGACTGAAGAATCACAACCAGAGGAGATAAAAGAGTTGTTGATAGAGTATGAAGACATCATATCATACAATGTACCAAAAGGATTGCCATCAATTGGGAGTATCAGTCATCACATGGATCTTATACAGGGAGCTAGTTTTCCTAATAAAGCAACACATAGAATGACACTAACAGATAATGAAGAATTGACTAGATAGATACAAGAGTTGTTGAGGAAAGGTTTGATCAGAAAAAGTTTGAGTCCTTGTGCAGTACCTGCAGTGTTAGCACCTAAGAAAAATGGAGAATAGAGAATGTGTACTTACTCTAGAGAAATCAACAAGATCACAATTAAGTATAGATTTCCTTTACCTAGGATGGATGATATCATGAACTGTTTAAGTGGAGCAAAATATTTCACAAAGATAGATTTGAAGAGTGGATACCATCAGAGCAGAATCAGAGAAGGAGATGAGTGGAAGACTTCTTTTAAGACAAATGAAGGATTGTATGAGCGGTTAGTGATGCCTTTTGGATTGACAAATGCACGTAGTACTTTCATGAGATTGATGAATGAAGTTATGAAGAAATTCTTGGGTAAGTTTGTTATTGTGTACTTGGATGATATTCTGATTTTTAGTAAGACAAAAGAAGAACATTTGTGGCATATTAGACAAGTTTTGCCGAGGTTGAGAGAGGAGAAATTGCTGATCAACATCAAGAAGTGTAGTTTCATGAAAGAAGAATTAGTTTACTTGGGATTTGTGATTTCTGCAAAAGGATTGAAGATGGACCCTAAGAAAGTAAGAGCAATTTTTGAATGGCCTACACTAGAGAGCATTGGAGAGGTTAGATCATTTCATGGATTGGCTAGTTTCTACTGAAAGTTCATCATAAATTTTAGTTCAGTTTGTAACCCTATGATAGAGACAGAGAGGTGACAGGAAAGACCTTAAGTGGACATCATGAGTAGATAAAAGTTTTGAATTACTGAAGTAGAAGGTGATAGAACAACCTGTTTTAGCATTACCAGATTTCAATAAGGTATTTCAAGTAGATTGTGATGCAAGTGGAAATGCAATTGGAGCAGTATTAAGTCAATAAGGAAGACCTATAGCTTATTTCAGTGAGAACTTGAATGATGCAAGGAGAAGATATTCAATTTATGATCAAGAGTTCTATGCCATAAGACAAGCCTTGAAGAAGTGGAGACATTATTTGTTGCCTAAGGAGTTTGTGTTGTATACAGATCATCAAGCTTTGCAATACCTGAACAATCAAGGAAAGTTGAATCAGAGACACATGAGATGGGCAGAGTTCATGTAGAGTTATACTTTTGTGTTGAAGCATAGGAATGGTAAATCAAACAAAGTTGATGATGCATTGAGTAGGAGAAGAAACTTGCTGACAGAGATGAGTGTTGAAGTATTAGGATTTGATGAATTGAAGAACATGTATGAGGGAGACATTAATTTTGCCGAACCTTGGAAAGCATGTAAGGAACCTGTTGTGACAGATAGGAGTAAATGGTTGGACTATTTCATTCAAGAAGATATATTGTTTAGAGGAAATCAGTTGTGTATACCTAGAAGTTCAATGAGAGATAACTTGATCAAAGAAAAACACAGTGGTGGATTGGCAGGACATTTTGGCATTGATAAGATAGTAGCATTGGTGAGTGAAAATTACTTTTGACCTTAGATACATAAGGATGTTAGGAAATTTATGCAGAGTTGTAGAGTTTGTCAAGTTACAAAAGGGAGTAGTTAGAATATTGGATTGTACAAACCTTTGACAGTACTGGAGATACATTGGGAAGACATAAGTATGGATTTTGTGATGGGATTACCTAAGACACATAGAGGACATGATTCTATATTTGTAGTAGTAGACAAATTTTCAAAGATGGTACATTTCATACCTTGTAAGAAGACAACTGATGTAGTGCATATATCTAACCTATTTTTCAAGGAGATTGTGAGATTACATGGATTACCTAAGAGCATAGTTTTAGACAGAGACACAAAGTTTGTTGGATACTTTTGGAAGACACTTTGGAAGAAATTGAATACAGATTTGAAGTTCAGTTTAGCTTTTCATCCATAGGCTGATGGACAAACAAAGGTAGTGAATAGGAGTTTGGGAAACTTGTTGCGATGTTTGGTTGGAGAGAAGGTAGGAAGTTGGGACTTGATTCTTTCACAAGTAGAGTTTGCATACAATAATTCAGTAAATAGGAGTACCGGAAGAACACCTTTTGAGATTGTTACTAGAGTAAACCTAGAGGAGTAACATAATTAAGAGACATGAGTATGGCAGAAAAGAGAAGTGCAGAAGCAGAAGAATTTGCAGAACATATGGAGACAATACATAATCAGGTTAAGAAGCATTTGGAAGATATGAACAACAAGTATAAGGAGAAAGTAGATGAGAAGAGAAGACATAAGGAATTTGTAGTTGGAGATGAAGTGATGGTATACTTGAGAAAAGAAAGATTTCCAATTGGGACATATAACAAGTTGAAGATAAAGTTTGGACCTTGTAGGATACTCAAGAAATTTGATTTAGGCAATGCATATGAAGTGGAACTACTAGAGACATTACATATTTTACCTATTTTCAATATTGCAGACCTATACCAGTATCATGAAGTAGAATTCAGTGACAACATGGCAGAAGATCTCAAGAAACAGTTACCACAATAAGCACTAGAATCGATTGAATACATTTTGGATAGCAGAGTTGGACGCAACACGAGAGGAAGATAATACAAAGAATACCTTGTGAAGTGGAAAGGCAGACTAGAAGAAGATTCATCATGGATTTCTTAGGTTGAGGTGGATTGTCTTGATTTTCCTCTAGCCCCAACAAAGTGAGGGATTCACTTTTTCAATAACCCTGGATGTCTGATGCAGGAGCATCCTTGGTTCAAGAGTAATCTTGTATCAACCAAAAATATTTGCAATTCAGCTTGTTTGTAGTTTAATTTGTTTCTTTTCATTTCCAATTCAATTTAGGTAGTTCAGTCAGTAGTAGTTTCTGTATTTTGGTCCGCATTCTACCGCAGTTGCATTTTAGATCTTGCGAAGCTAGACTTAGCACCTAGATTCATTCATGCACATCATATCCAGAATTTAGAGAATTTGGATCAATTACCGGAAATATATCGCTATCAGAAGATTGATTGCTTTCTTAGAATAGAGCATCCTGATAGTCTCAGACAATTAGCTAAGGGAGAAGACTTGTGGAGCACTTCCTGACTTGTGGAGCCTAATGACACATCATTCAATGATCTATGGTTCGTGGCCAACCTTCCCTGAGATCCACACATCATTCCATTCATTTGTGGAGGAATTCTTCATGATTAGGTCTGACCTATCCGTTTACACATGTTACAAGTCTTCATTGGAGTTTGTGATCTTCCTTGGCTGACACGGAGGCATCTTGTGATCCAGAGATGATATATATTGATGTAATAGATCCTTAGGAAATAATTTTTTTTCGTTAACGATTGATTCATAGTTGATAGTTTGAATTCTTTGTGAAGGAGATTTAAAGCTATATCTTGTGCATATTTTGATATTCTATAATCAGGCCTGTGAGCCCTAATTGTAAGCACGCATGATGCTAGCCAGTTTGTACTTGAATTCTATGATATACTAAATGACTGAATCTGCAATTGTTTCATATCTTTTAGTTGTTTCCATTGTGTTTAGTCTCGCTACATAATCTGGACAGTTCACTCTATGAACCCTCCTATCATGACTGTACCATAAAGTGTTTGAGGACTAAAAGTGGTGGTGAGTTTTGTTTGGCAAATTTTGATAGGTTCTATAAAGATCATGGAATAGAAAGGAACAAGAAAACTCCATATAACTCTTAATAGAATGGAGTTTCAGAGAGGATGAACACGATGTTGATGGAGAGACGTAGGAGTATGCTTAGTGGGGCTGGCCTAGAAAACAAGTTTTGGGTAGAAGCAGTTGTCATAGCTTGTTACCTAGTTAATAGGTCTCATATATCATCTCTTTTGATAAGACACCCATGGAGGTGTGGCTTGGCAAAAATCCCTCATTGAGACATCTTTGAGTATTTGGTTGTGAGGCATATGCACATGTGCTTAGGGAGAAGTAGTCAAAGCTAAAGAACAAGGCTATAAAATGTATCTTCATTGTCTATGGTGTTGGTGTGAAAGGGTACAACCTTTGGGATCCTATGGTTGAGATATTTTTGTATATAATAAATGTTATCTTAAGAGAAGTCAAGCTTTCTTCCATAGTATTATAGCTAGAGAAGGATGGAAATAAAGATGTGGTTCAACTAACCCCAAAGACTGAGAAGGTTGAAGCAGAAGCCCATGAAGGACATAACGAGGAGGAGAGTTCAACGAGTTCTAAGAGTTCTAAGAGTTTTGAAGAAAAATAGAACATCCACCTCAATCATTGAGGAGGTACACTCAACAAAGATAGTAGCCAGAAAGGTATACTCCTAATTAGAGATGTATTTTTTCTTTGATTACTAACACTAATGAGCCTAGGACTATAAAGGAGGATATGAGCATAAGTGATGCAGATTATTGAAGAGTGGCCATGGAAGAAGAGACAGATGCATTAAATAAAAATGATACAAGGGATCTAATACCTTTGCCTAATGGACGTAAACTTGTCAGATGCAAATGGGTGTTCAATAATAAAAATAGTTTAGATGGAAATGTTGAGAAGTACAAGGTGAGATTGGTTGCAAAAGGTTATTCCCAAGTTGAGGGAACTGATTATGGTGAGATTTTCTCTCCAGTTGCTAAGCTGACATCCATTCAATTTCTATTATCACATACTGTAGCGTATGATCCTAAGGTTGAGTAGATGGATGTGAAAACAACTTTCCTTCATGGTGATTTGGAGGAAGAAATTTATATGACATATCTAGATCATTACATTGAAAAAGGTAAAGAACATTTGGTTTGTAATTTGAAGAAGTCTTTGTATGGTCTTAAGCAGTATCCTAGGATGTGGTACCAAAAGTTTGATTCTTTTGTGTTAAGTTTGGGATTTATGAGATCCAAATCATATCATTGAATATATTATAAGATAGATGGTGATCGTATTCTCATTATTGCATTATATGTTGATGATATGTTGTTTTTCGATAATGGGAAGGATTTGATTTTTGAATTGGAGTCTTAGATTTCAGCACAGTTTGAGATGAAAGACTTAAGTGTAGCTAGGAACATCTTGGGGATGTATATTAAAAGAGATAGAGCAAACAAAAAACTTTGGTTGGGCCAAATTAAGTATGTGAACTCAGTGTTGGAGAGATTCAACATGTCAACTTGCAAGTCATTGTGTGTTCCTATTACAATGGGAACAACGTTATTAGTTGAGGATTATCCAAAGTCTCCTAGTGAGATGGAGGATATGAGTAGAGTACCCTATTTTTGTTTTGGTGGAAGTTTGATGTATGCCATGGTTTGTACAAGACTAGGCATTGTCTAAGTAGTGGGAGTCCTTAGTCATTTTATGGCTAATCTTGGATGAGTACATTGGGATGCAGTGAAGAGGGTCTTTAGATATTTATGAGGTACTTTTAAGTATTCCATTTTTTATCATGATTATCCTACATGGACCCTACATTCATTGTGTATTTGTAATGCCCCGTCATGCAACCCTAGAGTGCAAGGCTAAAAGTACAAAATTACAGAACTAATTTTTTTTTTGAAGCAAGAAAATGCAATAAGAGTAACCAAAGATGTCCTAATACATGACATGAAGAAAAGTACACTTCTAACTCCTCTAGGGAAACATAACGACATTAGAGAATATAAAGTATAAACCACACAAGTGATAACCATTTTACTACTGCTGTAAATCAAATCAACTTTTACATTAGCAAGATAGTTAATTTATCAAGGTCTTAGTACAAGATTACAAGACTTGTCAGTTTACAAAAGAATGCATAAGAAAGTATACAACACCACCGAAGGTAGGAAGCAAACTGGAACTGGAACACCTCTGCGCAGAACTCAAACCGCATCTCCAAAAAAGACCAATGGATAGCTCTTACCACCCAACCATGTGGAACCCTGAGGTCCACCCCTCCAAGCTAGGAGATAAAGGCGAGGATTCCACTAAGCCAAGAAACAACATCCAAAAATAAAAGAATGAAACTGACTTGACACAACCGACCATATCATCAAAGCTGCACAAGACAAGACATCACTCCAGAGGTACTACCAAGAAACAACAGAACTGCGTAAGGAGAGTGTCATCGCATGGTCCTAACATGGGTTACCCAGGCTATCTATCCCCAGAAGCCGGCCCCCATCTATGGTTACCCTGGCAGCCTCTCTCTAGGTGCCGGCCCCATAGGGTGACACATGCGGAGCCGACAGGTCCTCTCATGGAGACAAGGAGGTCAGCCTTGCCAACCAGGCCTTCTCATCCCATCCTTAGCCTGTGAGAGCACTTAAGGCATGGGTGAGGTCTCTTACTTATCTTGTTAAGTGTTTTAATACCCCAACCCTCTTGATTAAGTTATTAAGTTTTCCACATGCTTACAACTTCCATGGGGTTACCCAGGCGACCTCTTACTAGGCACCGGCCCCACCATGAAAGCCACTCCCTTAGCATTCTCTGAACAACAAACATACCACAACATACAGATATAAAAGTCACAACTCAGTTCTGACCCAAAACTTACGCCATTTACTAGGCCACAACAAAAGGGTCCTTAGAATTCCATCAAAATTTGAAGCAATACCATTTAGAAATCAAGTACCATAACCAAGGCCATTCCCCATTCATTACAGGGCACGAAAATCCAAATATCCCATTACATTGCCATGCCACTATCTGGACCAAAGATCAAGACACCTCACCTCTGGAGTTAGGTACAACCAAGATAGAGAAACCATAATCAGACAAGGTCAACACCTCCACATTGACAACAAGTGGCCATAACATCACACAAGATTCTTACTTCACAACAAACCAACATAGACCAAGCTCCACCCAAAGGTAACGTATTACTCCAATACAAACATAAGATATGACCAAGGAGGAGATTGAGAAAAGAGGTTCAAAGGACTCCATATTCAATCAAGAAATCAAGTTATCACAAATAGCACAACTTCAAAACTCTAGGAATTAGTAAGGCAAGGAAGGTGAACCATGAACCGAACATCCTTACATAGACAAAAGCCACGACAAGCTCATAAATAGTTCCATAAATCAAATCATTATAACCCTAAATAGTGTAACTTACCATTAAGATCTGACACTAACCTAATTTAAATTTACCAATGCATAGTTAATCATTAAGGAATCCTTAGTCTGATTCCTTCTATAAAATCTTTTATGATAACCTACTCAAATCTCAAAGATCTATAATTCCAATAACCATAAGTCCATCCCCCGAATAGAACATTTCATTAGAACCATATGACTAGAACCAAGGAACAACATAATCAACAATTTAAACTCAACTCAACATAAATCCAATGAACAGTTTAAATGGAAGACGCTATAATATTTTCACTCAATTCTAAATAAAATCCTTATACCATTCCATTTCTAAAATTATAACTCCATCTATATTTGATTAGCCATAACATCAATTCGCACTAAAACTCAAAATTATTATTTATTTATAAAAAGGATAGTATATAACTAAATCACAACTAAACAATGTTATAATAAAGAAGGTACTATGAATTTAACTAATATTCAACTCCATGTTTTAATTCTAGAAAAGTAATACCATTTGACGTTAGTTAAATCGTAGACAACAAAGTTATGCCTAACCATGTGATAGACTACATTCTAAATAAGTAAATTTACTTAATGGAAAAGAAAAAGCATAGTTACTTAAAACTATCCTAGGTTTCACGGCTAGTGATATTAAGCACTATACAACACTTGAACAAAATCGAGTAAGTTCTACCCTCTAGTACAAACTAATCATAACCTATGATTTCAATTATATAAAATAATGTAACTTCTTTTGTACCATTTCCTATTCTAATTCAACTTATAAATTTTGTTGCACACGATACATAGTAGATAAAATAAAATAAATAATTAGCAATTAGAGGAGATATCCACTACGATAACTTTTTATAGAAGAAAATCATATTCAATGTACCCATAACAATAGGAATTCATAAAACATTGAAAAGCTTAGTACTCTTCACGATATCTTCACATACCTATGGAAGAAAGAATAATATTAATAAAAGAAACCAATTGTCTATTTAATAGACAAGGAAGTAGTGATAACAATAAAATTAATTTGGTCAGTAGAAAGCATGAATAATAAGTAACGCTTCTATCAAACCAGTGCATATAAATAGCGTGAAGGTGAAAATATTATGGGAAGCATATCACAATAATTTTCAAACTCATTTATCTCATCTGGAATGCATATCAAACAATCTGATGCACAATTTGGCAAGAATTAAATCTAACTTTGTCGGGATATTGAGTAATCAAGTCAACAAAATGAAAAAACTTCAAAGCAAGTCCTAGGAAACCATAATACACACTTTCCTAGATGTGAAACTATAACAACTTAATTTCTTTCCATCGCTTTTTAAATAAAGAAGGTAAACTAAAAGCAAAATCTAATAAAAAGAATTTTAGAATGACTTAGTTTCTAAAATTAAGATGATTACGTGATAAAGAATATCTTTATACTTTCCTAGAATGCTTTCTTTGCAGAACCTTATTCCTCAATTCTAGTAAAGACATCATAAAAAAATACACAATTTTAGAAGTCAACATACATTTCTCAAGACTAATAAATCCTCTATTCCTAAAAATTTGAATTCTTTAAACTTAAGCAAGAAAGGTGAAAATGTGTTCTTACGAAAATAAAGACATTCTTATTAATTCTTCTAAATATGACAATTTTAAGGTAATATCTAATACGGAGAACATTAATTTCCTAATCTGCTTTCATTAGTAAACCAAAACTACTCATCTAGTTCCCATTTAACTCTTTAACCTAATAATATATATGTAAACCTGCACCGTTAATGGCAGATACAGCCACAATCCATAGCAAATCTGATAAATATGCTCGCACTAAATAAGGAACTCAAAAAGATTAAAGAATCAGTTATAAATAACTAATAGTTGCCAGATTTAGGAAATCTGCTACAAGTGGAAGGATGAAGCCACAGTTTCAAACTTAAATCAAATGATGCCAGTTGGTAAAGTAATCTGCTAAAACATTAAAGCTTTTAAATGCATGTGATCTATTTCTAAAAAAAACAATAATGATGTTACCTTTTTCTACAGGTTATGAAAATCTTAATGCCAAAAGACGTTATTTCTATTATTTTAAGCAAAACCTACCTCAAGATGATTTTCTTAGATAGTTACTAACATTAGATTATGAGAGAATCTTCCGCCATTATAAGGCGATATCATTCCCAATATTACAGAGATAAAATTTAGAATTTAGGACAGATCCCATTTGGGAATATTACAGAGAGCACATTCAAGGATGGCAGTCTGCATCGCAATGACGACCACAGATTCAACAAAACTCAAGACACAACAATAAAATCACTCAGCAGGTAAAGATTTGTAGAGCAGTTTCCATTTCAAACCCGCTGCATTCATTTGTAGATTTCCAAGATATTCGCAAGATACTAATAAGGCTCTGGATCAGAGCGAAATAGAAACATCCAATAATGAACAAGGGAAGGTTTAAGATTGGTTTGAATTAACAGAAACAGCGAAACAGATTCTTTTTCCAAATTAATACGTGGTATACATTTTCATTGGCCGACATAACCTTGGAAACTTATCCTTGGATGACATGGTAAGGGAGCGCCTATGAGAGCATGACCAATTCAAAGCCCTATCACTATAGTCCCTAACTCCAGCAGACATGCACGCGGAATGCACTGATCGCGGGATATGCACAAACTGCATTGCAGAAAACTATCATGAAGGAAACAGTATTGCAGTTTTAAAAACCACATTCAAATTTTAGGTAAATATGGTTGGCAAGTGAAAAGCCCGATTCTAATCCATGTTGCTCTCATTATCACACAAATTATCATATTCTCGTGGTGCAACTCATCCTCTACTGATACTTGTACGCTAGCCTCTATGAAGGATCTGTGAGTTGTCAAAAAGGCACAAGAACTTGTTGAAGGCGAGCCTGGAAACATGCGGCAGAAGAAACGATAAAAAGGGGAGGGATGGTTTAGAAACTGGATGTGACAATGGCACAAACGAATTGCTGATGGCAATGAGCAATGGGAAACAGAGCACTCATCAAAATTAAGCAGCGAATAAAATCACAAATTCCAAGACCAAAATCATGAGGCGAAGCAGTCAAGAGAAATGATCAACCATTCTCAACATTTCTCCCCTAGCCTACTCTTACTATTGTTTATTCAGCCTCTAACATAGTTTCTTTCTTTTAAGGATGAGGCATATGGGATTGCTGGATTCGAGGTGAACAATGGAGTAAGACACAGATCCGGAGTGTCATGCATAGAGATTGAGATTCGAATCTGAGATGATTCATACAAAGAATATGCAAACAATAAGGAGTTGGTTGGCAACTACTGGCTCGAGGGTCGAGTGAGAGGCCATACAATTGCAGATGGGAAATTAAAACTAGGCCAGAGTTCTATCAGATAAGACACCTCTTATAGTGCAAAATATGAAGTAATTCCTGAGCATAAGCCAACTAAAATTTCCTTAAATTAAAAACTGACATGCAATATCATTAAATCCACTTGCAATTATCACCCTTTTTTTTGCCATGACAGAAAAACAAATCATATACCGTACTCAGAAATAAGAACATGAAGAAATGTCCATGCCGTATCGACTATAACAAGGAAAACCAATAAATTATAACATGCAAGGAGATGCATTCTACCAAACAAATATTCTTCAGACTAAGACTTATCTGGTAAAGAAGCCACAGAGGTTTTCAACACTGGATCCCCTTTTGTCTTGAAATTGATTGTCGAACTATGATAAAATTTGTACAGAGATCATTGTTTCTTGAAAGCCCCAAATCAACAATCCCCTCAGACTTCTCTCCCCAACATGCAAATCCCCTTGGCTTTCTTCTTTGAATCTGCTCCTTCCTTCTACATTTTTCCAGCTCTTGTCCCCTCCAGAGAAGTCATCCCCGGGAATCTATTCCTTTTCGGTGTAAGACAACCGTCCCCTAAAATAACCAAAACTTTTCTAATTATAGAGAGAAATCCCCCAAAATCTCCCCGAAGATTCCTCACAAGGGGACAATAAATTCTACATGCCACACATTCTTACAAACTGCTATTTTTAATTTTACCACTAAGACAATATAACTTCTTTCTAAAACTATATCTTTCGACAACTCACCAGACTTTATCCATTCTAGAATATAAAGTAATATCTTAAATAATTACACAAAGAATATTTATTCGCATAATTAATTATTAAATATTTATAACATATTTATTATTACTATTATTAGCTATTAGAATTATTGATGTATTTTCCAACCACACATGAGCATAATAATAACACAACTCGACGGTTCTCCAAAATATAGGTTACCAAACATATAGGGCAAGGACCAAGCAAGCACCAAGCGACACAACACGACTCGAGACCAAGTGACACAACATGACTCAAGACCACAATAGAAGACGGGGACCGACCTAGTGGAATATACCTCGCGTCATCTCCCATCACTAATACCCATTGGTGTAAGAACTCGCTCGAACCTGCTATATCAGGTGGAGTCGAGGTTCAGTACCTGCAGCCTGCATCCAAGCAATTGGTTGAATAAAATCAAACACATATATGTCAACACACACAGAGAGTCAGAGAATCGCGGCGTAGTAGGGTACTCGAAGTGAGTGATACTACACCGTCTCTACTCTTGACACAATATTATAACACCTGTCTAATCATATTAGTCAAACATAAGTCATAACCTACTATTCGACTATCTCAGAACTGAATCAATGAAATGAATGACTAACTACTTTCGCCAATTGACAGAAAGCAATATAGAACCACCGCTATCACAAGCCAACGACGAGGGGGCATTACAGTATTCATGGATATGTGGATTCTAATTGGGTTGGTGACATTGACAACAAGAGATCCACCAATGGATAGTTTTCACTATGTTTGGTGGTGTAATTAGTTGGATGAGTAAGCAATATGTTGTGGTCTCTTTGTCCAGTACATAAGTAGAGTACATGGTATCTAATCATGCCTATAAGGAATCCATCTATCTTAAATTATTGTGTTCATATGTTAGGCTAGACACAAGAGCCATTACGGTTCATTATGATAGTCAAAGTACCATATGTATGGAAAAGAACAAGACCTTTCATGCGAGAAGAAAGCACATTGATGTCTAGTACCATTTTTTTCATGATATGGTATAGGATGGAAGGGTGATTCTAGAGAAGGTTGATACTTTGATGAATGTTGTAGATTTGTTGACAAACATAGTGAGCACAAACAAGTTCAAGTGGTCCAATGAGACTATGGGCCTCTCAACCCTTAGAAATTAGTTTGTAGTGTTGGTAATTTTCCCATTTACTCTTGAAATGTATTCAACAAGTGGGAGAATATTAGGAAATGTGTCTCAACCTTGTACCTAATGTTAAGATTACAAATAATGTGATTTTTAGTTTGAAAATAAGAAAACTCAATTTCTGGACTACAAAGTTGGTTTTTGGCCAAAATAAAAATTCTAAGTTGTTTGACACTAGTTCCTTGGTGCTTTTTAAGTGGACGTATTTGAGATCTTCAATAAAAAAAATGGGCCCAATCAGCTTCCCAAATCAAAAGTTATGGCCTCCTAAAGTTGGGTCTCCTACATTGGAAATGTAAAAACATCAACACATAAAAGAGTTGTAAAGGGGAGTTACTCTTGTTGACCAACATGTCATAAGGCATCTTAGGATGGGGATAATGAATCCAAAATGTAATTCCCAATTTGGTGAGTGGATTATAACAAGGTTATGATAAGTGGAAGGAATATGCTAGTTTTAGCCTGCAGACTCATCTTGGAATTTGGGTGTTGGATTTTTAACTAAGAATTCAAATGGGTGCCACTATTTTGAGTGGTTTTAGCTCATAGTTTTCTAATTACCATTTTATGGTATTGTATCTCCTATTTATTGGGTTCTTGAGATGGAGGTTTCATACTAAATTTTGTATGTATTGTTATGTTGTCAGAATTCCTCTGGATCTCTAGTTGGTGATACTCCTATAAAGGATTTCTCTACAAGTGTATTGTAACTATGTTGTTTACTAAATAATGAATTGAGCTTCTTTGGAGTGTGGGGATTTTCTCCTAAAATTGTTTTCCCAGGCACATCTATGTTATGGTATATTGTTTATTTTATGTTTATGTGTTTCTACTTTGTGTAATTGTTAAAAGATTGAAATTTGCACAACACTCTCCTTAGAAGTTTAGTGTAGAAAGTGTTTCTACAGACCTTGATTCCTAATATGATAGTCTCTTAGGTGAATTAGGTCTTTCTAACCATCCTAGATCTAAAATATGAGTAGTATGGTAGCTTCTAGAGTGCATGACAATGGTCGGTGTATTGAAATTATCTCCTAACGCTTGCATAACAATACTAACATGATGAGATTATCTTTGTTCTTCATGATACATTACTTTTAAGGTTGATGAAAAATTTGCAACTTGATTACATTCCCATAGGCTTGATGATGATAACCACTTGTAATTGGAGGCAATCCTTAATGCTTTGCAGATGAGTGTCTTATAAGTTTGAACATAATATTTCTTGTGTAAGTAGTAACCATTTCTATCCATGATTATTGAGTATCTTATTGTATAATCTTGGAGTCATTGTCTGAATAATATTATCTTTTATAAAGAGCACCTAGAAGAAGAATATAAAAAACTAATAGCTATAGCCTCAAGTGCATGAACGATCAATTTGCTTCTACTTTTACTATAGTGGCGCTTAGTATGTCAAATTCCTCCTCATGCTCCTATATAGGTGTGTGCTAGTGAATATAAACATACAAAGAAAAACTATACTAAGCATAACATATTCAATTCATACACAAAAAAAACATCAAGATTGAGCCTAAGGATTATAAAAGTTAGAAAAAGCAAATAAAGAAACACTCACCAACACCAATCCTTGTTACACCTAAGTGGTTGTACTCATAAGGATTACTATTGTTGAGAGGAGGATGTTAAGTGCTCAAATTGGTAGAATAACATTGCATTCAAGAGTTGTGGAATATCTTGTGAGAGACCATCCAATTTATAGATTTTTGGATGGGAGGATCAAGGGCTAGGATTTATTGGAGAGATCAATGGTTGAGGATGCTTGAGAGGATTGGAGGCATGAGGGACCTCCAAGTGGCACCTTGTGGTAGGTGCACAAGTGGGGATCCAAGGTTTAAGGAAAATAAAGGGTGTAGGAGTTGTGTAGAAAGTGGATGGTGGATATCTAAAAAGTAGATTTTTGGAGTGATGTGTAAATCTTGCCCATACCTAGGGACAAATAATGTACAAATCAAATATTTGACCCATGTACACTTTTGAACCTTGTGCAAGATTTACCTTGATTAATCCTACTTTAGAATGTGCAAATAATTAGCTAGGTTAATGATTGGATTTACTCAACTAATGATTGGGTGGATAAAATATGAATTAAATAAATAGGATGTATATATTTAATTTTTGGGGATGGGGATGATGATCCTAGTTAAATAAATATTTTAATTTATTTAACTAAGGTTGGACTATAGGTGAAGGATGAAAAGGATTGATTAATTAAATAAATAGTCCTGATTTATTTAATTGATATTCAAGGAATAGTTACTTTATTAATTAAATAATAAAAATTATTTGATTAATATTGGTAGAAAAATTAGAATAATTCATTCAAAAAATGGGATTTATTTAATTAATTATAGTAGAATGATCAAGAAATGAATTGGTGGTGATACAAATGGTGTGAGATGATTTTAGGTGTCTACATTTTTCCTCTCTTTGAAATGGCATTAAAACAATGGACCATTTCAAACAAAAATAAAATATAGTACTTTTTGAAGAGGAAGGGGTGAGAGGATGCTCTAGTCAGTTGGAAAATGATAAGTTGGGATGGAGGGATGATGCTCCCTCGAGAGGTCAGTTAAGTGAAAAGAGTATGGGTGAGATCTCAAAAAGTGAAATAGAAAAGCATGATAGAGGAGGAAAAATGAGGAGCAACAAAAGAAAAATGAGAAAAAAGCCTAAAAATGAAGAATTGGGGTGAAAATAGATGAAGAAGGGTGAAAATTTTGAGTGAGGGGAGGGGGTTGTGGAATTAGGGTTTGGGCTGTATAAATAGGGCTAGGGGGTAAAAATCACCCTCAAGCCTTAGAGAATTTGGAGCTTAGTACAACAAGGAGTGTAAATAAGATGGAGAATGTGCCAATTCATGAGGATTGTTAAGAGTGAGTGAGGATGTATAGGTTGGTAGTGGGCATGGGGGCACTAGTATGTATGACTTTTCCTAGCTTTAGGTCAAGTTTTAGTGCACTTATTTTTAGTTAGGAAGCCTGGGAATGGGCAGCTACGCACATGCCAAATTATGGAAGTCACAATTCAATGTGTTCATGGGATGAATTAGCATGTGTGTGGCATGGATAAATGTGCATGGAGTGTTTCGGCACATGCATGGGGTGAAACAACATGTGTGTTAGGAATCAATGCATACATTAAAAATTATTCACATCCACTTGTTAGCACACTTGACATGGACTAGCATGTGGATGGGGGGCTTTGATGTGTGTGTCACAAAGTGGCACATGCATGGTAAAGTGGCCTATGCACAAAGGATAGTTGGTTTAGAAAGATATGATAAGAATTTTGGTTGGATGTAAGACCAACTACTACCCCTGGTGGCATGAGAGAGATCATAGGCGCTTCAACTAATGGAGCATTAGGAGAAGCATGAATAGGGGTTCTTGGTGCAAGTAGGACTATGGTATGTTTCCAGGATGCCCATTGTTAGGGACCATAGCTTGATGTTGACAGCCCTAGTGGAGAGATGGAGGACAAGACCAACACCTTTCACATATTGACAGGTGAGATTACAATCACACTGGAAGATGTGTGTTAGATTTTGAGGGTTCCCATCAAAGCGCAAAGGGTCTACTACAGGTCCTAAGCTCCATATGCTACATTGGTGAGACTATTTGGTAAAGAAGATCTTCCTAGATAGGGACTCTCATTGCATCTGGATGCATGCGAGGGGATGGTGGAGAAGCTACCATTATTGATGGTGGCTCTTGTTAGCAGTATATTTCTTCTTGACAAGATTAGCAAGTACTTGATTAGCCTAGCGGAGTATGTTAGTGATATGCATGTGGATGAGCACATGTTTTCTTGGGGGGCATGTTTACCTACCCAGACATATAGGGACTTGCATTTGATCACATACAAGAGAAACAAGAGTATAGCATCGATAATGCTTCTTCAGATATGGGTATGGGAGAATATAGCAATGCTATGACACATCAGTGATAGGGATGAGAGGATACTTGGATATCCTTATGCATAT
Source organism: Cunninghamia lanceolata (assembly GCA_027924645.1). Taxonomy (NCBI): domain Eukaryota; kingdom Viridiplantae; phylum Streptophyta; class Pinopsida; order Cupressales; family Cupressaceae; genus Cunninghamia; species Cunninghamia lanceolata. The sequence goes on along the minus strand of BSBN01000791.1, from coordinate 461,624 downwards.
TCCTGGGAAGGAAGGCAAAGGTATATACACATTGAGGATCAAATGCATTGGTAGCATGTGTTGGATGAGATGGATGTGGTCATCTAGAGACCCTACTTGGAGTATGAGGAGTGGGAGCAGGACGTGGTGGTGCTATAGTTTGTGCGAAATCTTTACTATATTATAGGCTGACATCACCACACCATAAAGTGGTATAGGCCTAATAAGATATTACAACAATTTAAGATTTAGAAGGGGATCCCAACAAAGGATGTGCACATTTTTACATAGGTAGCCTATGAGGAGGATAGGTGGGGGCCACGTATTGACTCAATGATTGTGAGGATGGATTGGTTGCACCTTATAGGGGTGCCATGGGATCCTAGATAAGGTATTATAGATGTTTGGGTGATCAAGGATTATAGGACTTGGTGGGAAGAAATGAGGCCACAGAGATTGATGATTCCACGACAGGTAGATGTATAGGCTAAGATTCAGAGGGTAGAGATGGAGGTCTTTGGGATGTTCCACCAATAGGAGAGGAGGGGAAAAGGTAGAGGGAAACACCATTGGTACATCCAATAGTACCCTAGGCTCCATAATAGGTACCTCCTTAGGGAGGAGATGAGTAGAGACAAGCAAGATAGCTAGTGGTAGGACAGGGACCACAGTAGTGACCTCCTAAGGGAGGATATGGATAGGGGGATTCAAAGTTGGTGGATGTTGATCCTCTTAAGGTGTAGAGGGCATAGGTAGGCTAGGGAGGATATGATCAAGAGGACATAGATGTTCTCAAAGTTAGATTAGCTACAGTGCTATAAGAGCATGATGCATTATAGGTGGAGAGGGATCGGGTGGTGGCTGAGAGCGACACCTTATAGGTGGAGTAGGATAGCCTAGTAATGGAGAGGGATGGACTATAGGTACAAATGTAGAGAGCTCAGGTAGAGGTCCATAGGTTGAGGTAGGAGAGGGATCAAGTTTGTGTAGTAGTGAGCTAGCAAGGATTGAGATGACTTGTAGTAGATATTAGATGATCAAATAGAGAGGTGGCATGAGGGGGGAGAGAGGATGTATTATTGGTGTCTTTATGACAAAGTAGTACCAACTAATTAGAGGGAACCATCATGTATTGAGCACACAACTATCCAATCAGCCAGGTTGGCATATCAGGTAGATCAAGTTTAGTGGTCATGCAACCACCTCCCCCGTCATCACCTAGAGGAGCAAGAGCTCCCTTAGGATCTCATGTAGATAGCACTTGCTAGGCATAGTTGAGATATGGATCCTTTTTTTTTTGTATTTTGATCATGTACATGTATGATGTATATTTTTTGAGATGTACAAATGTATGATTCATGCTTTGCGAAGCTTCGATATACCCTATTTTTTGATGATATATGAGATGAGAGAGTTATACCATGATTTGATTTTTGATGTTTTTATGATTCATGATGCTATGTATGGATCTATATGATGTGATTTTATTTATGCTATGTGATTATTATTGATCCACATGTGGTGGATGTATATGATTCTTATATTGATGTTTATTTGATGCCAATGAGATGGATGTAAATGTATGATGTTTATATTTTATTTGACTCATATGATGTAATGAAATGATGTGATAATGGATAGTGTAAATTGATTTGATTTCTATGTGTTTATGATGTAAATGTATAGATAAATATTGTGATGGTTGCATAGATTAGATGAGTTTCAAGATGATAGTGATGAATTTATGTATGAATGCAATAGATATAGGCATATAAATGATGTAATGGATACTAATATCTTTGTGCATGGCATAATTGTTTGGAAGAAAATGGTGAATGATATAAAAAATGAGGATGTTAGATAGAGGAAAATAATGAGAAATTCTAATCAGATAACTGATTAACCAAATAACTAAACAACTACTTGTTTGCACATTGTAAACAATGATTAATCAAGGTAGGCGTGATAGGAAATGGATAATGGATAAAAATAGATATTCTGACAAGTGGTTTGATCTTGAATTCAGGTATTATGTTGATATGTAGTGAGTGACAGGCTGTCATAAGGTCCTAACACTTAAGTTGAAAAATATATCAATTATGTCAACCGGGTAGTGTCCAAAGGCTGTATGTAATAGGGGATGTTTTGGCCATCTCTCTTAGTAAGATTTTTTGAATTTTTGAATTGGCTGAAAACAAAACTTAAGCTAGAAAGCATGAAATCATCTAAGCTAGGAAGCATTTAAATTCCTATTCTATAAAGCATGAAAACTATGTAAGAAAAGAAATTGTAGTTTAACTATGAAACTTAAACAAAGGCGACCAACTACTAACGACTTACTAGTAACTGAAAGTACACCTAACATCTTTTAATCTACAACTAACAATAGTTTCATAAATAGAGTGGATGCTCTGGAAATTCTAAGTAAATAAGAACTTAGAGATTAGCAACTTCAAAACACAACTTGCAGGAACACACAACAGTACTAAACACAAAATAACATTTATCTAATCATAACATGCACAGAACAAAAATAACAATATAGGACAGAACTAGTAACTTTTAACAATGAAAATACTTATCTATTCTACGAGATCCCTTAAGTGGCCAACTCTTGGGCATTCCTACTAATAGCTCAAATCACATATAGTACTTTTGCAGCTTCAAAGTGAATACATTCATAACACTTCCATTACTCAGAGCAATATCATGATATTCATTCATTCATAACATAAAAGTATATCAACACACTCCGCATAATGGAACAATATTTAAAATAATATAACATGTCCTTGTTTTCAGCAGCTACCATATATATACTGCACTACTACAAAATCCTAATCTGCAGATGGCAGGAAAATACCATTGAAAAAGTCTAAAATAGAAATACAACTGACTAATGTTCATGACATAAAACATAATAAAGGCTCTGAGTAGAGCCATAAAGTCTCAAATAGTCTCAACAGAAATTAACATAATGCTTTTAAAAAGTCTTCCACTATGCAAGCCTAAATTTTTGGTGCCCAAACTTCCGGCGCTCTAACTTCAACCACTTGAAGTCCACTCCTCTCGTAGGCCATGCATAAATCCTACACAATTACTCAAAGTCTATACCATTATATCAACATTTAATTAGCTAATTCAATCAATTTGAGAAATAAAGATTCATACATCATTTTATTAAAAGTAGGCAATTGCTACTTCTAAAAATAAATAAATTGGCATGGCTGAGGTGGTTGGCAAGAACAAAAAGGGGTATTTAGCTCATCATAAGAATGAGGTTGTTTGTACCTCATCAGTGAGCACTTATTTTGATATAGTACAAGATGTTATGCAGCTGGGTATAAAGACCAAGGTGACAATGTATCCCATGCATAGAATTGACTTGCAAGAAACAAATAAAAGGATGCCCTATCACTCTTTTGATAACTTTAGTGGGTACTGTGATGAGACAACAAATAGGTACAAGGATGCCCCAAAACATCACAAGGAATTTAACAACATTGGTGGGTACTATAATGGAACAACCAAGTAACACACAAAGTGATAGATGCATGACCTGGAATATACCATTAAAGACACACCATGATATAAGGATCATGGTGATCTTCATGAGGTATAGTGTGGGCCAAAGATACAACAGTAATGCTCAATTAACTTACATGAGTGTTTACCTTATGATGCCTGACATGGGGAATGATATATCTTGCAAAGGCAAAGGATGAGGTGAATGATGCCTGATATGGAGAATGATATATCCCATGAAGGTAAAGGGTGAGGTAGTGATTTCACAAAGACAAATGATTTAACTAATGCATGTTATCAAGGTTACATTTGGATCTCTATTAGAGCATGTAAGTTTGATGTTTCAGGTGTGGAGCCTGTAGATATAAGGCTATTGGACTTGAAAGTGCATGAAGCTTATAACTAGGAAACAAAATCATCCAAAACACTAAATAAGAAACATGAATAATGTCTAAATCCTTTTCCAAACCAAGGCATAGTCGATTACCCCTAGCGTAAGACAAGCTTAGCGGTGTGGATGGGATGGATATGAATGGATGAAACATTAGGAGATATATGGTAGATGAGGTGATGGTATAGAGAGGACTTGAAGGATAATGAAGTCTGGCTATACACATAGTGTCTACAAGAAGGTTTTCACCATGGTATTTGTCAAATGTACCATGAAGAGTGGTTTTCACTAGAGGATGATTTATTTCTCTTGACTTTTATTTTTTGATATTTTTTTAGATTTTTTGAATTGGGATATTCTGAGAAATACACATGGAAGTGTTTGAGATGGATGATGTTAAAAGTTTTATCAATCTATTTACCATGAGGTGTAGCTAGTTGATAAGAAATTAAACCATACTTGGTGATGATGGGCATAAGGATCTAGCTAATTAGGCTCAAAATTTCCTTCCTTTTCTCAGTCTTGATTAGTGTTCTTCTAATTTCCTTCAGCACAAGGTCATTGATCTTAAATTTTTGATCCCTAATTCTCTTTTTATGGATTTTGTAGAGATGATTTTGATAATCTTGTAAAAGGTTTAGGGTGTTGAGGTGTGCCACTCATCAAGTAGCTCTAACTCATGTAGTCATGCAAGTCGATAATCCTATAATACAAGGAGACGCACAATGATGGGAGTTCAATCTTGATCAGAAAGATAGATTCAAAGCCAAAGACTAGGGAATATGGGGTAGCACCAATGGGTGTGTGAATACTAGTGTGATAGGCCCATGAGGTGGGATTGAGGTGGAGATGCCAATCACAACCAACATCATTGATAGTCTTTTGTAGGATTTTGAGTGGGGTTTTGTTAGTTTCCTCTACTTTAACATTTCATTGAGGATAATCTGAAGTGGACCAATGATGTTGGATGTGGAAGCACTTTCAAAGAGTGCAAACTTCATGATTTGTGAAGGATTTACCATTGTTGGTGACAATAGTGGTGGGAATTCCATAGCAACAAATGATATGATGGAGGATGAATTTGGGTATTTGGGTACTAGTGGTAAAGGTGAGGGGAATAACTTCATCCAATTTAGTGAAATATTCAGTGGTGGTGATAATGAACTTATGGCCACTAGAAAAGGATGGGTGAATCTTGTTGACGAGATTGAGGCATCATTGAGAAAAGGGCCAAGAAGTAGTAATTGGTTGCAACACTTATGATGGAGCATGAATAAAGTCTCCATGTTGCTGATAGGTTAAACACCACTTGACATATTGACATGCATCATGTTCCATGATGGGCTACTAATAACCTATTCTTAGAAGCTTCTTTGCTAGGACCATGCCACTAGTATGGGCATTGTAGATACCATCATGGACTTTTTTAAGAGTGAGATTAGACTTTTTCCATATTTAGGTACTGAACATCAAAACCTCTTTGATATAGAGTGTCTCTAAGGATGATGAGATGGGAGGTCATTAGAGGAAGGTTTTGTGTTGGTTGTGTAATAGGTTAGGTGGTAAAGTTTGATTGTGGAGGAAGACATAAATATTGTGATGCCATGGTGAATTAGGACCAACAATATCACATATAAGCTTAGATTTTGAGGCATCATATGTGAGTATTAGTAGTTGTTCAACCAAGAACCTGCAATGCTAACTATCTTGTGGCATATCTAGTAATGACCCAATGGTGGCCATGACATATGTTTATTTGTTATTGAGATGGGGTACCTATTCAAACTAGATGTGTGTAAATATTGCTTGAAGTTTCCAACCATCTATTTGCAGGGGATTAGTTTGTCATCTTTTGTTTGATATTCATTATTAACCTATTTGATCACAAGCTGAGAGTCCCCATAGACTAGGAGATTTTAGATATTCCATTAGACTTTTATTTTATGACATGTAAGCAAGGTCATGTATTATATGATGTTGTTTATGCACAGGAAACCAAATTCGAATCCTTTGGATATGAAATCCCCTTGTTATAGTGAATCTAAACATACTCAAACAAGATATACTAAGCATAACCTATTCAGTTTATACACGAAAGCAACATCAAGATTGAGACTAAGGATTAGTAAAGTTAGAAAAATCAAATAAAGAAACACTCACCAACAACAATACTTGTTACACCTAAGTGGTTGTGCTCATAAGGATTATTGTTGTTGAGAGGAGAATATTAAGTCCTCAAATTGGCAACATAACATTGCATTCAAGAGTTTATGTGAAAAATTGCTTGTGAGGGGTCCAATCTATAGATTTTTGGATGGGAGGATCAATGGTTGATGATGCTTGAGAGGATTGGAGGCATGAGGGACCTCAAGTGGTACCTTGTGGTAGGTGTACAAGTGGGGGTCAAAGATTTAAGGAAAATTAAGGGTGGAGGATTTGTCTTGGAGAAAGAGGATGGTGGAGATCCAAAAAGTATATTTTTGGGGTGATGTATAAATCTTGCCCATGCCTAGGTACAAATCATGTACACCTATGTACACTTTTTAACCTTGTGCAAGATTTACCTTGATTAATCCTAATTTAGAATGTGCAAATGATTAGCTAGGTTAATGATTAGATTTATCCAACTAATGATTGGGTGGATAAAATAGGAATTAAATAAATATGATGTATTTATTTAATTTTTGGGGAATGGGATGATGATCTTTTTTTTGGCTACGTAATAGGATTTCTACTATATTGATATCATAAAAAAATACATAACTTCAGTTTCCAGTTTAGAACCATGACCAAACCTAGCCTAAAGGTTGTCTCGGGCACCACTTCTATATTGTCAATCATATTGTTTATCATACTACTACCATATGCCATGCAGGGCAGAGCATACTATTTAAATAGAAGGAAGTAACTAAAATAGACTAAACATATAAACCCCTATATTTATAACCAGACACCCCATTAAACCCTAATTGTCTCAAGCCTCCTGTTCATATTTATGCAGTTTCTAGTTGAAATCGTCAGTCCAGTCATTGTCCTGAGCCTCCTTAGCCTCCAAGATGTTGAGAAAATTTAGCAGGAAATTCACACCAACCCTTGCATTTTGCCTGAACCAGACCGGGTCCCCCCCTTAGATGTATAATAAAGGGAAAGAACTTGACAACACTACCTGGCTACTGGAGAAGAGGCAAATCCCTTGGTCGCAGCATGCCTGTGCCAAAAGAGGCTTCTTCCAAAACCTCTGCCAAGCCTCCTAACACACTAGGAATGAATAGTTTGTGTGCCACCATGTCCACCCAAGCCTTAGCCACGTTCAGGTCCAGCAAAGTGGCCACGAACTGTGAGCTTATATCGGAGTCTACCCGATATCTCTTTCCATTCTCCACAAACTCCTTCCTCAAAACCATCTTCACTGCCCCTATAACCAGAGAATCTTGACACTTCAGAATATGCTTGAGGCATAGGTCAGAGATGCCACCTAGGAAAGCCATATGCCATTTTGCACTCACTAGCTAAACCAGAGTGTCCATCCTGCTGCTCCTAATCCAATTAGTTGATAAGAGCAGCACATTCAGTTTAGCAGACATTTCATTTGTCACCCACCAAACAGAGAAAACAGAAATAAAAGGAGACTGCCTGTGCTTCTGGCATGCCATATAATTATAGCAACTATCTAATCCACCTATCGAACACCCTGTCGAGAGCTTCATTTCACTACCCATTCATGAGAGCCTTGTCCTTCTATTCAATCTTTACTTGATAACAGACTAAGGGGATTGGAATAATGATTGCTAGTCTATCCAAAACCTCGTGACCTGTGCAAGAGTTTAGTCATCACTTCCACCTGCCAAGCAATTGAGAGGGAATTCCTTTGCACTGCCTTTGATCTACGTGTCCCTGCTTCTGCCACCCGATGGCCATCACCTTGCTTATCGTGGAAAAAACTAACCCTTCACATCTAAGGAGACCCCAATCCTTCCACATCTCTGATGTGGAAGGACTCCCGCCCATCCGCCCACTGCATGGGGATGATGATCTTAGTTAAATAAATATTTGAATTTATTTAACTAAGGTTGGACTTTAGGTGAGGGATGAAAAGGATTGATTAATCAAATAAATAGTCCTAATTTATTTAATTAATATAAGAGGAATAGTTGGTTTATTAATTAAATAATAAAAATTATTAAATTAATATTGGTCAAAAAATTAGAATAGTAATTAAATAAATATGATTTATTTAATTAATTATAGTAGAATGATCAAGGAATGAAAGTTGGTGGTGATAGAAATGGTGTGAGATGATTTTAGGTGTCTACAATTGGCTTTAGATAAAGAAAAAAACCTCTAATATCATTCTTAGGACAATATGATGGATGTGTGTTGTTATATTAATCATTTGCTACAATTAGGACTATCTCATGACATAGTTTTGACTATCTTTGAGAGGTTACTAATGTAATGTCCTACCTAGTTCATGATCGTTTCATTTAGTATATATGATTGGATTTCTAATTTCTAGGGCATTAGTGACTATCTCATGTGTTTGGAGACAATTCTGTGTGGGTTATGAAATTTCCTTAAGCTTTGACCATGACAATTTTTTGTTTCTATAACAATCATTCTACAACCATGACAATCCTCTTTACCTATTTCTACGCTTGATGATAGTTTATTAAGGTCTACAACAACCCTAGTGACAAATGAGGAATAGTAATGGCCTCTTGATGTTGATAAGACTTCCATTAGTATGGTATAATAGTCCTAACTATCCTTATGGGTTTAATAATAAATTTTGCAAAGTGGCAGTCTTCTATATCCCTCATGTGTCAACATTCTTGACATTCACAACAATCCGTATGGCTTTTGTAACATAATGCATTCGCTATTGCTGACCATATTCTTGAATTTATGACTAAATTTTATCACATAACAACCTTCTTTACCTTATTTGGTAGTACTAGCCATGATAGAGATGCTTAACACAATAACTGCTCTAAAAACAATCCTATACAATAGTGAAGAAGATATTACTATTTAATTTAAGGTACTATCATGGCATGATTTAGTGATTTCCCTCATGATAGAATGTAAATCTCATCTTGCATCTTATGTCCATGGCAATCCTCTATGCTTTGATAATAGTCCTTTAAACCATTAGGTGGTATATCTTATTTGATATAACAATCATGATTGTCCTATCCATGTTACAATAGTCCTCTTGGAGTTTATATCAGGATTATGATGCCAAAGTTTGCAAAATATATCAATATGGATACTCATATGCCTACTAGGACTACTCTCAATGCTTTCATGACAACATTTGGACTATCAAGATAGTCCCATAGGAAGATGCTTAAGGAATATGACTATCATGATTGGTATGGTTGCCTTCAACCTCATGACCATTCCTATAACTAGTTAAGAATATTCTAAAATGTGAAAATATGATATAAGGGCCCTAATGTGGTAATGGGCTCTACTGTCATAGTAACCTCCCTTTTGTTGTTATATGACAACCCTCTTAGATTGTGCAATAGCATCAATTACACCTAATTTTCCCATCCTATAGAGTCCATGACAATCATATGTAGGCATGGTATTCTTGTTTCCTTGGTAATAGTTCCTTTAAGAGTTGGAGAAGGCTATGACTATCTTGAAGTTTCATGAAAACCTTCATGACTTAGTGATAACCCTATGACCTTCTTCAAGCCTCGTGATTCTTCTTTCATGTAGTTCTCCATCACATTGATGATCTTGATATAATAAAACAAACCCTTACTAATTAAATCTAAGTGATTTATGAATGTTTCTTAGGCCTAGGACTATTAGGGCTACTCCTTACTGAGATAATATTCATGGAATAAAGATGGGAATATCCTTTAGATAACAAGGTTTGATCCAATGGTAGGACAACATCTCAGGGTGTGATACAATGTCTAACTACCTTAATTGTGCTTTAAATGATTAGGGCATGTTCTCTCTATTGATCATGATAACCTCTCTCTTGCATGCATATCCTATCTATTACTATCATGACAATGAAGTTGATGACAAGGATTAACAACTTTATGACATCCAAAATGCATTAATTTTGATGACCTAGAGTAGTGCTGAATCTTCATAATAGTCCTCTATGTCTATAACTCATGATCCTACACCTAGGACTAACTTCTAACCTAGGTAAGGTAATCCTAGATCTCCATAAATACCCTCCAAGATTTGATGGATTTCCATAGGTAATCAAATCTTGATTGCACCATGAGACCTATACTTGATGGATTCTTCAATTTATAAATACTAACCCTACAAACACAAAATGGAAAATAAATTATTAGATCCTTGTTAATCTTTCTCTAGATGTTATGCATTTTTTTCTTAAGATAATAGACCCCGTGATCTTCTCTCAAATATACCACCATCTCAAGGACTGCTACAAGTTATTCTAAGATCTCCTCATATATCAATATACACACCCCTCTTTATATACATATTAGGTGTATTAATAAAACAAAACAACCATGTCAACACAAAGCAAGAATAGGATGTTTCATTTCTAAAAATATAAGTTTATACATCACATATATTATAAGACGATGCTAGCTACACATTATAGGATGTTCTACACCTCTTGGGATTGAATTGATAAGGAAAAAACATCCATATGGGTAGGTGAATTCTAATGGAGGCCTCAATACATTTCCTAGGGGTCCCGATCCTTCTATGCCACATAGTTCCAACAAAGTCTCTTAAGAGCCCTAAGAGCAAAAAGTGAAAAACTTTGATGCATTCATTCTTGCAATCTATGGCACCTATGGATATTTTATTTATTCCTACAGGTGGAGGTTAGATCCATCTACAATAAACTATTTCAATTTTCATCAACTCCAAATCCTTTGACCCTACTAGCAACAAATGCAATCTTACAAAATGTCTCATTTGTGTTAAGTCTAAGGGTGCCAAGAGTCATATTTTTTTTTCTGCACCTTCTGGGACCAAGCATATGATGCCAACATGTCTAGGTTGATAGATAATTCTAATTAAAGCCTCATTTTATTCCCCAAGGGTCCCAATCCTTTTAGGCTACATGATTTCAGCAAAGTCTCTTAAGAGCCCTAAGAGCAAAAAAATGTCAAAATTTCACACAACCATTATCATAATTTGTGGTACATAGGAAGAAAATTGTGCCTAGAAGTGGATTCAATTCCATCTATAATAACCCATCTTAGTTTTCGTCAACTCCAAATCCTTTGACCATGCTGGAACAACAAACATTGTCTTGAAAAATGCCTCATTTGCATTTAGTGTAATGGTGCCAAGAGTCATATTTTTTATTTTTCACCTCATGGGATTGAATTGATAGTGCTAACACATCTAACTAGGTGGGTGAATGCTAATGGAGGCCTCATTTTGTTCCCTAGGGATCTCGATCCTTCCAAACTACTTAATTTTGACAAAGTCTTATGAGCCCTAAGCGCAAGAAAGTACAAAACTTTGACACAACCATTCTTGTAATTTTTGACACCTAGGAATGTTTGATTTGTAGATATAGGTGGCATTTAGGTCCATCTATCATAACCTATCTTAGTTTTTGTCAACTCCAAATCCTTTGACCGTGCCAAAAATCAAACACAATTTTGAAAAATGCCTCATTTGCATTCAATGTAAGGGTGCCAAGAGTCATATTTTTGTTATGTACCTTTTGGTACTAAACCAATCATGCCAACACATATTAGTGGGTGGGTGAATGCTAATGGAGGCCTCATTTCTTTGGTGCCAACACATCTTAGTGGGTGGGTGAATGCTAATGGAGGCCTCATTTCATTCCCTAGGGGTCTTGATCCTTCTAGGCTACATGGTTATAGCAAAGTTCCTAAAGAGCCCTAAGAGCGAAAAAAGTGCCAAACCTTGATGCAACTATTCTAAAAATCTATGGCATCTAGGAATATTTTGTTTATGCTCATAACAAAGTGTTGGGTATGTCTACAAAAACCTATCTCAATTTTCATCAACTCTGAATCCTTTGACCATGCTAACAATGAATGCAATCTTGTAAAATGCCTCATTTACGTTTAGTATAAGGGTACCAAGAGTCATATTTTTTGTTCTACACCTCATGGAACCAAACCAATTGTGCCAAAACATCCAAGTGGACAAGTGAATGCTAATGGAGGCATCATTGCATTCTGTATGGGTCTCAATCCTTCTGGGTTACATGATTTCATCAATGTCTCTTAAGAGACCTAAGAGAAAAAAGTGCCAAGCTTTGACATAGTCATTCTCACAACTTGTGACACCTAGGAATGTTTCATTTGCACCTACATGTGGATTTTAAATCTATCTATATTAACCTATATTATTTTTTTCAACTCCAAATCCTTTTATTGTGCTGGTAACGAATGCAATCATGTAAAATGCCTCATTTGCATTCAATATAAGGGTGCCAATAGTCATACTTTTTGTTATGCACCTTGTTGGACTAAACTGACAATGCTAACACATCTAGATGGGTAGGTTAATACTAATGGATGAATCATTTCATTCCTTAGGGGTCTTGATCCTTCTAAGCTGCATAGTTCTGGCAAAGTCTCTTAAGAGCCCTAAGAGGAAAAAAAGTGCCAAACTTTTATGCAACTATTCTTGGAATCTATGGCACTTAGGAATGTTTCATTTAGACCCACAAGTGGAGGTTAAATATATCTACCATAACCTATCTTAGTTTTTGTCAATTTTGAATCCTTTGACCGTGCTTCCAACAAACACAATCTTGCAAAATGCATCATTTACATTCAGTATAAGGATGCCAAGAGTCATATTTTTTTTCACCTCATGGGATCAAACCTATGGTTCCAACATGTCTAGGTGGGTGTGTGAATGCTAATGGAGGCCTTGTTTTATTCCCCAGGGGCCCCAATCCTTCCAAGCTACACGGTTCCAACAAAGTCTCTTAATAGCCCTAAGAGTAAAATAGTGACAAAATTTCACACAATCCTTCTCACAATCTGTGGCACTCTACAATAAAATATTTCAATTTTCATCAACTCCAAATCTTTTGACCATGTTGGCAATGAACACAATATTGCAAAATGTCTCATTTATGTTTAGTGTAAGAGTGTCAAGAGTCATATTTTTTGTTCTGCACCTCATGGGAATGAAATAATGGTGCTAACATATTTGGGTAGGTGGTTGAATGCTAATGGAGGCCTCATTTCATTACCCAAGGGTCTCGATCCTTCTAGGTTACACTGTTCCACTAAAGTCTCTTAAGAGCCTTAAGAGAAAAAGAGTGTAAAACTTTGACATAGCTATTCTTACAATCTATGGCACTTAGAAATGTTTGTTTATTCCTATATGAGGCTTATTTCATTAACAATAACATATCTCAATTTTTCAACTCCAAATCTTTTGACCATGTTGATAATGAACACAATCCTACAAAATGCCTCATCTATGTTCAGTGTAAGGGTGCGAAGAGTCATATTTTTCTTCTACACCTCATGTGATTAAATTGATGGTGCCAACATATCTAAGTGGGTGTGTGAATAATAATAGAGGCCCTTTTTCATTCCCCATGGGTCTCAATTCTTCTGAGCTACACAATTTTGGCAATGTCTCTTAAAAACCCTAAGAGAAAAAAGTGCCAAACTTTGACGTAGTCATTATCACAATCTATGACACCTAGGAATGTTTCACTTGCATCTATAGGTGGATTTTAGGTCTATCTACAATAACTTATCTCAATTTTCATCAACTCCAAATCCTTTGACTATGTTGGCAACAAACACACTCTTGTAAAATACCTCATTTACGTTTAATGTAAGGGTGCCAAGAGTCATATTTTTTATTTTGTACCTCATGGGACTAAACAAATGATACTAACATGTTTGTGTGGTAGGTGGGTGAAGTCTTACAGATCCTCATTTTGTTCCCTAGGGGCCCTAATCCTTCTAGGCTATACAGTTTTGACAAAGTCTCTTAAGAGCCCTAAGAGAAAAAAAGTGCCAAACTTTGATGTAGCCCTTCTTGCAATTTGAGGAACCTTGAAATGTTCTATTTTCACCTAAAAGTGGAGTTTAGGCCTATCTAAAATAAAATATCTTAATTTTTGTCAACTCCAAATCTTTGATCATATCTACGACAAACATAATCTTGCAAAATGCCTCATTTGTGTTGAGTGTAACAGTGCCAAGAGTCATATTTTTCATTTTTCACCCCATGGGACCAACATTATGGTGCCAACATGTCAAATTTGGTAGGATAATGCTAATTTAATCTTGATTTTTATCCCTAGGGATCCTAATCCTTTTAGGCTACATAGTTTCAACAAAGTCTCTTACAAGCCCTAAGAGGAAAAAAGTTCAAACTTTGATGCAATCATTTTCACAATCCATGATACTTAGGAATTTTTTTATTCCTACTAGTGAAGGTTAGGTCCATGTACAAAAAACTATCTCAATTTTTATCAACTCCAAATCTTTTGAATGTGTTAGGAATAAATGCAATCTTGTAAAATGCCTCATTTATGTTCAATGTAAGGATGCTAAGAGTCATATTTTTATTTTACACCTTGTAGTAATGAAATAATGACACCAACAAGTCTAGGTGGGTATTTTAATGCTAATGGAGGCCTCATTTTGTTACCTAGGGGCCTCCATTCTTTTGGGCTACATAGTTATGGAAAAGTCTCTCAAGAGCCATAGGAGCAAAAAGTGCCAAAATTTGATGCAACCATTCTTGGAATCTATGGCACCTAGGAATTTTTTTATGCCTACAAGTGGAGGTTAGGTCTATAAATAACAACCTATCTTATTTTTCATCAACTCCAAATCCTTTGACCATGTTGGAAAGGAACACAATCTTGCAAAATACCTCATTTGCATTCAGTGCAAGTGTGCCAAGAGTCATATTTTCATTATACACCTCGTGGGAATAAAATGATGGTGCAAACATGACTAGGTGAACTAGTTAATGCTAATGAGAGGACTCATTTTATTTCCTATGGGTTCTAATCCTTTTAGGCTACACAGATTTGTCAAAGTCTCTCAAGAGGTCTAAGAGAAAAAAGTGTCAAACTTTGATGTAGTCATTCTCATAATTTGTGGCATCTAGGAATGCAGTTTTTGTACATATAAGTTTATGTTAGTTCTATCTATAATAACCTATATCAATTTTTGTCAACTCCAAATCCTTTGACTATGTCAAGAACAAATGTAATCTTTCAAAATACCTCTATTACATTTAGTGTAAGGGTGCCAAGAGTCATATTTTTTTTCACTTCATGGGATTGAATTGATGGTGTCAACATGTCCAAGTGGAATAGGTAATAATTTAATGAATGCCTCATTTCATTATACAAGAGTCTGAATTCTTTTGGGCTACACAAATCTGGCGAAGTCTCTTAAGATCCTTAAGAGCAAAGAAGTGCCAAACTTTGATGCAACCTTTCTCAGAATATGTGTGTAATGAAATAACTTGCACAATGGAAGAAGATGATATGAAACATTTTGCAAATACTTGACAAAAGCTAAGAATAATAGGCCACTTCGAGGGGGCAACCTCCAAATATCTCCAATGAGAACACACTTCACAATATGATCCTAAAATAAGACTCACATCCTCCTATATAAACGTAATTATGCTTAGGATGAATAGACACACCCCTATATAACACCTAGTCCAACCTATCTAACTAAATAATAATATAATAATGATAACATGAGTTAATTAGGAGTTAAGATAGCCACAAGCCAACTATTCATAACCCTATGTACACCAATATTAAGGGCGTAGCATGCCCCCCCTCTTCAAAGAAGCATTGTCCTCAATGATAACCAAGTGTTTCTTTTGAATGAACTCCTTTTCCTCCCATGTGGCCTCTTCAACTAGTAAATTCTTCCATTGGATGAGATACTCAGTGAGGGTTCTATTCCTCAGCTTCTTCATGCATGTTTGAAGTATGCACTCTAGTTCCAAAATGATTCTTCGTTCTTCATCGAGCTTTGGTAGTACTATTTGAGTAGGAATATTATGCCCAATTACCTTCTTCAAATAGGAAACATGAAAAACTGGATGTATCTTTGTTGTTGGTGGCAACTCTAGCTTGTACGCAACATTACCAATCTTTTGCATGATTTGGTATGGCCCATAATATCTCAGAGACAAATTATTATTCTTTTTTTGTTGCTTCAGTGAGATTTGTTTATAATGCTACAGTCTCAAGAAGATCCAATCCCCAACTTCAAAATTTCTTTCACTACGATGTTGGTCTGCCTGTTGTTTCATTCAATTTTGTACCATAGCTAAATTCTCCTTGAGTCCTGAAAGTACCTGTTATTGATGAAGCAAGTGGTCCTCTACTGCCTGAACTCTTGGTGACACCTTTAATGATGATGTGATGGAAGGAGGATGATATCCATAAAGTGCCAAAAATGCAGACATTTTTTATGAGCTATGAAAAAAAGTGTTATACCACCATTCTGCAAGTGGTAGCCAATCTACCCATTGAGACTATTTCTCTGAAGTGAAACAATGTAGATATCCTTCCAAACACTTATTAACAACCTCAGTTTGCCCATCTGATTGAGGATGGTATGAAGAACTATGAGCCAATTGAGTACCCAAACATGAGAATAAATCTTTCCAAAAGTGACTAGTAAAGATAGGATCACGATCACTGACAATAACCTTAGGTGTACCATGTAGCTTTTGGATATTCTCCAAAAAAACTTTTGCCATTGCACTTGCTGTAAAAGGATGTGATAATGTAATGAAATGTGCATATTTAGTGAGGCGATCAACTACTACCATGATGACATTATGACCTTTAGATTTGGGAAGCCCTGTGATGAAGTCCATGGATACCTCTTCCCAATGCTGGCTAGGAATAGATAAAGGATGCAAGAGACCTAGTGTCTTAATTGTCCCCCCCTTATTTCTTTGACAAACCAAACATTCAACCACAAATTTTTGAACATCACCTTTTAGCCCTTCCCAAAAAAAATCTTGCTTGACCCTATGACATGTCTTCAAAAATCCTGAATGACCACCAACTGGGGACTCATGTAGCTCTATGAGAATCTTGTGTTTAAGAGTGGAATTCTTACAGAGATACAAGCACTCTTTATACCAAAGAATATCCCCCTTCAAACAAAACTTATCTGAACTACTAAGATCACTTTTTAATTGTTGGATGAGATTACTTGTCGCAACATCATTTTGCCATTCTGCTTTGGTTTCTTCCACCCAATTTGCTTGTAATATTGAAAGGGCACACAATAAGGCTTTATCTTTCTCATCCTTCCTAGAAAGTGCATTGTCCAAAATATTTTCCTTCCCTTTCTTATATACAATCTCAAAGTCATATCCCAACATCTTAGTGACCCATTTTTGTTGCTCTTCAGAGGATAATCTTTGTTCCAAAAAATATTTTAGGCTATCATGATCTGTCTTAACCTTGAAGTTTTGACCCATTAGATAAGGCCTGCATTGTTTAACTGCGTGAAGGATTGCTAGCATCTCCTTCTCATAAATAGGTTTGAGCTGATTCTTATCCTTTAATTGATGACTCTCAAAAGTAATTGGTTGACCTTCTTGCATGAGAACTACTCCTATCCCATTTCCAAAAGCATCACATTCCACAACGAATTTTTTGGTGAAGTCCAGAGTGGCAAGCACTCGAGTTGTACACATAGCCTCCTTCAATTGCTCAAATACTACATTAGCAGACTCATTCCAATGAAAAGAATCCTTCTTCAATAGAGTGGTGAGGGGTGCTGCTATACGACCATAATTCTTAACAAATCTTCTATAGTACCCTGTCAATACCAAGAAACCCCTCAGTTTCTTAATGGTTTTTGGAATAGGCCATTCCATGATAGCCTTAATCTTGTTAGGGTCCACCTTTACTCCTTCATGTGAAACTATCTGTCCCAAATACTCCACCTCCTTAAGACCAAAAGCACACTTGGATGGTTTAGCATAGAGTTGATGATCTTTGAGTAATTGTAATGCTTGATCTACATGCTGCAAATGTTCTTCCCAAGTCTTGCTATAAATCAATATATCATCAAAGAACACTAACACAAACTTTCTCAAGAACTTCTTAAAAATGGAATTCATCAAACTTTGGAATGTAGATGGTGCATTGGTAAGACCGAATGGCATCACCAAAAATTCATAATGACCCTCATGAGTTTGAAATGCTATCTTACAAATATCTTCCTCCTTAATTCAAATTTGGTGATAACCAGATCTAAGATCTAACTTGGTAAAATACATAGCTCCATTCAATTCATCTAGCAAATCATCAATGACTGGAATATGAAACTTATCTTTAATGGTGTACATGTTGAGCACTCTATAATCTGGACACATGCACCAAGTTTCATCCTTCTTACGCACCATCACCACAGGTGAGGAGTAAGCACTTTGGCTATGCCTGACAGTTCCTGCCTCTACCATCTCCTCAACATTTTTTTCTATCTCACTTTTTTGTATGTGTGGGTACCTATAAGGCTTGATGTTTGGTGGTTGGCTCCCTGGAACTAGTTGTATGGCATGATCATGATCCCTCTTAGGAGGAACTCCTTTAGGCATATCTCCAAGAACCACTAAGTGACGATCAATTATTTCTTGTAAATTTGGATGAGTAGGAGCATTAGATTGAGAGACTTCTAATGAACATAGCTAGGCCACAAATCCATCTGCTCCTTTCTTAAGCAACTTTTGCATTTGATGAGAGCTTACCATCTGGGGATTTTGCCTTCAACCCCCTTAGCTCCACTACTTTTCCTTCTTATTGAAATCTCATGAATAGTTCTTGGAAGTTCATCTCAATTGTTCCCAATGTAGTAAGCCATTGTACTCCCAAAACAGTATCTGTTACACCCATGGATATCACATACATTGGGGTATCAAGTTGATAATCTCCCATGGATAATTTAATGCTATGGCACTTCCCCGAACAACTAACTATACCACCATCTGCAATCAAAACCTGAAACTCTAGGGCTAGATATATAAAACAATTTAGACGAGTTGCCAACTTTTTGTTGATGAAATTATGAGTACTACATGAGTCGATCAACACTGTTACTTTCTACTTCTTTAAGAAACCACTACCTTGAGAGTTTGTGGTGCACTGAAACCTGAGAGTGCATGACAAAAAATGATTGGTTGAGAATCATGTGATTCCTCACTTGACTCCCTATCCTCCTCTAATATGGGTTTCTCCTCTTCTTCCTCAGTTGGACCTTCAATATCTAGAACAATTTCTTTTCACTACATTTATGTCCTCGACTATATTTGCCATCACAATTGAAACATAACCCTTTTTGCTCTTTTCTCCTCAATTTGCTATGGAGTCAACCTAGTAGGTTGAGGAAGAGAAGGTGTTGAATATCCTTTCTCTCTTGTCACATTAGCCCCGTGCTTCCTAGGAATCAAATACTTCTCCTCTACCCTGCGTGCCAAGATAAAAGACTCATTTACCGAGCTAGGATTAAACATGCATACCTCATGTTGAATGTGATCCTTGAGACCACCCAAGAATAAATCATTTAAGTTCTTCTTTGTAATTGTATCCACTCTTAAGGATAGATTTTAGAATTTCTGAATATAATCCTTAATTGATCCTACTTGTTGAAGTTTAGCAAGCTGGCTGAAGAAGTTGTCTCTCACACTATTGCTATATTGTGCTTGAAGTTCTTTTGTAAAAATTGACCATGAGACGGTGCGACCCTTTTTCCTCTGCTAAGTACAAAGCCAACGATACCAAATGAATTGATCTGGTTCTAGATATAGGGAAGCCATCATGACCTTTTGTCCATATGGGATTTGATGTACTTCAAAAAATTCTCCATTTGGTTTATCCATGTTATAGGATCCTTGCCATTGAACTTGCACATATCCACCTTTGGAAACAAATTCCTAGATCCCATAGGAGTATTAAAATTTGTGTCAGTATTAGCTGATTTGAAGGTTTCACCTTGGTTGCTTGAGAACTCTTTTCTTGGTTCATTCATATAGGCGCTTAACATGCTTCGTATATCTGAAATATCTCCTCTTAGGTCACAAATATCCCTCTTAATTGAGGAAACCTCTTCTTTGACCTTACTTATTTCCTCATTGGGATCACTATCCTCTATTGTTTCCCCATCCTTATCAGAGGATTTCCCCGGTGTGACAACATTCTTTTTGCTTCTTGTTGTAGGCCCCGCCATGATGGAAACCAATATTTTTGAAATAAATCACACAAATGAAATGTAAATTCTCTAAAAATTTTATTGTAACTTACTAGGGCCAAGATACCACTTACCCAGAAAAAACTCCAAAAAATTAGCAGATTTGTAGTCTTGAGAGCGAATCTATTGGAAACCCTAATTTTGTAATAACTTGCTTATTTTTTCTTGAATTTCTCCACTTTTTGGACTGTAGGCTCCTCTATTATGTATTCCAAAACTCAATAAACATTAGGCTCCAATTCAACAGGATGTGAGAGATATGTAGATCCCAAATAAATTATGTAGAAATCGTAATTCTGTAATAATTCACTCAAATCTACTCCAATTCCTTTGAAATATGGACTGTAGATTCTTTAATATGGTCTTCAAAAACCCTTTAAAAATATTTAAAAAATTCACTAAAATCTAAAAGTTATACTCTTCCCAAAATCACCTCCAATATTGAGAAAAAACCTTGCCTCTACGGTGCCAAGATCATGCTTTGATACCACTTGTAATGAAATAACTTGCACAATGGAAGAAGATGATATGAAATATTCTACAAATACTTGATAATATCTGAGAATAACAGGCCACTTCGAGGGGGCAACCTCCAAATATCTCCAATGGCAACACACTTCACAATATGATCCTGAAATAAGACTCACATCTTCCTATATAAACCTAATTATGCTTAGGATGACACCCCTATATAACACCTAGTCCGACCTATCTAACTAAATAATAATATAATAATGATAACATGACTTAATTAGGAGTTAAGATAGCCACAAGCCGACTATTCATAACCCTATGTACACCAATATTAAGGGCGTAGCAATGTGGCACCTAAGAATATTTTTTGTGCCTATAAGTGGATTTTTGGGTCTATTTATAATAACCTATCTCAATTTTTGTCACCTCCAAATCCTTTGACCATGTCGACAATGAATGCAATCTTGCAAAATGCCTCATTTATGTTTAGTGTAAGGGTGCCAAAAGTCATATTTTTTTATTTTACATAGATTGTGGAACTAAACTAATTATTCCAACATGTTAGGGTGGGTGAATGAATGTTAATGGGGCCCTCATTTTGTTTCCCATGGGTCCTAATCCTTCCAAAATACATGGATCTACCAAATTCTCTTAAGAGCCCTAAGAGCAAAAAGTGCAAACTTTAACACAATCATTCTCATAAGTTATGACACATAGGATTTTTTTTGCATCTACAAGTGGATGTCAAGTTTTTCTATAATAAACTATCTCAGTTTTTGTCAACTCCAAATTGTTTGACCGTGTCGACAATGAATGCAATCTTACAAAATACCTTAGTTGCATTCATTGTAAAGATGCCCATAGTCATATTTTTAGTTTTGCACCTCATGGGATCAAACTAATGGTGCCAACATGTCCAAGTAGGTTGGTGAATGCTAATGGAGGCCTCGTTTCATTGCCCAAAGTCCTAATCCTTCTGAGCTACATGGAATTGATAGTCTCTTAAGAAACCTAAGAACAAAGAAGTGCCAAACTTTGACACATCCATTCTCAGAATCCATGGCACCTAGTAATTTTCCATTTGCACTTATAGGTGAATGTCGAGTCCATCTATTATAACATATCTCAATTTTCATCATCTCCAAATTGGTTGGGTGGGTGAATGCTAATGGATGCCTCATTTTGTTGCTTAGGGGTCCCAATCCTTCTAGGCTACATGGATCTAACAATACTTTGAATACATTGATCACTAATACACATAATTAATCACATAGTTAAAATACCAAATACATAGAAAAATGGATAAAGAATCTCAATGTTGCTACTATTGTTGGGAAAGCATGGAAAACTAAAGTTTAGCATGCAAATAAAGGAGAATTCAAATCTTCTTCTAGAAAAGTGTCAAATGAAGTAAATCTAAAATTCAAAAGTATAACCAAATTTTTTAGGGATCATAGGCAAGCTTGTTCTCTTCAACAAAAGCCTACCATCAAAGTATGAGGATTGGGAGGTAGAAACCAAGGATTTTCTTAATAATAAATGTTTGATAGGAGGCCTGGTGTGCCATTTTGGATAAATCTACCTTGGGAATTAAACATTTCATGAGGTTCCTTCCATGAATTCATTAACCAACAATAACTCAAGGGACATTTTTGAAAGACTTCCTTTCAAAAAAACTGAGCCTTGGTAAGAGGGATGAAATGCTTAAACTAGACTTGCCTATGATCAATATATAATCACTTCAAGAATATTTTAAGGAATCTATCACTCTTTTAGGAGGGCCTTGTTCCATCGATGCCTTTGGTAATGAACATCTAGCTTGAATTTGCCACCAATTCAATATTTGGAAGAGGAAAGTCTATTAATAAGATAAAATTCTTAGATTGTTGACAATTTTGTTGCAAGGTTTGTAGTAATGTCTCAAAAGTTTGATGCATGCCAAGTAGCCTCCTAGATTGGTGTTTTCACTATTGATAAAAAAAAAGCATCAAGTTTCTTTTGAATGGACCCATATTAAGAAACATCTCATTACATTATACTTACCTTGGTAGAAACTTTGTATAAAGAAATTGAAACTAAACTTTGTTCTAGCACACTAGATGCATTGAATGAATGCATATAGATATATGATACCTTAGTTGATAAAGGAAAAATCACATCAATAATTGATGAAAAAAGCAAGTTATAATAGCTAGTGCAATCTGAAAGGGGGAGCAAATAGAGAAGACTAAAGTAGAAGACTTTAATGTAGAGCCAGGGGAATACTTCAAGAGGAAAATGAGAAAGAAGAAATAATTTTTGATCAATCTATTATCCTATCCTATTTCTAACATGAGTAAATGAGAGAGGAAGAGAGAGAGATAGGAGAGAGAGAGGGGGAAGGAGGGAGAGGGAGAGAATAAGAGATACAAAGGGGGAGATAAGACATTCATCATATACATTAAATAACCCTCATACATAGCATTAGAGTTAAACAAATATTTCACATAAGCGTAGATAGAGAAATTGATAAAATTTCATTATTTTCATTGTCAATGTACATAAATATTATATAAAAATTTAAACAATTCATGATCACCCTCAATAATGAGTAATATTCAAACCATTAAACCATTTAACCCATGAATATATACAAAATATTTATATATTGATCTCGATAAGGCCATGACGGTGTACATAATGACATCAAAATGTCAGTGTGCCATGAGGCCTAAAATGTCTCTCAAACTACAAAATATCATCAATATATAGCCATACAAATTGTTATCAATGTGCCATATAGGTATACAAAATCTCTTTGTATATGTAGAAAAGACTAATTTTGAAACATGTGGCCTTTATTTGCCTGACTAGAAAGTGAATCTTAAACCTCTGAATCAATTCTCACCTTGTGTTATTATGATCTCTTGCACTCCATGCTAGACACCTCAAATTGTATATACAAATTATAAAATTAGATATTATGCCATGTTCTGTAACTAAAAATATTATTTTTAAATGACTTAAAAATAATAAACACACTTACAACATACCAATAATCTAACTGTTCTTGCTTCTAGCACTCAACATCATTAAGAGAGGTATGTCCTTAAACTAGAGTGCTTGCATCAATCTATAGCATAACAAAAGAAGTATATAATAGTTATTTTTAAATGCCTAATGATGTCAACTGAGACAAGACAATCATAATTAAATTTATAAATTCATACTTATACCTATGTTAGAGACATTGAAGCTGAAATTTTGGCAGCAACACTATCATCCATTTTTTATTGTATACTAGGAGGTGTAATGTTGAACTCATCAACTAAACAAATAATAACATATTTAAATGAGAAACTCAAGTACACATAAAAAGTAACCTCATTATATACAATTTATAAGTGGTAAATCCTGCCAAATGTTAATTTTAAAGAAAAAATATCCCTAAAAGTAAGTAAGAATTTATTAGTAATGGCAATATGGCCCCAAAAGTATAGGTAGGAATGCAATATTAATGGTGAATATAATTAAGTTTTGTAATTATATTATAAACTATCGGCGATTAGGCTCTAATCATGCATTATTTACTATGGTGAAACATTTCAATTTAAAAGTTTAATAAAATAATGCTTAGGCGATTTAACCAACACTAAACTATTTTTTTGTAAAAAATGGGCAACTTAGTCCCCTTTATCGCTCTTGTACTATTCACCAAAAATGGAGGCCCTGATTTCAACTATTCACTAATTGGTTCAAAGATTCACCACTAAAAAAAATGTGGACTAGAGAGGGTCAAATCACAAGCCTTAGCTTTAGATCACATGACATATGTTTCAAATAATTCTCTTCCCTCCATCCATGTTCCCTCGAGATCATCTATAGCCCTATTCACCTTCTTCATGAATTGAAATTTGATGAAAGCATAGCCTCTGGGATGCAGATTCTCTCAGTTCCTAAGAATTTAGATGTTATCACCTAAATATGCACCCTGACTAATTTGCAAAAATTAGTCTATTTGATGAAACATGGGAAGACCTCTAAAGTTGTGGGTCACTTTGTAAATAGATGTCAACCTCCGGAGAAGGCCGGCTTCCTAGCTGGTTATCACCTAAACTAATGATTTTTTTGCAGGGATAAGGGAAGGAGAAAAAAAATGCTTTAAAAGGTAAATGCTAAAAATGAAAATATAGGGGTGATACACCTAACAGACTAGGACTATGAAATTCCAGATTTTTTGAACACTTGAATAATGATGATAACATCTAAACTACACAATTCATTTCTATAAGTTTATACATCAATGTTTCACAGGAAAGTTTGAGTGCATTATCTTAAAAAAGGAAAATACTACTTTCACAGTTTCTAAGATAAATGTAATTTAAACACAACCTGTAACCTGCATAAGCATACTTTGCAGAAATGGCATGAAAATGTGAGACAAAACTACAAGGAGATTAAAATACCTCACTAATAGCTTGATCAATCACTTGGTTATGCACAATACTACAATAATGAAAAGGTAAAAACAATGTAATCAATAGTATCCAAGGTATTATCTGTATATCATATCCCAAAATACTGAGTTACAAAGTATGCTCAAACTGTCAAAAGGACTATAAAAGTCTCTATCTCTAGAATCTACACAAGAAGAACTCCCTGCAAAAAGAGTTACAAAGAAGTATATGTAAACTCCTACAACTAAACTCCAAGAAAATAGCTACTAGAAGCTTCTTGGGTCGGATGCTTCAATAAAGCCTAAAATCTAGCCACTAGATCTCATCCAAAAGAGTCCAAAATGCAAGAAAAAGTCCATCAGGACTTAGTCAAACATAATGAGTCATGAAAAAAAGTCCAAAAGGACTCCAAAAGCCATCGAAACACCCCTATATACCCTCTCCTAATAAACCAACAACTAACTGCCCACAAGAACTAGTCAAACTTTCTCTCCTCCAAGGCAGAATAAGATGCTATAACAATGGCATGTGTCCACCACATCTTCACAATCCAAGTTGCATAGTGTCCAAGGTAATAAGGACTCATCCCTCACTCCCCTTTGCATTCAAAAGATAACAACATCCCTCAAATGGTTCATAATGTCACCATTTTGAAGTTATTGATTTACAAGTCATAAATATATGCAAAGAAAAATAAATAAAAACAATAAAGGCACCGAGTGCTCTCCTAATACAAAGGGAACTAAAAACTTCACAAAGTCTTAACATATATTTGACTACCTTGTGACACTACCTAAGCATTCATTTTCAATGTGTTGACCATGACTCAAATGATAAAAGGAAATAAAACTTAAAATAAAGACAAAAGAACCCTCGGGTTCTTAGGGTTTCGAAACCCTAAATGCCAAAAGGCATTTTTTGACCTCATTTTGCACTTTACACTTTTTGCATTCTTGCTTTGCATCTCGAACTGCCATGAGGGTTTCATGTCTGGGGTCTTCTGTAGATGATTTCCAAGGCATTTGACTGGCATTTTTTGACATTTCTGCTCTAAAATCTAAAGGTGAGTTGACAAATTATTTTTGGAACAAAAATACTAATTTCCATGATTTTTTTTTTGTAGTTCTTCTCACTGTATCTAATGTATATTTCTATATTTCTCCATGACTAAGATAGATGTTTTCATTTCGATCATAAATGACTATATTTTCAAGGCATAAGCTACAGGAAATAGATGAAAATTTGTCATTTCACTACCATTTCTTCTTATTGTGCAAAAGATGTTCTCTGTATATCTCATTTTTGTAACAACTCCTTTTCCTCTGTCTTCGATATATCCTAACAAGACATTCTGTATCATGATATGAAGTTCATGAATGGATTATAAAAAGCATTACCCTTTTTACTGTGTATCTTTGTAGATGAACTGCCACTGTATTCTGTTTATCATGCATGTTCTTCCTAATATGGCTCATTAAGCTTGTAATGTTCCTTGCAGACTTACACATTACTTCAGAAAGCTCCTCAAAACTCTCTGTCACTGCACTCTAGTCTTTTGGACTGTTATCTTGCTTATATGATTTGATAAATTCTGATCTAGAAGTTTTGATGGATAGTTTGCTGAAATGCTGATAGGGTTTTGAGGATTTGGTAAGGTCCCTAGTCTTTACAACATTTTCATGGATTTCTCCTCAATCTTTCACTGTCATATCCCTTTCAATGGTTTGATAAATTCCTTAGCTCCTGAAGTATGAGTTTATGCAAGACTTTTTAGAAACTCTTGATAAACCTTCACATTGATCACGCAATCTTTTACCTTTGTCAGGATGTCATTTCTCTGTCAGAAACTCTGCATTCTCCATGCATGACTGTCACTCTGTGATTAGTCATAGTTTAGGACTATCATTTCATGTCTGATATACCTCCTCCTGTGGTTACCTTTTTTATTATATCAATTCAATTAGGACTTCACAAGGTTATCTGAAAGTTTACTCACATTGTGCAGACTTCTTAGAGCAATGATGAGGTTTTAACACTAAACAAAGACTTTAATACTCCTTGCAATATCACTTTTTCACTGTCAAAGCTCTTGACACTTAATAGCAATCTAGGAAGACTCACAAGATCTAAACCTAACAGTCTTCTGTCTATGTGCAGAATCTTTCATTAAGGACTGCTCTATGCCTTGTCTTAATGCCTTTAAGACTATTCCTTCTTTGCACTACATAATTGCTTCTTGTTGTTGTTATGATGGAGATAGATCTCTATTTGCTCTTTAAGCCTTTAGGGTGACCTGTGACAGTCTCTTGATATTGTTGTTCTTGACATTGACTTCACATGATTTATGAACTGTGCTGCTTATCAAACATGCACATGCATCCTCTCTTCCTTAATTTGTTGTTTACATGATAATGTTCCTGCCCCTTGCACTGTCATGCTATCTTGGGTATTATGAGGATAACTACAAGATTTTGACAAGATCCATCATGCTCCTCAATCAAAGCTACTCCCTTAGCCATATGACTATATTTTGAATTGCTTCTCTTTATTGAAGACCTGCTTATGTGATGGATACTCTTAGCAACAAGGCTAAACTTTTCTAAGCATTTAGCATGCCTTATTCATGGCTTTACCTAATGGTTGTCTCTTATCTGTGGCTATGCCTGTAATGACTGTTATCTACTCTCTATATGATAGTCCTTCATGGTTGTTAGCTTCCTTACTGTCCATTGTCCTTAGGGTGGAGTGATTGTCTTCTTCATGGTGATTAAAGACTATTGTCCCCTATACTTTCTGCTCATAACACTTTTATGTGTTCTTTGTTTCTCATGCACTCTTGACTGCATGTCCACCACTCTCCAGATACAAACATTTTTCTCTTTGTAGTAAGTTTTTATCACTGTCCTATAGGCCTGTAGCCCATGATGACTGTCCTTTCTTAAGTCTTTCTCTTTTTTATTATAACATTCTTTGTGACTGTCCCACAAGATTCAGGATCTTTGCATACTATCCATCATTGATGAGGACATCACAAAATCAAATTCATAGATCTACAAACCCTCATGCATAGGTCTACATGTAAGACTTTCAAATGTTTATCTTGTTTTAATAGTTCTCACATCTTGTCATGACTGTGCCAGAGCCTGTTTGCTATTGTATTCATCTCTGCATACCTTGACTATGAGAAGATCAAGTTCATCTCTATCATTGTGCTTGTTATCCCTTATCTTCTTCATAATCCTCTCTTAGCCTGCTAAGCCTTCATTTGCTGTTATAAGTTGTTGCTACTGATAGATTGAGAGAGGAAAACAACAGAAAACTCTAAACTTTTGAATAATCTTGGAACCTTTGTAGTAATCTTTCAACATGTTGACAGTCCTTATGACTTGATCTCAGTGATTGTCATGACTGTAACTATCCTTTAGGATGATTGTTGCTCTCTTCAACCTATAGCACTGGCTTTCTTGCCTCTCATAAATGACTATCTGCTTGTTTCTTTCTGAAACACTATGACTATCATTTGACTGTCTTTCTTAACTGATATGACAGTCTTAAAGACTGGATCATGCATTGGTGACTACAGCTATAAGACTTTTATATCAGTTATATGATATGTTTATCAGGGCTTAAGAATGTGACTACTTTTCATTTAAATACACCACTAAAAAAAGCTACCTCCATTGCACTGTCATAAGCAACTTGTGGACTATTCAAGTTATGAATTTGACTGACCTTATGTAAGATTGTTAAAGGCATCATTCACTACTGTCATTCCTTCTGATGTTTGTTGACAATATTATTGTACTCTGCCCCTGATAGTATCAAATACTTCTTTCATTTACCATTACAATCATTATCTTTTTTATCATTCCTGTAGATAGCTATAATGGGCTTGAAAAGGCTTAGCATGCTTCTGATTGACTAGAGAACTTATGACATGATCTTACATTGTCATGCATTGGTGGCTGCGTTTTAGGACATGAGTTGACTGTACTAAATATTTCTATATGCTTTAACTGATGATGTCTACACACTATCTTTCAACTGACCTTTTTGTTTATGAAATGACTGTCTTCATTCTTTGACAACCCCTTTTGCTTACCTGCCTTTTCACACAGTCTATACTCTGCATCTGATGAATACATATGAAATGCTTTTGATTGACTTATGAGCTGGGCTCAACCCTTGTGGGAACCACATTTTCTCCACTCATAATATAAACTAATGAATCACTTAGAAACACAATTTCACCTGTATCCGCACATGAAGCAAACTTGTTAAAAAATAAATGCATACTCTGGATGTGTTTGACGACTTGCTTGTTTTCTAGGACATCCAAAGTATACACTTCTTGTTTAATGTATTTGAGGATCAGTTTATACATGCATAGGTACTTGTTCATGTTAGGTTAGGGACCATTCATTGCTTAGAGTATTACTCTAATATCACTCTTTTCCCAGATGCAGGAAATGGAGATGACATGGACTTGGAAAGACAAAGACAACTTTGAGCAACATGACTACACACCAGAACCAAAACCAGTCATTCTCAAGCAATGACTGGCCTCTATCCTTACATGCACTTTTACTTTCCTTTACTTATTCATGTATAGATTATTCTTCAATTACATTGAATAAGAAAGTTAATCTCGCGGCTTGTGTGAGATAATGCACATTTTACATTCAATAAAGATTATTATTTTTTTAGAAAGGATTTGCGTAAATATTTCTTATAATACATGCACTTGGATAAATGCAGTAATTTGATAATCATAATCTTTTAAATTATTTCATTTATGCACTTGAATGTAATGTAATAAGGATCAGAAGAAATGTACCTTTTAAACTTTGAATCAAAGTTCTACCTGAATGAGATGTAGTGAAATTTAGGCAACAATAGAAATCTACAACTTTACCAAATTTTCCACAAATGGTTGAAAGATCTTTGTCAAGCATCAAATAAGGGATATTTTGTAGGAACAAGACGAAGCTACCATTTAAGTTTGCAATCTACAAGAAGACGAGAGGTATGTGGAGCCTTGGTTATATGATTAAAAATGATCAATACACTTACCGATTAGTTTCCCATGGGGCATTTGACAATACTATTTGCTATTGAACTATACAATTTTAATACTATCTTTTTCAATTATATATATTTTTTAAATTATCTCATCACTATAGATGATAGTTGCTTGTTGATTTAGAAACATTTATAAGGTACATAAATTCCTATGATCTTATTGCTTACAATTGAACATGATGGACAATGTTCATCATGGTTATAAATTATATATTCAACAATAATTATCTTATAAACTTACATGATCCTTAAAGTTTGTAGTGTTATTGGAAGTGGTTACAGAATGTTTTTGGCTCTTTAGCCTATTATCTTTTACTTATTTCCCTTTTCTCCCTAGATGTGTTATGCATTGACCTATCTTCACCTTACGTGACTTTACTTTTTGACATATTTTGTGTGTATTCATGTGATCATACTTTATATGACTATTTTTACATGCTATTATTGCCATTGTTTATATATATTACATGATATGCTCTATTGTGATTACAAGATTCATCTTTATAGGATATTTCTTGCATTTCCTCACCATTGGGGGCAACCTCCAGGACATATCATTCCCTTGCCTTTATGTGCTAACATGTTTATCTCCTATCTAGTGTTTAAGATGCTTGTTATTCCTTACATGATGTTATCTATTACTTTTTCCTTACATGATCATTGTTCCTTTTATGATGTTATCTTTGATAGTTATGACATGCTTCTTGTGCTTTACATGATGTTATCATTTTTTATTGTACCTCCAATTCCTCACATTCTTTTTATGTAGCCCAATGGAGGGAACATATATTATCACTAGTGTTTCTTCATGAGTTTGAATGCAACTAAAAATTTATGAAAGAATGATCATTTTATAGTACCAAACATAGCTTGATCACCATATCCAAATGAAATACACTTTTGCATACTCAAATAGCTTATTATGCTATTTACATAGTTAAATCTTGTTACATATAGTCAAAATCATTTAATGCCTTATTTTATTGGTCAAAATACTTTGCATTTGTTTGTTTGATTAGATCCGTTATCCACTTAGTCAGGGCCCTTTACATTTGTCTACATAGTCAGAGCTTTAACACTTTCCATAATAGGCATAATCTCCCACTCTACTTCCCTTAATTGTTTTTGCATAATTTTAGCAAGTTGTGGCTATGCAAGCATTTTAAAATTCTTGATAGATGCTCCTCATTACAACCCTTTCTTTTGTGCATGTACAATCTCAAGATGGAGCACTCATGGAAACAAGCATACACATGACCCACATTGACATGATCTTCATACATTACACATATATGTTGATGCAGTCAAGGTAGGAGGGTCTGGTGAGGGACTGTCCAACCTTGGTGCCTTAATCTATTAACACGATGGTCATAATGGATATGCAACGAAAGCTAACAATTAATCAATGGAAAGATAAAAGATATTCATGAACACATAACACAAGATTTATCCTAGGAAAACCCTAACAGGGAAAAACCCATCCTTCAAAGATCATTCTTCATATATATTTGATCTCACAACACATTACACATGCCTCAAGGGCTTTATAGATACTAGGTCGTAGCCTAGGGATTACAACAGGCTCATACAACAATATGATTTCATGATTTCGTTCATCTACTTATCAATTCTTTTCTCTGCATCTCATTCTACTTTCTTCTTTGTTCTCCACTCTATTCTGCTACTCTACCAGATCTAATTAACTTAAGATCTCACTTCATATCTTCATGCCATCGATCACTTCCACACCACTACTACCTTGTAACAAATCATTATCCTTCATTTATATCCTCCACAAGCTTTCTAAACATCAACAAGTCGGCCTAATTGCAACAACTAGTTTATGAAACGTGTACACAAAATAGGTCAGGCCTAAACATAAGACACTGCTCCACAAATGCATAGAACTTTGTGCAAATCTCACTAAAGGCCGACTAGGACCTAAACTTCATCGAGCAATGCTCCTTTTTGCTCCGCAAGTCACAAATTTTCTCCGCAAGCTAATTTAGACTCCACTGAACACAGTTGACTCTGTTCTACAAAACAATCAATCTTCTAGTAGCGATATCTCTCTGGAATCAAAGCCAAATGATCTAAATTCTTGATATGTTGTAACTGACTATGTCTAGATGTTAATTCTAGCTCTGCAGCCTCTAATATTTAAATGTGGTAAAATACGGTATCTCCCAGTTCACTATCTCAATACTCTATTTTTACTGTCAATTATCTCAATTATCTTGAATTCTTCTAGATTCTCCTGCATCAGACTCTCAGGGTTATTTGAAAAGTGAGCCTCATCACTTGGATCTGTATTATGTCAAAATCAAATAGGTTCGGTGATCTGTCTTCAAGTACTTGCAACTACCTCAAGGTCGGCGGTCTGTCCAAGTCCACCCTGCAAAACTGCCTCAAGTTCATCATCTTTGTCATGGTCTAGGTTCGGTGGTCTACCTGCAAGACTTGCACTGCCTCAATGATTAGTGGTTTGAACAAGTCTTCTCCGCAAGTTGCCTCATTCATTCATGCATCCTCTGAAACAATCAAGTTACTTTCTTAATTTCTCTACCACACTGTCTACTCTCTAGTTCTTAACACAGTTTCCCCTACACTCATCAAAATCTTACAGCTTCTACTCCACTTACACTGTTTATGTACTTCACAAGTTGTTTCCTTTACCACAATCACTTCAATCTGGTACACAATCCTTCTCCTCTGGTACAATATCTTGTCCTTTCTTCTTCCTTTGTTACATGAACTCTTTTCTTTGCTATGCTTTACACTTGTTCACACAACTTTCTCTTGTACTGTTTCTCTGCTGATTAGTCTATAACAAATTCTTCTCAAGATCAATGCTTCTCCTTCCTCTGATTTCTCTATTAAACTCAAAGATTCAAAAGGTTCTTCTTCTTCCTTTGCATAAACTATCTCTGCATCATTCTCTTCTAGTTCTTTTGTCAAACTTAGTGATTCCAAGGGTTCTTCTTTTTTTGCACAAATCATCTTTGTATCAACAGGCTTTTCATCCTCTGCACCCACTATCTCTGAATTACTTACTGCTTTTCCTTTATCAGTTTCTTTGGTTACAGGTTCTTGATGACTTTCCTTGCTTGATTATTTTCTCCTCCAAACTTGAAAATACGTTCTTCCTTTTACATTCCTTTGGTATCTTTCACTGTGATAAGAATTATGACTCCTGTCATTTCTCCCTCTGTAGAATGAATTACTGTCCTTGTTCTGCTCCGCATAAGGTTTGCATCCTGATTCATATCTTCTTTTATTTCCAACACATGAATACTTTAGTCTATACCTCCCTCTGAACATACTAGTAACATGTTTCCACTCCTATCCATTAATCCATCCATAATTCTTCTGTATACAATCTGTCATAGATTTTCTCCTTCTCATTTTATCCCAACAAATCCTTTTAGAATGATTCCTTAATCCACAAAACTTACAAGGGTATAGATCCCAACGCAATTCCTTTTCATGCCCATGTCTATTACAATGCGAACAATACATACCTTTTCTTCTTTGACTTGATTTGTTAAAGTTTTCCATAACATCCTTAGCTCTTTCATATCTAATCCCTTCACTTCTTGATCTAATTACTAGTTCAACATGATCTATAATTCCATGCTGCTGCTTTCCCAATCCATTTCCTTCATACCCCATTCTTTGTATAATCTTGAAACCAATACCATCACCAACAACTCCAAGTTCTGTCATACTATCATATTCAATCTCACTTTCTAAAGAAACTTCTACATCATCACACAAATCATTAGTATCACAAGAAACATCACAAAGTTCAGGTTTAGATTTCAAAATTTCATTCTCTTCTCTGCATGTTATAAGTGACTGCTCTAACTGATCTTTCTGCTCTTTTAATTCTAATATTTCACTTTTCTGCAAACTATTCTCCTTCTTCAACTCTTCCAAACTGTCTTCTAGATCTCTGTTCCTCTGTTCAACCTTATAAAACAACTTAAATCCTTTCTCTAATTCTACAAATTTCTTTTCAACATCCTCAAATAGTTTCAGCTCTGCTTCTAGGTCTTCATTTCTACTCTTTACATCTTTCAATTCTTCTTCAAGGGCATCAAACATGTCCACTCCTAGATCTTTCATCTTCTCCAACAATGCTGAATTATATTTCTTGATTTCACACAATTCTCCTTCCAAAATATCCTTTTTGTATACTGGGGTTTCATTTTCTTTCTTCATCCTCTTTCCCATCTTCCCCATCTGAAACAAATCAGATAAACACTAAATTTGAAAAGCTTACCAAATATTCCTTTCCTTGATCTTTCTTTTGTGATGATTTCTATATACTTTAGGGTTTCGCACTTCATTCCGATAGATTCACCACCTTCTAACAGATTCACAACCAACCCAACAGATTTGAAACCAGCTCTAATACCACTTAATGTAGTCAAGGTAGGAGGGTCTGGTGAGGGACTATCCAACCTTATAGCCTTAATCTATTAACACCATGGTCATAATGGATATGCAATGGAAGCTAACATTTAATCAACGGAAAGATAAAAGATATTCATGAACACATAACACAAGATTTATCTTGGGAAAACCCTAATAGGGAAAAACCCAACCTTCAAAGCTCATTCTTCATATATATTTGATCTCACAACACATTACACATGCCTCAAGGGCTTTACAGAAACTAGGCTGTAGCCCAGGGATTACAATAGGTTCATACAACAATATGATTTCATGATTTCATTCATTTGCTTATCAATTCTCTGCTTTGCATGTCATTCTGCTTTGTTCTCTATTATCCACTCTGTTCTTCTACTCGACTGGATCTAATTAACTTAAGTCTCGCTTCATATCTTCATGCCATTGATCATTTCCACACCACTACTGCCTTGTAACAAATCATTATCCTTCATTTATATCCTCCGCAAACTTTCTAAACATCAACAAGTCAGCCTAATTGCAATGACTAGTTTATGAAATGTGTACACAAAATAGGTCAAGCCTAAACATAAGATACTGCTCCACAAATGCATAGAACTTTGTGTGGATCTCATTGAAGGTAGGCCAAGACCTAAACTTCATCGAATAATGCTCCTTTTTGCTCTGCAAGCTGATTTAGACCCCACTGAACACAGTCAGCTTTGTTCTACAAAACAGTCAATCTTTCGGTAGTAATTGTAGACACCTAAAATTGACTTGCTCTGCAAATCAATTTCCTGTATCTTCCCTAACCATCTGTCTATCCCTTGTGATCAATTAATTCATTTAATTTATCACTTTGACCTTACAACACTATCCCTCATTAATCAAATAAATATTCCCAATATTTATTTGGTTCAATTCTCCTTTTCCCTAATCCTCATCAATTAGATAAATCATGGTTATCTAATTGATCTAGCCTACTAATTGACCTACCCTAACCTACCCTACCCTACCTCATCCTATCCCTAGGATCAATTAAGCAAAAACTCTGTTTAATTAGTCCTAACCTCTCATTTGGGTGGTCAAACCTAGTTTAACACCCTTCCCCACATCCCCCAAATTAAAAATTGAAACAAATCACACGTCACATTTACTTCTCTTACACACCCCTTACCTCACCCATCCTCATTCATTACCTCTTATCCCCAAATGAATTCTTAATTCATTTCCCATTCCCCAAATGAATTTTTAATTCATTTCACATTCTTTCACACCCATACCTCATTTAATCACCCCTTTCCCCAAAATGAATAAAAGATTTACTTTTATTCCTAGCCCTTGATCTCATCTTTCAATCCTCACCCTCCATCCTCCTTTCAGAAACTCTATAAATGAGACCCTCTCCAAGCCATTTGGGAGAGACTTCATCTTGTATCAAACCTCTGCCAAAATCTCCCCACAATCTCCTCATCCTAACATCATAATGCCAAAATTATCTCTCATCTCCATCTAATCTATCTGAATCTACTTGTCTCTCATCCACATTGTGTTGAAAAGCATTGAGCAATCCACATCTACACACTAGTCTTGGGTAAAATCGGAGGAGACTATCAGGTGCAACTCCTTCCCGCTTGGATTTGTGAGTCATTATGGAGGTATAATCATTTCAAAGAAGTTAAAACATAGAGTTAGATTGGATAGAAAAAAGATTTTGGCTTAGAAGAATAGGGTAAGGTTTTGGGGATAATTGGTAAGGATGATGCCCCCTCAAGAGGAAAGGCAGGTTGCAAGAACACGGTTGTGCTCTCGAAATGGATGGAAGAGATTGGTAGAAGTGGTTGGAAGATAAGTGGTGAGATGAAAGAATGATGATGGTGGGAGATTGATTGGTGGATGATCATTGTGTTGAAAAATGATTTAGAGCAATCCTAGGTTTGATATTATAAAGTGGATATATTTTCACCAAGGTATAGAAGACTAGGGTGATGATGTTTATCCAACATTTGCATGGACTAGACACGCAAACAAAGGGATGACCCCATGCATGCCCAAGATAGTACAACCTTGTCCTGATAAGGGAAGGGGACTCATAGCATAAGTCCTTAGTACACAAAAGGTATGATGAACCTTAGATGCATAAGGGGATCAATATGCTAGAACCGACCCTATGATCAACAAGATATGAATACTAGCTTGGAGTAATGAAATCAGCCCACAAGCACAACATACAAAAGAAAGACTATGCCCCATTCTAGATGTTTTTGCCACATACCATGATATAGTAAGATCAAGGTAGCTTTGATGTGATCTTCGAATAGGACAAAAGATAAAAATCAAAAACAAAAAGACCAACAAACCAAAACAAATAGCCATTGTCTCTCTTGCCAAAATGGATAATGATTTGATAGATTCTGCCTATTATAGGAAGGATATATCCTAAGGCAGGAATCGGTTGATGATTGGATCATGTTTTGTTGATGTTGTAAGATTGGCTCAAGATATGATGGTGACAAGTTGTGGTTGATGTTGATTTGATAGTTGATGACTTTGATTAAGGGACAATGCTTCAATGGGTAATGCGGTGCTTGGATCTAGTGTAAGCTCAGTGGGCTGGATGGGTACATCTTATGCACCTGAGTACTGGAAACGTCCTTCATATCCTAGATTGCCTACACACCCTATATCCACAAGATCAAGGCACATTAAGATGCAAGTGGTTGTGATATGTAGTTCTGATTTGTGATGATGATGTGGGATGATTGAGGATAATTGTGATGATGTTGGAAGCTTAAATGTGTTAGATGATTTTGGTGATTTTGAGGATGTTGGAAGATGATGAGATGTTAATGCAACAATGTTGGTTTTGTGATGGATGAATTATTTTTGGAATTTTGTGTGTTTTCTATTGTTTTGGTATTTTTTGATTTTGTGATGTTTTTGGATTTTTTGATTTTGTGATATTTGAAGATCACATCAAAGCTACCTTGATCTTACTATATCATGGTATGTGGCAAGAACATCTAGAATGGGGCATAGTCTATTCATTTATTTTTGGGGTCTTTCTACTGCTTTTCCTGTCGGGATTTGCTCTCTGTTTCTGTAGAAATTTTGAAAAGGGAGGGAGATGTTATGCCAAAATTTTCATAGAATCTAAACATGCATGTTAGTTCCTATTTTGTCTTTCTTTTCATTTATCAATGACTAACAATGCTAATGGGACCTCTTGTGAGTGTGGCCTAACCCTCTATTTTGGTTAGAAGATCTCCATTTTGCAGGACGGACGAGTTCAGACACGTATTGACGCTATCAGAGCCCAGAGCGACGCTATCTTCAAATTGTGACCAGACCGCCTGACAAGTTGCGTAGTGGTGCCTTCCATGACCTATTTTAGTGCTATTATCTATATTAGTGCTTTCTTTCTATTGTATTAGTGCTATTTTCTATATTAGCGCTATTTTCTGTATTAGCGCGATTTTATGTATTAGCGCTATCTTCTGTATTAGCGCTATTTTCTGTATTAGCGCTATCTTATCTCTACATTTGTGCTATTTTCTGAGACTAACTTTTTTCTCTGTGCAGGGACTGACAGCTTGTGTGCAGGTCATCAACATCACTTGGAGGATACTAACACGTGTTTTGCAGGGTATTTTTAGATTAGCAAACATTTCAAATTTGGAAACTAAAAAGAACTCGTGAATGTTGGCTTAAATAAAAAATATTTTGATTTGGTGTTATAAAATTGAACAAACAATCAAACAAATCTTTGTGTGTGTGTGTGCCAAACATTTAAAATTTGGTGTTCTAAAATTGACAATTGTGTGCCAACAACTATCAAACACTTCAATTTTGGGCTTTTAAAAATAACCACAAATTGCATCAATTGAAAGCATTGGGTTAAAAAGTGAAACAATCTTGCATTCTTCACTCATTTAATCAAGAAAATCATTTTAAATGGTGTGAAGTGTTTTCGTGGTTTGTGTTAGTAGTGTGAGAAGTTTATGCTCTTCCCTCGCACCATTTGGTGACCTTGGGAATCAAAAGCTTCTCACAACACTTACATTAATCACCCCCAACTTAATCCAAAGAACTAAAATGAACCATGTTTAGTGTGATGCAATCATAAAGAATACGTATGCTCTCCCCTCGTATCTTTGTATGAACTTGGGGATCAAAAGTATTTTTGTGATTGTGTTACTTTTGTTAATCCTTAGAGGGCCTGCCACCCCACTTCGAAAGGTGGGAATGACCCAAGCGGCAACAAGCTAAAGCCAAGCTCTTTCAAGCTGCTACATAAATTAATGTGTTTGTGACGAAAGTCATAAGCAATAGGTGTTGTTGTGTTATACCGACAACCAACCTCCCCCAAAACCCTCCAAGGCGTAACCCTTGGAGGCTGGGAGATTCCATAACAGAGAGTAGCACTGCCGCATGTATAACCACCTGAACGAAAGCACTCACTATGAACCTTTATTTTAGTGGCCCAAATCCCTAAGGTTGTACATGCTTGATTATCACATTTTTCATAAATCAAACCATTGGCCATTGTGTTTTCTTGCTTGATTGTTTATATACTTGCCAAGAAAAATTAAATTCATCCATCAACCCAACCATTCGCATCCTTTAGCGCCATTTTCTTCTATTTCAGTGCCATTTTCCATCTATTTTAGTGCCTTCTTCATCCATGTCTAAAAATCAAATTTTCCCATCAAAAACATCAATTTTATAAGCCCATTTTCAAAAAAATTCCGGTCGAGAGGCTACGCCCCTGAACCCCTGTCAGTGGGGGGTTGCGTCCATCCCCCCGCACCCCCCTCACGTCGGGCAGAGTTTTCCTCCCAACACTACTAAACCATCCCCCCATTTATCAAACCCCATAAGTTGAGCTTATCCAATCCCTTTATTTGAGCTTGATCAAATTCTAATCCACTTCCTCTCGAGTCATAATCTATCTTCATCATCCTAATCATTCTTATCCACTTCATCTCAATCCAATCACCCATCTATCCTAATCATCCTAACCACCTATCTTATCCACATCATCATCCAAATCATTCAATCTAATCTTATCCTAATCACTCTCATCATCCTTAATCCAATTCATCAACATCATTCTAATCCCATCTCATCCAAATCCAAAATCCAAAATCAAATCCAACATCAATCATCCCTTCTCCATTATCCACTCCAATCAAACAGTCCAATTCCTAATCCCTAATCAACAAATCATCCTTGGCACATCAAACTTTGGTTAAGGACCTAGTCTCCTTCATCCTCCCATCAATCCCCTCATCCAAAAGCCCAACCAAAACTATCCACATCATTATCAAAATCCCTCAACATCATTATCATCCCAATCCAAAATCCCAATCAACCCAATCAAAAAAATCAAGACCTTAGTCAAACACATCAACCCTCTTGCTTAAGATCATTAGTCTATCAAAAGCATAGAGAACCATCCAACAAAAAACAAATAAAATCAAATCATCTTAAGGTCTTGAAATTTTGATTCCCAACATCACAATCATCCATCATCCCCCATCATCCCATACTATCTCCCACAAAATGGATCTTTATGAAGCAATACAACAATTACAAAGACGTAGAAAAGTATATGAGAACATGGATCCTAATGATAAGGAACAATTCAAAAATGACATTAAAGATATACCCTTAGCACACCTCATCATTGGAGAATCCCAAACCCCTACCCCATCTTCATCATATCAACCCTCATCATACCAACCTTCAACATCTTACATATCCACACCATTGACCTCATACCAACCTTCATCATATCAACAAACACCCTACACATCATCCCCATCCACATCACATCAATCTTCATTCTTTCAACCTTCATCATACCTACCTACATCTTACATATCCACTCCATCAACCTCATATCAACCTTCAACCTCATACCAACTTCCATCATATCAACCTTCATCATATCAACCTTTACCCTCATATCAATCACCATCCCCTTACACATCCATGCCATCATACCTATCCAACCAATCAATACCTCCACCTTATCAATCCCCCAACCTTTGTCATGCTAACTTTGATCAAGGGAACACCAATCTAACACACCTTATCTCTGAAATCCAAACCTTATATCCACAACCATTTCCCCATACAGATCCCCCATCCTCTAATCCCCATTCTATCAACCTTAATCCATCACCCTACCTACCTTACAATCCATCAATCCCAACCCCCCCATCACAATATCCCTCCAACATTATCAACCTTAATCCATCACCTTATGTATCTCCCAATCCACCAACACCTATCACACATCCACCATCTAATCCACCATCAAATCTTCCAAATCCTAACACCACGTCATCCAACGAATCCTTGAGGAATTTCCTCCAAAGAACATCACCAAGCAAAGAAAAGGAATCCCCCAAATCCTACACCCCTCCAACACCACCATCTAGTCCAACACCTATCCTTGAACCCATCCAAGAACCATCATTACTTAATCCCATCACCCCCCTATCCAATCCCAATCCTAATCCTACACCATCCACCATCATTATCCATCCATTACATTGTTCTTCAACCCACAAAATCATGAAGGATACCATCCATTGGCTATTAGCAAGGAATCAAACACCCTCATGCAATCCAACATCCACCAAATCTCTTGAACAATCCCCTATCATAAGTCAAGAACCATCATGTAGCCACGTTCAAGAACCCATAAATCAAGCACCTATCACATCCATCCAAGCACCCACCACATCTATCCAAGTCACTCCCACTTCTATCCAAACACATGAGCCATTTCAAGAATCAAATCCAAAGCATGTTGAAACATCAACCCCTTCTCCTAATCAAGATCTAACCATCCCATCTAATCCCATCCACGATCCGTCCCATCTATTGATCAACTTATTGATCTCACCCCATCTTCTACCACCCCTTTACCATCCCCCATGAATCCTTCACCTCCATCTACCAATCCCATCCAAAATCCATCTCCTTATCCACTTGGCACAAGCACTTTCATCCGTGGTGACTCCCTTGTAAGAGGTGAACAACTTCCATCCACCACCTATATTTCTCCAACAAATAATGGACGCGCGTCTTGTTTCCAAAGCACCAAACATCCCATTGCATGTCACATACTCCAACACATGAACTATCAAGGCAAAGGCTTAGGCCTTCACAAACAAGGCATCTTGGAGCCCATCCACACCACATTCCATCCATCTTTGCATGGCCTTGGCTATACATCCCAAGGAACACAAAATGAACATGTTGGTACCATCCACACACCTTCCAAAATCCATTTATCCAATCCCAAACATGGTGCATCTCATCGCACTCCAAAAACATATGTCACCATCCCTCCTCCATCATCCTATCATTTGCAAAAGCATGTGACCATCCATTTTCCTCCATCAAATTTACCTCCACTACTTCCAACTCCAAATATTCCTATTAAACCACTTTACCTCCTATTCTACCAACTCCAAACATCCCTATTCACAAATCCTCTTATCATCCCATCCGCCCAAACATCCCTATCCATAAATCCCCTCATTCATTTATCCATAAATCCACTTTTTACCCCTCCACCCATCAACCCCCTAAATATCCCAATCAAGACCAACAAAAGCACACATCTTTCAAATATGAAGCTTTCCCCAAATCCATGGGATTAAAAAATTTGAATGCCTCAACTCATAAAGCACAAAAGCCTAAAGATATTATCCCTTCCAATCAAAATGAAAAATCAAAAAGGCTATCAAAGCCCACACCATCACAAGAAAAAGCAAAAACAAAAATGGTGTGGGTCCCCAAACAAAGATCACTCAACTCTAATGAGGCATCTACCTCCCAATCTACTGCAAAATCCCAAACATCCCACTCCCCATCTAAAAATCCCATAATTCCTAAGTCCATTTGGGTACCTAAAACCCCAAATAGACCATCCACAAACCTCCTATCCCGATCCCCATTACTCCCAACTCCACATCCAAAATACAAGCTTCCAAATACATCATGATGTGTGCAGCCGTTGGTCTTAGTTCCCCTCCACCACTTAACATTCCCACACACCCCCATCTCTCCATCTTTCGTTCATTATCCTACATATCTTCTCCCTCACATTCTTATGGTCCATGCTTTTGCATAAACCACATCATTATCCACATAATCCACATCATAATCCATTATCCACCATCCATTCCATCTTCTCCTATCTACCAACAATCCATGCGATCATAATCCATAATTCTATCCAACATGGGACCATCTTCTCCTTGCTATGGAAACAGACGCTAGAGTCCCCATTCCATCAAAAAAGCAAAAAAATCAAAAAATCAAGAAAATAGTAAAGAGAAAAATCCGTCCAATGGTGAAAACCACTCCTTGTGGCGCCTTGGGCAAGTACCTTGATGAAAACCCCTTGTGGGCGTCATGTGTAATCCCTTCTCCATTCATTTTGTATCCCTACACTTGGGGGCAAAACCATATCCTTCATCCACATCCATAATATTCGTTGCACATCTTATCCACTATCTTATCCTAATCCTATCATATTCCTATCCACCATCCCCTATTTATCCTATCATTCCCCATCCATCTATATCTCCCACCTTAGATCTTGATAAAGACAAGGGGCAAAATATCAACAACATGCTTTGGAGACCTCTTGGCATACTCCCTTTATAAGTACATCCTCCATCCATCTACTACAAAGACCGTCCATTCAAACATGAGCCCATCATGCAAAATTCTAAGCATTAGGGCATATGATTCCTTGCAACCTAGCCCTTAGAGAAAATCCTAAAATCCCCCATCCATATTTCATGCATACCTATCCTATCCCCCATCCCTATCTTCCATCTATCTAACATGCACCCCTATCGCTTGTCCATTCATCTATCATGAATCAGCTATCCATCATCTTTCATCACCAATCCCTCTATCCAACCCCATCACTTTCACCTCTAGACTTGGTGTTCCCTTGTCATTGGTATCTAGCATAAAGGTTATCTACACGAAATCCAATGCAACCATCTCATAACATCACAAAATCAAAAAATCCAAAAACATCAAAAAATCAAAAAATACCAAAACAATAGAAAACACACAAAATTCCAAAAATAATTTATCCATCACAAAATCAACATTGCTCCATCAACATCTCATCATCTTCCAACATCCTCAAAATCACCCAAATCATCCAACGCATCATCATCACAAATCAGAACTACATATCATAATCACCTGCATCTTAATGTGCCTTGATCCCGTGGATACAGGGTATGTAGTCAGTCTGGAATACGCAGGAAGTTTTCAGTACTCAGGTACATAAGATGCACCCATCCAACCCACTGAGCTTACACTAGATCCAAGCATCGCATTACCTATCAAAGCATCATACCTTAACAAAAATCATCAACTATCAAATCAGCATCAACCACAACTTGTCACCATCACATCTTGAGCCAATCTTACAACATCAACTAAACATGATCCAATCATCAATCGATTCCTTCCTTAGGATATATCTTTCCTACAATAGGTAGAATCTATCCAATCATCATCCATCTTGGCAAGAGATATAATGGCTACTTGTTTGGTTCGTTGGTCTTTTTGTTTTTGTTTTTTATCTTTTGTCCTGTTCGAAGATCACATCAAAGCTACCTTGATCTCACTATGTTATGGTATGTGGCGAAAACATCTAGAATGGGGCATAGTCTTGCTTTTC
Organism: Cunninghamia lanceolata; assembly: GCA_027924645.1. Classification (NCBI taxonomy): domain Eukaryota; kingdom Viridiplantae; phylum Streptophyta; class Pinopsida; order Cupressales; family Cupressaceae; genus Cunninghamia; species Cunninghamia lanceolata. Next base: position 417,350 of record BSBN01000791.1, on the reverse strand, counting down.
TGTATGCTGTTCTTGTGGGTTGGTCTCATTACTCCAAGCTAGTATTCATATCTTGTTGATCATAGGGTCAGTTCTTACATATTGATCCCCTTATGCATCTAAGGTTCATCATACCTTTTGTGTACTAAGGACTTATGCTATGAGTCCCCTTCCCTCGTCAGGACAAGGTTGTACTATCTTGGGCATGCATGAGATCATCCCTTTGTCTGCGTGTCTAGTCCATGCAAATGTTGGATAAACATCATCACCCTGGTCTTCTATACCTTGGTGAAAATATCCACTTTGCTATATCAAACCTAGGATTGCTCTAAATCATTTTTCAGCACAATGATCATCCACCAATCAATCTCCCACCATCATCATCCTTTCATCTCGCCACTTATCCTCTAACCACTTCTACCAATCTCTTCCATCCATTCGAGAGCACAACTGTGTTCTCGCAACCTGCCTATCCTCTCGAGGGGGCATCACCCTTACCAATTATCCCCAAACCTTACCCTATTCTTCTAAGCCAAAATCTTTTTTCTATCAAATCCAACTCTATGTTTTAACTTCTTTGAAATGATGTTACTTAGCCGCAACACCATCTCAAAGAGGGGCAAATGTAGACACCTAAAATTGACTTGCTCTACAAATCAATTTCCCGTATCTTCCCTAACCATCTGTCTATCCCTTGTGATCAATTAATTCATTTAATTTATCACTTTGACCTTACAACACTATCCCTCATTAATCAAATAAATATTCCCAATATTTATTTGGTTCAATTCTCCTTTTCCCTAATCCTCATCAATTAGATAAATCATGGTTATCTAATTGATCTAGCCTACTAATTGACCTACCCTAACCTACCCTAGCCTACCTCATCCTATCCCTAGGATTAATTAAGCAAAACCTCTGTTTAATTAGTCCTAACCTCTCATTTGGGTGGTCAAACCTAGTTTAACACCCTTCCCCACATCCCCCAAATTAAAAATTGAAACAAATCACACATCACATTTACTTCTCTTACACACCCCTTACCTCACCCATCCTCATTCATTACCTCTTATCCCCAAATGAATTCTTAATTCATTTCCCATTCCCCAAATGAATTTTTAATTCATTTCACATTCTTTCACACCCATACCTCATTTAATCACCCCTTTCCCCAAAATGAATAAAATATTTACTTTTATTCCTAGCCCTTGATTTCATCTTTCAATCCTCACCCTCCATCCTCCTTTCAGAAACTCTATAAATGAGACCCTCTCTAAGCCATTTGGGAGAGACTTCATCATGCATCAAACCTCTGCCAAAATCACTCCACAATCTCCTCATCCTAACATCATAATGCCAAAATCTTGCCTCATCTCCATCTAGTCTATCTAAATCCACTTGTCTCTCATCTACATTTGTGTTGAAAAGCTCTGAGCGATCCACATTTCATTCATCATGGGTAAAATCTGAGGAGACAATTGGGTGGAACTCCTTCCCGCTTGGATTTGTGAGTTCATTATGAAGGTATAATCATTGTATTTTGCATTTGATTTACATTTAATCTTCATTTTGATCACATTGATCACAGTAATATCTCTCCAGAATCAAAGCCAAATGATTTGAATTCTTGATATGTTGTAACTGACTATGTCTAGATGTTAATTCCAGCTCCACAACCTCTAATATTTAAATGCGATAAAATGCGGTATCTCCCAGTTCACTATCTCAATACTCTATTTTTACTGTCAACTGTCTCAATTGTCTTGAATTCTTCCGGATGCTCCTGCATCATATGTATATGTTAAGCAACTAAAAAATAATTTTCATGTTGGTTACTTGATTATACTTTGAAATGCAACCTTATGGTAGCTCACATGCAATTCAAAGTGGGTAAAATGTAATGGTGAAAATTACATACCCATACCAATTCCCATTATGTTTTGGGTCCACAATGACTAGGTTGTTTTTATGCATCAACTAGAGTGTAAGATGGTCTATTTTGCATGGAAGCTAAAAACAAATTTATCCTAGCTTGTCCCCATCATCACTCATTCATAGGATCTAGATCTAATGTCCACAACTATTCGTTTATCATGTCAATTCAACTCTATGGGTGAGGAGTTGACCTAGGTCATTTTGTTAGGAATAGCAGGCATAAAATATCCATTAAATGTAGATAATCATAGATTAAACAGAGGAATTAAAATACATAGAAATAATAACAGTGAGAGACAATTTTAACATGGTTCACCTAAACTCGGGCTGCATCCACCAACATAGAGTCCAATATTATTATCCAGCAAATCAAACTGATTACAACTAATAATCTTGCAACTCAATACCGCTACAACATGCTACAATGCAATATCAACTGTAACCCTAATGCCTAAGATTTTTTGTGTTCTCTAGCCATTTTTATCGAGACTTATGGTGGTTAAAAAAATAGGTTTTTTATATGTCAGCCAATAGAAAAATTAATTGTCGACACCTTTATTAAATAATAGGCAATTTTTTCTTCGGGGTGTTTCCCCCGAGCCCACAGCAACCCCCACTAGGGGTGTTTCCCCCAGACCCCTTGCACTCCCTCATTAAATACTTTGGGGGGAAACCGCGCCAACTAAAGTGGAGAAAATTTAACCTCCGAGTTTGATTGGACTCTGTATAACAACAATCTCCCACTTGGAGACTAATCAGACTCCACACTATATCATCTCCCACTTCAAAACTGATCATAACACCGCTGCCCCTATTACTCCCACTAGAAATAAACACCCTAGACCTTGTTATTTTGATTGTATTGTTTTCAATCTTGAAGGTCAACTGAAGCTGAAGAGGAGCTTAACTTCTCCCTTATCACTGCCTTCGTAAAAATATTCGCTAGATTTTCATCTATACGTATCTTTTCCAGCCTTAACTATCCATCCTTCAACACCAACCAAATGAAGTGATACCTTAGCTGTATGTGTTTAGTCTTTGAATGCAGGGCATAATTCTTTGCAAGATGTATGGCACTCTGGCTGTCTATAAACAAATAATTTTTAGCCTGGTGTTTGCCTAATTCTTCCATGAAAAATTGCAGCCATATCATCTCCTTGCTTGCCTCTGTTGTAGCTACATACTCTGCCTCCATGGTGGATAAAGCAACCACCTTTTGCAACCTTTAGATCCAACTCATCGCTGTCCCACCTACAGTAAAGACATAACCTGTAGTACTCCGCCTGGTATCAATATGCCCTACCAAATTTGAGTCCACATAGCCTTTTAAATTAGTATTAGAGCCCCCAAAACATAAATGTTTATTGGATGTACCTCTCAAATACCCGAGAATCTATTTTATTGCATTTCAATGCTCTAATTCAGGATTACTCATATACCTACTTACAACTCCTACAACATGTGCAATATCTGGTCTTGTGCATGCGATGGTGTACATTAAACTTCCTATAGCTTCAGCGTATCATACTTTGGAAATTTTTTATTTCTCCTCTTGTGTCTTTGGACACATCTCCTTATTCAATTTGAAATGATTAGGCAAAGGTGTGCCGACAGCTTTTGCATTCTCCATATGGAATCTCTACAACACCTTTTCAACATAATCAACTTGAGATAGAGTCAATTTTTTGTTCTTCCCATCTCTACAAATTCTCATACTAAGGATTTGTTTTGTTGCTCCCAAATCCTTCATAGCAAATGATTTTGCTAACTGTTGTTTTAACTCACTTATGTGATCTATTTTAGACCCCGCTACAAGCATGTCATGAACATATAAACATAAAATAATGTAGCTATCATTATCCAACCTCTTAAAATAAACACAATGGTTAGAATTACACTGGTTGTAGCCTTGTTCAACCATAAAACTATCAAATTTTAAGTACCATTGCCGAGGTGCTTGTTTCAAGCCATATAAACTCTTCTTCAATCTGCACACCAGTTTCTCCTTACTTTGACCTCAAATCCTTGTGGTTGTTCCATATATATCTCCTCCTCCAAATCACCATAGAGAAAGGTAGTTTTCACATCTAGATGTTCTAAATGCAAATATTTAGTAGCCATAATACTTAAAACAGTACGAATAGATGTCATCTTAACAACCGGAGAAAAAATATCATCAAAATCAATGCCTTTTTTTTTGTGCAAATCCTTTTACAACTAACCTAGATTTAAATCTTTTCTTACCTCCATCTTCCTCTTTCAACCTATAAACCCATTTGTTTGGTAAAGCCTTTTTTACATGCATGTAACTTGCATAATTCCCAAGTTTGATTTTTTAGCAAGGAGTCCATTTCTTCATCCATTACATGCTCCCACTAAACCTTTGTATCCACTTGCATAGCTTCATCATACCCTTTAGGTTCACTAGCATCTATTAACAAAATAGAATACAAAGAGGTAGAAAACCTTTCGGGGGGTCTACTTATCCTTGTTGACCATCTAACATTCGCTGGAGTTTATGGTATTTGCTGTTGTTGTTGTGAAGCATGAGGAACCACTGGAACATCACTATTCGAAGTATCATCCAGCACCAAAGATTCTTTTCTTTCTTCTCATGTTGCTACAACTAATCTTTGTACAACACTTTCTCATTGAATACAACATCCCTGCTTCTCACAATTTTTAGATTTTAAAAATCCCACAACCTATAACCAAATTCATCAATGCCATATCCAACGAAGATACACTTTTGTGATTTTGCATCTAGCTTGGTTCTATTTTCAGAATCTACATGTATAAATGCTTCACATCCGAATGTTTTGAGAAAAGAATAACTCACCTTCTTACATGTCCATGCTTCCTCTGGAATACCACAACCCAAAGGAACTGAAGGACCTTTGTTAATTAAATATACAATAGTATTGACAACCTTTTCCCACATATTTAAAGACAGCCCGACATCCAATCTCATACTCCTTACACGCTCTATTATTGTCCTATTCATGCGCTCAGCCACTTCTTTCTCCTGTGGATTTCCTAGAACCGTTTTCTGCCTACAAATTCTATTAAAGGAACAATAATCCTTAAATTCTTTGTTGCAATACTCAGCACCATTATTAGATCTAAGACTGAGAGGAACCTCCTGCAACAATATAATGAAAAATGCACGAAATAACAGAAAATAGCATAAACCCAGAAGGAATTTATTGATCGCAGGCCACTTCGAGGGGGCAACCTCCTTTGAGCAAGCTCAATACAATAAATTTGTGGATGCCTTCATTGGCCTCAACACGTACTTATATACTAAGTCTAATCTAAACAACTATTAATTCCCATGAATGTGGGATAATACAATATACTCACGAGATGACTTACAAAGCATATGCGTCCAACAGTAATATACTAACAAAGTAAAGAGAAGGGATAAACACGAGTTCCTAACATCCCCTCCCTCTTAGAAAAGCTTTGTCCTCAAAGCTTAAGATGTGGAAATTGTTGCTAAATTTGAAGGAGTGGTTCCCATGTAGCATCCTCTAGTTGCATTCCATGCCACTGAATTAATACCTCTATGATGGATCGAGAGTGAAGCTAACAAGTGTGCCTGTCGAGGATTACCTCCAGCTCCAAAATGATGGATCCTTCATTATCCAGTTCTGGTAAAATAGTTTGTGCTCTGATGTTGGTGCCAAGAACTTTCTTTAGACAAGAGACATGAAATACTGGATGGACGCGGGAAGAAGGAGGAAGTTCCAATTTATAAGCAATTGACCCAATCTTCTAAAGAACCTTATATAGCCCATAGAACTTTAAAGCTAGCTTATGACACCCTTTGAGTTTCAGGGATGATTGCTTTTATGGATGTAGATGAAGAAAAACCATATCACCTACTTGAAAAGTGTGCTCAGGTCCTTGCTGATCAGCTTGTTGTTTCATTCAATTTCTTGCCATGTGAAGATTGTCTTGCAAAATGTGAAGAATCTGATCTCAGATTTAGAGAACTGTGTCGACTGCCTGAACTGGTGAACTACTAGGGGTGTATGGAAGGAGCACTGGTGATTACTGACCATAGACTTCTTCATATGGAGTCATTTTAGATACAGTGTGGTAGGAGGTATTGTACCACCATTTAGCGAGAGGGAGCCACTTTGCCCACTGATGTTGTTGTTCTGAGGTGAAGCAATGAAGATAAGTTTCCAAACATTTGTTGATAATTTCAGTCTTGCCATCTATTTGTGGGTGATACCCTAACTCATCTTCAGTTTGGTGCTAGTGTGTCAAAATAGTTCTATCCAAAAATGACTGGTGAAAGTTGCATCACGATCTGAGACAATGGAAGAAGGGATGCCATGAAGATGGAAGATCTGGTCCATGAAAATTTGTGTGACTGAGGAGGTGGTATAGGGATGGCTGAGGGCACAAAAATGACTATATTTGGAGAGGCAATCAACCACAACCAAGATCACTATCTTCCCTCCAGATTTACGGAGCCCCTCAATGAAATCCATAGAAATATCTATCCAAATCCATGTAGGGATGGGCAAGGGTTCAAGCAATCTAGGAAGGAGTGTGGTTTCACCCTTGTTACATTGGCAGGTATCACATTCAGCCACCATCTGTTAAATTGCCCTTTTCATTCCCTTCCAAAAGAAGTTACGCCGTGCCCACTCATAAGTTTTGAGGAACCCAGAGTGCCCTACCAATGGAGAAGCATGGAGTTCATAGAAGATAGCTTGTTGAAGATCTGTGCTCTGGGGAAGCCTCAGACAACCCTTGTATCTTAGAGAAGCACCATCCCAAGAGTAATGCGATACAGCAGAAGGGTTATTGGCCAACTACTGGATGATTTGAGATAATGAAGAGTCATTGACATATCCCTGCTGGATAGATTCCAACCAATTTGGAACGGCATAGAAATAGTTGAAAGAGAAGAATGGTCATCAAATGTGCGAGAAAGAGCATCCGCCACAATATTGTCCTTACCCTTCTTGTAAGTGATCTCATAGTCATAACCCATGAGTTTTCTAACCCATTTTTGTTGTGCTGGGGAGGAGACCCATTGTTCCAAGAAGTATTTCAGACTCTGGTGATTAGTCTTGATGTAGAAATGATTCCCTAGTAGGTATGGCTGCCACTTTGTACTGCATGCAAAATAGCCATCATTTCCTTCTCATATGTAGAGAGTACTAAATGCTTACCAGAAAGGGCTTTGTTGGTGAATGCAGTGGGATGTTCATCTTGAAGGAGAACAACACCAAGTCCATTGCCGCAAGCATCACTCTCAATAGTGAAGATCTTGGAAAAATCTAGCATAGCTAGAACAGGTGTAGTACACATAGCTTGTTTCAATTTTTCAAATGCACACTCAGTAGCATGTGCCATGTAAAAGCATCCTTTTTCAACATAGATATTAATGGAGCTGCAATCTTCCCGTAATCCTTGACAAACTTGCGATAGTAGCCAGTCAGTCCCAAAAAACCACGGAGGCTTTTGAATGTCTGAGGATGCATCCAATTTTTCATAGCATCTATTTTGGCAAGATCCACTCGAACCCCTTGGGCTGAAACAATATACCTGAGATACTCCACTTCCTCCTTTCCAAAGACACATTTAGACTATTTTACACAGAGATGATGATCAGAGAGAGGTTGCAGTATAAGATCCAGATATTAGAGATGCTCAACCCATGTTTTACTATAGATGAGGCTATCATCAAAGAAGACTAGAATGAATTTTTGCAAGTAGGGCCGGAATATTTTATTCATCAATGCCTGGAATGTGGAAGGAGCATTAGTGAGGCCAAAGGGCATGACCAAAAACTCATAGTGGCCATCATGCGTGTGGAAAGCTGTTTTAGGGATATCATCCTCATGAATCTGAATTTGGTGATACCCAGAACGAAGATCCAACTTGGAGAAAAAATGAGTGCCATGAAGCTCATCAACAATAGGAATCAGAAACTTATCCTTGATTGTGATGTGATTAAGTGCTTGGAAATCAATGCAGAGGCTCCATGACCCATCTTTTTTTTAGACAAGAACTGGTGAAGAAAAGGAACTGGTACTAGGGCGAATAATACCTTGCTTCAGTAAGTCCCGAACGAGCATCTCAATCTCTGTCTTTTGGTGAAATGGGTAGTGGTAGGGCCTGATGTTGGGAGGAACGCTTCTAGGAAGGAGCTGAATATGATGGTCCTCTGGTCATGAAGGTGGCAATCCCACTGGTTCGGCAAAGACACATGCATATCTATCCAAAATTTGTTGTAGAACTGAATGAGTAGTGGAGACCGCTGATGGTTCCATCTGAATGGAATGGAGCTGAATGATGACACCATGTGAATTCTTCTTAAGGAGCTTTTCCATGCAATGTGAACTGATGACACTGAGAGACCTTGGTTGTAAGCCCTTCAATGTGTGTTTTTGCCCATTGTCTGAAAACTGCATCCAAAGTTCAACAAAATCCCATAAGATGGGTCCAAGTGTGCATAACCATTGAGCGCCCAAAACCACATCACATCCGCCTAAGGACAAGGCAAACATGTCAGAGCACAGGTTATAATCTCCAATAGAGATATGCACATTACGACACTTCCCTTTGCAAGCACTACAACAAAATAGGCAATTAGTGCCTAAAATAGCACTGAATTTTAGTGCATTTTAGTCCATGAATTGGACAATTCTGCCGGCACAAAACTTGGCGCCCAATTGCATCTCACTATTGCACCTGGTTTAGCACCAGGTTTAGTGCTGATTGTAACGCTAGAATTAACGTCATATTTAGCGCCCGATTTAGTGCCAATATTTGGTACTAGGATTAGCGCCGGAGTTAGCGCTAGATTTTGTTGCTTCCAGTTTGGCTTCTAATTTTGCTTCTAGTTTTGCTTCTTGTGTTGTTTCCAATTTTACTTCTAGTTTTGCTTCTAATTTTGCTTCCGATTTTGCTTCCAGATTGGCTTCCGCTTTTGCTTCCAGTTTTGCTTCTGGTTTTGCTTCCAGTTACGCTTCCAATTTTTCTTCCAGTTTTGCTTCCAGTTTCGCTTCTAGTTTTGCTTCTACTTTTGCTTCCTATTTTTCTTCTGGTTTTGCTTCCAGTTTTGCTTCTAGGTTTGCTTCCAATTTTGCTTCCTATTTTGCTTCTGGTTTTGCTTCCAGTATTGTTTCCAATTTTGCTTCCTGTTTCACTTCTAGTTTTGCTTCTGGTTTTACTTCTGATTTTGCTTCCAATTTTGCTTCCAATTTTGCTTCCAATTTTGCTTCTAGTTGTGCTTCCAATTTTGCTTCCAGGTTTGCTTCCAGTTTTGCTTCCGGTTTTACTTCCGAGTTTGCTTCCAATTTCGTTTCCAATTTTGCTTCTAGTTTTGCTTTTGGTTTTACTTTCAGTTTGGCTTCCAATTTTGCATCCGGTTGTGCTTCCAATTTTGTTTCTAGTTTTGCTTCCACTGTTGCTTCCAATTTTGCTTCCTTTCATGCTTCCGATATAACGTCGCTTGTTGCTTCCAAATTTGCTTCAATTTTTGTGTCTTTTGTTGCTTCTAAAAATGCTTATTATTTTGCTTACATTTATTAATTTAATATATTTTATTTCAATTTAATTAGTTAAACATATCATGCCTCTTAAATCACTCATATGATTATAAAGTAAGTAATTTAATTACTTAACTCATGATTAAATAACAAGATTATTATTATAACATGATCATCATCTATAATTAAAACAAGTGAGTCAAATATCTATAATTTAATTAAATTTTACAACATCCATCCTGAGCAGTAAATTAAAATCATCGTACGTAATAAATATCCATCTAAAAATCATCAACCACTTTCAATATATAAAAATTGACAAGTCAATATTGATAAGATCATCATCATATATAACTAAAACAAGTGAAAATCAAATATGCCATTTGATCAATAACATGTCAAAATGATACATGTCCAACAGTCGACATAAGTCAAAATGATACATGTACAAATGATATAAGTAAAAATGATAAATTATGTACCTCAAAATGATACAAGTCAAGATGATACATGTCCAAATGATATAAGTCAAATTGATACAACTCAATAATATGGTACTGCAGGCCGTGAAAATGATACATATGATAGTAACCATGAAAAGAGGCATCATAATGATATATCAACAATGATCCATGATGTAGTCTATATGATCATGAATGTCACTAGCTACTACCAGCAACTGCCTCATCTTCATCATCACCATCATGATCATCATCATCATGATCATCATCTTCGTCGTCATCATCATCATTGGCCTCGTTGTCTTTTGTATCTACATCATCATCATCCTCTGCCATGTGATATGTACCAAAACCAATATAATCTAGATCTATATCATCAGGATCATCTTCATCTTCTGGAAGACCCGTGTTTTGCAAAAAAAAAAACATTTAAAATGAAAAGTTATTATTTATTTCATGTAATAATTTATTTTTCTGTTATATATCTAATATTCCAACATATTAAACGAAACCATAATCATATTACATCATATCAAAGTGCACATACCATAATAAAATTTCAAAAAAGTTATAGCTAATATGTCATTCCAATGATGTAAAACATGCAACAATTGTAATAAACATTACTAAAGATCATAAAAAAAATTGTTATACAATTTAACTATCAACTATAAATTCTATTACATAACCTTAAGTGTCACAAATTGCATGGTCAATGTATGTTCTTTTTCACTATTAATCTAATAACCTGCATTAGACAGAAATATTAAAGAGTTTAAGTAGCAGTTTATTAAATTCTTTTACATGTCATTAATGAATGCACAATTTTTTTTCAATAATTATTTATCTAAAGGTTCGTGAGTAACCTTAAGATAAAGGTCTAATAGTTGTTCCATGGGGTATGTTTAACTAACCAAATGCAATTGTCAACTTTTCACCATGGTGGTAGAGAAATAATTCTTTTTCCCATCCTTCCACAGCATTAAGTAAATTCTTGAATTTGGAAAATACTTGCCGCCTTCATCTTCCAAGCCAATTTCTCCAACTTTGCATAGGTCTCCTTTGTCTATAGATGTGATATGTCTCCTACACAAAAAAAGCATGTACCATTTTATGCCCTTCAATCCAATTGCATCCGAGCATTTTTTTAATTCCTCTATCTTTCATCAATCTACTTACCTCACCACACCTGCCCACTTGTGGATAGATGTTTGAGAGAAGAGCATAAGTTGTGCAGCATTTTTAGGATCCAAATCAAAAAGCAGTGTTGTTGTAAATACTCCTAAGCCTATATTCATATGTGATCTACAAGCACCAAGAAAACACATGCATACAACCAGCACAGATTTAACAGGTTTCTCAATGATAAAGTTTAGGGTGTCTTCATGATAGCCATCAATGGCAAGGAGGTCAACCATGCACGTAAACAGAGAGGCCCTAGTTAGCAGGTTGTATGGGGAGAATAATGCTTCTCATTTTCAAGAATCCTAAGTCTCATTGCTACATATGTTGCTTAAAGAAGGGCCAATTTTAAACTAGGTAGTTGTTTTGTTACTCACTTTGTGCAATGAAATGACGAGAGTTGAGTCTCCTTATATCACTATAGATTTGCATACAGTAATCTCTAATACAATAACACCATACAATGCACACTTAACTTTACGGTACCTTAGCCCATACATGATGGTATAGAAATCTGAAGGTACCTCCTACTAAAGATGTCATGCCATAGACCAGATACCACTGTACAATATATATCACATCTACAATAACAATTTCCTTCCAAATGTAGGGTTACAATCTATGATTAACATGCATAGACCTTTCTAGTGTTTACAAGATAATTCCTTAGTCAACACCATACTAGTGTCCACAAGATGTTTCCATAGTTAAAATAAGAAATTAATGCTACTTTGCAAATAATAAGCAAGCCTTTGGAGAGCTTAAAGTTTCCATTTACATCCATGCACAATAACTTAATCAACCCTTAGGATTTTATGGACAATGAAATAGAAGGTCCTATATTCCATTTGTGAGTCCTCTATCCAAATGACGCAGTGATCACAAGTACATAATATCTACTATTCTGTGGGTAGTGCTCAGAGATTCAAACACAGGGAAGTCCATACTAAGATAAATTTGTTCACAAACAGTCTCCAATTTAATAAATACTAGATTGAAATCACATTTCTAATTTAGTGCAAGTCATTACAATGAACTCAAAGGTCATTGTCATCAAATGAATGCCTTCACAATAGACTATTCTAGTTACAAGTACAATACAACTATTGCAATGTTACACAACTGTATGCAATTGACAAAACCCATTCTTTCCAAGAGTCAACTGGTAATCAAATACAATCATCTAGTGTTGTTTCAACATTGTATTCCATTGTGGCTTCAGTAATGCAAACCTCATAATCTTATAGGGAGTGTTGGGGGGCAAGTTGAGCTGAACCAAGTATCCAAAACCATCCCAAAAGCCCACCTAGGAGTGGTATTATTAATCCCAAGAAGACCTCGCATCCACAATTGAGAGAGTGGACATTTATAGGTGAAATACCAACACCATTAGGGTTTACAACCATGTCAAAAAAGATAACCATGAACCAGGCCAGGTTTCCTCAAGACTCATGGTATGTTGCAATGATAGCATTCTAGCAATTCTAGCCAGGGTTTGAAACTCCACCTCAAACTGTGACCAAATTAATGTAGCTTCCTTCATGATAGAAATCCAAAACACAATAACCAACAGTTTGCCACAGTTTGTAAGTCCCATGATCTTAAGTCTGAACTCTCACAGTTAACAATATTGTCCTCATCCAAACCCTTTAGCATAGGATTTCACAAGACCACATACAGTTACAGAAGTTAAAGGAAATGTTTCACCAAAATGGTCAGTGTAATTTTACAAGAATGGATGACAAGGAGCTTTAATTCAAAGAAAGGTTAGCTTAGTTGAAGAAGATCAGTTGGCGATTTGAATCTTAGTCTCCAACCCAAATAGCAAGACACTCAGCCAACATGATGAGCACACCCAAAGTCTCCCTTCCTCTAAATCACTTATAGTCCAAATTGAAAACTTAGACATAGAAGGGGATTCCTCTTTAGTGGTAAATGCTGTAAGATCTGAATCAATGTTAAATTGGAAATTAATGGCTCACTTGGAGCGAGCTCTGGATATTCAGAAGTTCTTTAAGGCATTTACTATTAATCATATTTTTCATGAAGCTAATGGGGAGGCAGATTCTCTTGCTAATGTTGTTGTCGATGGTCAAGCAGTCAAGGTGGTAAACCCAAGGTCACGAGAATCTTAGTTTACAACTTCAAATGTTTATCTCAATTTTTTTTGAAAGAGAATTTTTAGTTTAATTTGATAGAGATGGTGTTTTCCTTTTTAAGGCCATTATTAAGATTTGATCGATTCAGGATTGTTCTTGGGTGAAAAAGGATTTTATTGGGAAATAGAGCCACCTTAGTACTTGGTGTACTAAGTGGTTAGTACTTCATTTTCCATGGGATTTATTTCCTACATGGGAAGGTAGTTCCTTCGCTTGTGCAACTGACAAACCCCACCTGCCGATGGGACGCTCACACAAGCCTGCCATAAATTTTGCAGGATTGGGCATTAATGGTGATGCTTTTAGTTTTCTATATATTGAGGATTGGCTAAGGCGGTGCCATTCATTGCCAATATGGAGATGCCCATTCGGCTAAACTGCACTAAAAGACAATTAGCATTTCTTGGGCAAATTTTAGACAGTCGGCTAAAGGGCTTGTGTAAAGTGAAAACAAAGTGGTTTATTGATGCGGTGAAGATGGTTTTAGGTCTACATTTTCTTTCCTCTGTGGATAGGTATTGCGTCAACATGGACATCTCCTCCCAGTTCCTTGCTTCATGTTGGACCTGGGTATGCTGAAGGCAGATGCTCTGGTTTGCCTCCGTGAAACCTTCAAGGAGTCTATTTTGGGAGATGATGTTGAGATGGTGGTTTTTACAAACCTGGTGAATGGCATTCCAAGGGAGGGAGATCTTCCAAAGTTGCTCAACCCAGAGGCAGAGGTGGTGCGTCTGCCTTTCCTTACTGATCTAGATGGGCAGAGGCTTATTACTCGTTGGCTCTGGGCGATGTGAGGGAGGGACTTCATAGTCTGTGCTATAGGAATGATTTGCGAAGACACTCTACTATGGATCCAGTTCTTTGCAATCTTTGTGAAGTCAGATGAATTCTACCAACAAGAGTAGCTCTGTCTACTTCCCCTGTTTTGTTTATGAATTTTAATCGGTCGTCGTCAATGGTTATGCAAATGGAAAAAATAAAGTTTTTTGCTACTGTTTGGAATGGGTAGAAATAGATAGTATATAGTCTATAGTGCTTATACTCGGCTTTTCACAGTTAAGCCAATATTTTGTAAATAGCATATACTTTGTAATTATGCTACTCTCTATAATTATGATTTTTTGGATAAATATATTTTGGGCTCCCACATCCTTTTACCGATCAAAAAAAATAATATCCAACTAAGTTATTGAAAATCAACTATTGATACCTCGTTCTCCATCTAGATTACAAAATCGGTCCACTTTTTGCTTTGTAATATTTCCTTTTCAAATTGCGTTGGTTGTCGGCCATATTTCTCCTTCTATCAAAACATGGCACATGGACTAGTTAAACTAATTAATATGCAATCATTTATTTTTTCCTAGGAAATAAAAAAAATTATCATTTAACATATTAAATATACTTACAAATGTACAGATCAAGGACTGTAAACCTTTCTGGCCACTGTGATGAGTGGCATGAAGTTTGTCAAGCCTAGCCTTGGAGGCCTTGTCCTGAAACATATAATAATTCAATTTAGGTAAAGCACAAATAAAATTTAAAAATTGTTTAATAAATTTGATATAATCTTATGAGAAAATTTGAATACCTACGTACTCTGCTCACCGGACTTCCTCTGTGCATCAGACTTCTCATATGCTTTTACAAGCTCTTTCCATACTTTGAGACTTACATCAATTGGCTTTTTTTTAGCCTTTGCTCAAGAGGGATTTTTTTTATCTTTTTTGTTTGGTTGCACCGAAATCTCTTGTAGTTTTGAGACATTCATAGATTTATTTTCTTTATAGACCAACCTATGCCAAATTCAGTCTCCATGTCTTGGATAATTACTTTTTATAGGTGCATGAGTATCTTTGAGAATGACAAATGTAGATGGTCTTTGAACCATTGAAGGCATGATTCCTTCAACCTATTCACAAATGTTTTTCCAGCATCTATCATTCAGACTTCCCCTGAAACCATATCGTATTCTATCTTGGTATCATAGCTACCAATGCAAGATACAAAACATGGCGTGGTGGTCGAAGAAGTCTATGTCCCAAGAGTGGCTGGGACGTTGGAAGCCTCTACTCCCTGTTCCACATTCTTAGAGGTTACTGTTATTGATTTTCTCCTGGATCTTTTGCCCAATCCATGACTGGTTGGAGAATCAATTGATTCCCTTTGACACTGTTGATTTGGTTGCAATGTTTCAGGGGCTTTACTAGATCATTTTTCTATGTATCTGGCAAGCATTGTCAAGTCAACACCATCCAATTTATTCACTGCCTCTATCCCCAATATGGACACCAATGTCTCTTTATATTTGTCAGTATCATGTCCCTATATATATAAAATAAAATTGTTCTTTTAAATTTAGAAATAGAAAACTAAATACTAAAAATCAAAGAAACAATGGAAACATTTACAAATCTATAGATTGACAGTGAATTACTTGATTATGGCTAGAGTTTGCTCCCTTCTCTCTATTGCTTGACATTTTGAGGTGACCTAGGGTAAATTATTTTCATCCAGTCTGTGGAGGCAATCATAGGCAGGTATGAATTAATAGCGTGCTTGACCAATCGTAGCCAAAAATAAATATGTAGACAAAAACAAATCTTAACAGCTTGTATTTTGGGTATGATGTACAAAGAGACCTTATTCGACAGGCCTTCCAAAAATGGTAAATGCAAGTTATACTGCAAGCAAGGATAATTAAACACATTACTACTCAAATCTACCCTAAAGCGTGAGTACAACATCTTAGAACAACTTTCTTTGAGCTCAAAATTATATCAAAATCGATAAAAAAACTAGGTCAAGAGTTAATTGCTCAGTAATTGGAACTTACTTGCTAAAAGGAAGACGAACAAGCTTGATTGAATGGCTGAGGTAGCTAGAAACCCCAAATTTAGCAGCTAGCTAAAGCAATTTTTTATCTTCTGGATGTCTAGAACCAAAAATAAATAAAATACAAATTCATGGATCTGTTGTAGAAACTTTTCAGAAACTTCCGTTTTCACATAATAAAGTCGTCGCTTCGCAAGAAACCTAAAACAGAGGCAGAGTACACTGTGTTAGCTTATTTGTGTTTTTTTTTGTGTGGTATGTTTTAACACTGGCGCGAATTTTAATTTTTTTTTGGATTCATTAGTCGGCGCTAAAGTCGGTATTTCTAACTTCGACTTTTGCACCAACTTTTAGCCCTGAATGTAATCTCTTTGGGACGCCAAAATCGGTGCCAAGTGCACCTAATTTAGCGCCATCATCATCCATCTCCTAAGCAAACATCTCCATTGCACCCTACACCACCTCCGCATCACAAGCTTCAACTTTTATGGGGATGTGTGCAACCATTGGTTATGATTCCCTTCCATTCCACAATAAATCTACCATCATTCATCCACTATACTACATACTCTCCACATACCATCCCTATGGTCCATGCTTTGGCATAAGTCTGACATAATCCACATCATAATCCACTATTTTCCCTACATAATCCATGTCATAATCCACTTTTCTCCCCTCTAGAATCCATGTCATAATCCACTATTTGCCTAATCCATTTGCCTTCCATGTATCCCCTACCAATATCAATGCGGGCACTCGACATGATCCATGCACGAGGACATCATTCTCTAATGGGACCATAACCTTTCAGTGCAGTGTAACACAACCTTTAACCCTCAACCCTAAACACTGTACCTTAAACCCTAATCCCTCAACCGTAAATGCTATCCCTAAAGCCTGAAGTCTCAACCCTTAAACCTTAAACCCTAAACCCTATCCCTAAACCCTCAACCCTAAACACTATACCTTAAACTATAATCCCTCAACAATAAACCCTAAATCCTCAACCCTAAACACTATATCTTAAACTATAATATCTCAACACTAAACCCTAATCCCTCAACCCTCAACCATAATCTTAAAGCTAAACTTAAAGCTTCCACTCATTCAACCATCCCCAAGGGATCCAAAAATGCAAAATTAGATGCCTCTACTAATAAAGCCAAACATCCTAAGGGTCGTCATGCCTCAGGACATAAAAACAAAGAGTCAAAGAAAAATCAATCCAAAAAGTTATCCAAGCCCATACCTCCACAAGCAAAGTCCAAAACCAAAATGGTATGGGTAACTAAGAAACAAGAAATCAAGTTAAATGAGGCATCTACCTCTAAAAAATCCCAACCATCTACTCCCATCTCAAATTCCCATTCCACTCAAAAGTGTCAAAACATTCCATCCCACAAGCAAAACAGAACTAACAAAATGCCTAAGTCTATATGGGTTCCTAAAGCCCTTCATCATCCATCTCCTAAGCAAACATCTCCATTGCACCCTACACCACCTTCGCATCACAAGCTTCAACTTTTATGGGGATGTGTGCAACCATTGCTTATTGTTCCCTTCCATTCCGCAATAAATCTACCATCATTTATCCACTATCCTACATACCCTCCACATACCATCCCTATGGTCCATGCTTTGGCATAAGTCTGACATAATCCACATCATAATCCATCATTTTCCCTACATAATCCATGTCATAATCCACTTTTCTCCCATCTAGAATCCATGTCATAATCCACTATTTGCTTAATCCATTTGCCTTCCATTTATCCCTTACCAACATCGATGAGGGCACTCGACATGGTCCATGCGCGAGGACATCATTCTCTAATGGGACCATAACCTTTTAGTGTAGCATAACACAACCTTCAACCCTCAACCCTAAACACTATACATTAAACCCTAATCCCTCAACTATAAATGCTATCCCTAAAGCTTGAAGCCTCAAACCTTAAACATTAAACCCTAAAACCTATCCCTAAACCCTCAACCCTAAACACTATACCTTAAACTCTAATCCCTCAACAATAAACCCTAAATCCTCAACCCTAAACACTATATCTTAAACTCTAATCCCTCAACACTAAACCCTAATCCCTCAACCCTCAATCTTCAACCCTAATCTTAAAGCTAAACTTAAAGCTTCCACTCATTCCACCATCCCCAAGGTATCCAAAAAAGCTAAACTTATGGGGATGTGTGCAACCATTGGTTATGGTTCCCTTCCATTCCGCAATAAATGTACCATCATTTATCCACTATCCTACATACCCTCCACATACCATCCCTATGGTCCATGCTTTGGCATAAGTCTGACATAATCCACATCATAATCCACTATTTTCCCTACATAATCCACATCATAATCCACTTTTCTCCCCACTAGAATCCATGTCATAATCCACTATCTACCTAATCCATTTGCCTTCCATGTTTCCCTTACCAACATCAATGAGGGCACTTGACATGGTCCATGTGCGAGGACATCATTCTCTAATGGGACCATAACCTTTCAGTGCAGCGTAACACAACCTTCAACCCTCAACCCTAAACACTATACCTTAAACCCTAATCCCTAAACTGTAAATGTTATCCTTGAAGCCTGAAGCCTCAACCCTTAAACCTTAAACCATCAACCCTATCCCTAAACCCTCAACCCTAAACACTATAACTTAAACTCTAATCCCTCAACACTAAACCCTAAACCCTCAACCCTAAACACTATATCTTAAACTCTAATCCCTCAACACTAAACCCTAATCCCTCAACCCTAAACCCTAATCCCTTATCACTAAACCTTAAACCCTATCCCTAAAGCCTCAACCCTCAACACTTGAACCTTAAATCCTAAACCCTATCCCTAAACCCTCAACCCTAAACAATAGTATGCCTTAAACCCTAATCCCTCAACTTTAAACCGTAAACCCTAAACCCTAAACCCTAAACCCTAAACCCTCAACACTATACCTTAAACCCTAATCCCTCAACCCTCAACCATCAACCCTAATCTTAAAGCTAAACTTAAAGCTTCCACTCATTCCACCATCCTCAAGGGATCCAGAAATGCAAAATTAGATTCCTCTACTGATAAAGCCAAAAAATCTACCATCATTTATCCACTATCCTACATACCCTCCACATACCATCCCTATGGTCCATGCTTTGGCATAAGTCTGACATAATCCACTATTTTCCCTACATAATCCACGTCATAATCCACTTTTCTCCCCTCTAGAATCCATGTCATAATCCACTATCTACCTAATCCATTTGCCTTCCATGTTTCCCTTACCGACATCGATGAGGGCACTCGACATGGTCCATGAGTGAGGACATCGTTCTCTAATGGGACCATAACCTTTTAGTGCAGCGTAACGCAACCTTCAACCCTCAACCCTAAACACTATACCTTAAACCCTAATCCCTCAACTGTAAACGCTATCCCTAAAGCCTAAAGCCTCAACCCTTAAACCTTAAACCGTCAACCCTATCCCTAAACCCTCAACCCTAAACATTATACCTTAAACTCTAATCCCTCAACACTAAACCCTAAACCCTCAACCTGAAACACTATATCTTAAACTCTAATCCCTCAACACTAAACCCTAATCCGTCAACCCTAAACCCTATCCCTAAAGCCTCAACCCTCAACACTTGAACCTTAAATCCTAAACCCTATCCCTAAACCCTTGACCCTAAACAGTATTATACCTTAAACCCTAATCCCTCAACTCTAAACCCTAAACCCTAAACCCTAAACCCTAAACCTTAAACCCTCAACCCTCAACACTATACCTTAAACCCAAATCCCTCAACCCTCAACCCTCAACCCTAATCTTAAAGATAAACTTAAAGCTTCCACTCATTCCACCATCCTCGAGGGATCCAGAAATGCAAAATTAGATGCCTCTACTGATAAAGCCAAAAAATCTACCATCATTTATCCACTATCCTACATACCCTCCACATATCATCCTTATGGTCCATGGTTTGGCATAAGTCCAACATAATCCACATCATAATCCACTATTTTCCCTACATAATCCACGTCATAATCCACTTTTCTCTCCTCTAGAATCCATGTCATAATCCACTATCTGCCTAATCCATTTGCCTTCCATGTATCCCTTACCAACATCGATGAGGGCACTTGACATGGTCCATGCGCGAGGACATCATTCTCTAATGGGACCATAACCTTTCAGTATAGTGTAAGGCAACCTTCAATCCTCAACCCTAAACACTATACCTTAAACCCTAATCCCTCAACCGTAAATGCTATCCCTAAAGCCTGAAGCCTCAACCCTTAAACCTTAAATCGTCAACCCTATCCCTAAACCCTCAACCCTAAACACTATACCTTAAACTCTAATCCCTCAACACTAAACCCTAATCCCTCAACCCTAAACCCTAATCCCTAACCTTAAATCCTATCCCTAAAGCCTCAACCCTCAACACTTAAACCTTAAACCCTAAACCCTATCCCTAAACCCTCGACCCTAAACAGTATTATGACTTAAACCCTAATCCCTCAACTCTAAACCGTAAACCCTCAACCCTCAACACTATACGTTAAACCCTAATCCCTCAATCCTCAACCCTCAACCCTAATCTTAAAGCTAAACTTAAAGCTTCTACTCATTCCACCATCCTCAAGGGATCTAGAAATGCAAAATTAGATGCCTCTACTGATAAAGCCAAAAAATCTACCATCATTTATCCACTATCCTACATACCCTCCACATACCATCCCTATGGTACATGCTTTGGCATAAGTCTGACATAATCCACATCATAATCCACTATTTTCCCTACATAATCCACATCATAATCCACTTTTCTCCCCTCTAGAATCCACGTCATAATCCACTATCTACCTAATTCATTTGCCTTCCATGTATCCCTTACCAACATCGATGAGGGTACTCGACATGGTCCATACGCGATGACATCATTCTCTAATGGGTTCATAACCTTTCAGTGCAGCGTAAAGCAACCTTCAACCCTCAACCCTAAACACTATACCTTAAACCCTAATCCCTCAACCATAAACACTATTGCTAAAGCCTGAAGCCTCAACCCTTAAACCTTAAACCGTCAACCCTATCCCTAAACCCTCAACCCTAAACACTATACCTTAAACTCTAATCCCTCAACACTAAACCCTAAACCCTCAACCTTAAACACTATATCTTAAACTCTAATCCCTCAACACTAAACCCTAATCCCTCAACCCTAAACCCTAATCCCTTATCACTAAACCTTAAACCCTATCGCTAAAGCCTCAACCCTCAACACTTGAACCTTAAATCCTAAACCCTATCCCTAAACCCTCAACCCTAAACAGTACTATGCCTTAAACCCTAATCCCTCAACTCTAAACCGTAAACCCTAAACCCTAAACCCTCAACCCTCAACCATCAACAGTATACCTTAAACCCTAATCCCTCAAGCCTCAACCCTCAACAGTATACCTTAAACCCTAATCCCTCAAGCCTCAAGCCTCAACCCTCAACCCTAATCTTAAAGCTAAAATTAAAGCTTCCACTCATTCCACCATCCTCAAGGGATCTGGAAATGCAAAATTAGATGCCTCTACTGATAAAGCCAAAAAATCTACCATCATTTATCAACTATCCTACATACCCTCCACCTACCATCCCTATGGTCCATGCTTTGGCATAAGTCTGACATAATCCACATCATAATCCATTATTTTCCCTACATAAATTTACAGACTACCAATTGGACCCATAGGTTCAATGGGTAGGCTAAAAACTTTATGAAGAAATTATAGAATTTGTTAGATATTTTTTATTATCTATTAATTTATAAGTTATTTAATCCACTAACTTATTGAAATTTCATCACATTAACTATTGTCTTCTTTCACTTATATTAGTAAATTTTATTTAATTACATTATACCTCCCATTATACAGTGAACATTATTTAAGCACATTAATCACATTATACCTCCCTACTGCTAAACACTATTGAGAAGGCCACGGTACCATGGTGAAAATAACTACTATACCGCAATACCGAAGCATGTAAATATTATGTTGGTGGTACCACGGTGAACTGCTAGAAGACAAAAGACACTTTACCATGATATTGTAAGGAATGGGAAGGTAGCTTACAGTAGGGAGGTAACCATGGAGATAGTATTTGCGGTAGCGAGGTGATACCGGAATACCGCAAGGGTCTAAAGAAATGCTTGAGGTAAAGAGGTACAATTAATAAAGGCACCAAAAGCTAACCCGTGATACTATGGATATAAAGTTTTAACCATGCGGTAGCATGGTAACATAAAAGGTGAGTCTTTTGACACACTGCGGTATTGTGTGGGTAAAAGAAACAAGTTAAGGTGGCATGGTATTTAAAGCTATCACTCTATTTAATGCAAACCAGTCACATCACATCGAAATTCAAAGATTTGAAATCTGCATAGAGATTGAAATCATACAAATTGAATGAGCAAAGAATCAATTGTGCGTTGGCCTCCGAAATAAGAAGAACAAAAATCCATCATTCAGACTTGCATAGAAAGAGTCATGTTGGAGCTCAAGCTCTGAGCTGCAGGGAGATTCTTAGAAGAAATAATTCTAGGTAAGGTTTCTTCGTTTCCTCCTATAAATTTATAAAGGAAATGACACCTAAGAAGGAAACTGGCACTAAAAAAGAAGAAACCAAAAGTAATAAAGCACCATTACAACAACCTTTACTTTCTCTCTTACTTGGGTCAGTTGACAAGGGTCCAAAGAAGATATTCAGAGATTCAGCTCAGGGATGTAGGGACCCTAAAATACCATAGTCAGGATGGGGCTTGTATTAGTATTTCTATAAAAATAGAGTAGAAAAGAGTCCCATTTCAAACCCTTGGAATCTAGACTTAGCTAAATTGATTGTCCCATATGTTTTTGTTGATGTTGATCTAGTTAAAGCCCTTGCTTCAAAATACCATGCTCCAACCAAAATAGTAAGGTTGCCAAATGGAGAGTGTTTGGTTGATATCTCTAGAGAGGCCATCATAAGGTGTTTCGGGTTGAATAAACAGGCCATAGCTGAGATTAATTTGGATAAACTAGAACAAAAATATAAGAGGCTTAGAAAGACTTACAGAATTGATGAACTCCCAGTGCACTTGAAGAGAGGTGATGGAAATAGGGTAATACCCATTCTAGCCCCTTCCTAGTTGCAGAGTTTTGGGTCTATTTCCAAAAGAGCTACTATGCATTATGCCAGGTACTAGGGATAGATGCAGATAATTGCATGCAGATAGGTCTAATGCACATGGTGATGATAATTCAACACCCAGAAAATAGTATGGAATTTGATTTTGCCTCTTTGATTAAAAACCAAATACATGATAGTTTAATACAAGTCAGGGAAGCCAAGGTACCCCTTACATTCAGATGGTACTCTATATTGTGTCATTTGATTTTGCACCAGAATGAAACCAAATGGACTGCTAGGATGAAATTGTGCACTCATCTGTGTGGAGAAAGGCTCCATGTCCAAAATTGGTGCCATATTTGGGACAATAGATGGAATGAATGCAATTATGTTATTTTCAGAGACAATTTTGTTTGCAGGGTATTGAAAGCCCTTGGTTTTACACCCCAAAGGATCCCACAATCCATCATGGAGGTTCTGAGGCATGCACAATGCTTTCCAGATAAAGGATATACCCATAACTATGCAAATTGGTTCTACATGCCTGAGCATATTGTCTTTAGGGTATATGGGTGCAATCAAGCCCCACATATACTTCTGAAGTTTCCCCCTCCCAGGATCTACTTTTTAGAATTTATGTGGCAAATGTTATGGATGGAGTTTGACCTCATGAGGAATCAAAGGAAGGGTACATTTTTACCTAATTTGACAGTATTTGAGGATTTGTCCATAGGTTCTGACACATTGGAGGAATTACAAAAATTCATGAAGTTAAATTATCCTCTCAAAAGTACGAAAGAAAGAGTTTGTGACCCTGAGGGGCACATAAACATGATTAGGAGAACCCTACTCACAAAAAGGGCTATCTCATATGACTTTGATCTTGATGAGGATGTAATAAGAAATTTAATTTTCTTTGATCAAGTAATGTGAACTAGAAAGAGGTGGGAGACTATGATGAAACAAGAGAATAGAAAGACAAGCAAAGATCCAAGTTTCAAGGGGTATTTTGCTGAAGAACCCAACCTCATCAAAAGAATGCAACTGGTGATTAGTAAATTTGACCAACTATTGAAAATGGCCCAGGATGACGGAATGGTCCCACCCCCTACACCTCATCAACCAACACCAAAAGTTTCTACATCCCAAGCATCTTCTCCACAGTTATCCCCTCCTTCTCCCACTAATGAGCCACAGGCAAAGAGATAGAAGATTGAGCCATTGGTGGAGTATGACTCTAGTGACAATGAGGAGGATGAGACTGCTTTAGAATTAATAGAGATAAGTGGGGTGGAAGAACAACAGAGGAATCAACAGCCACCAAACCTAGAGGTTAGAATTCTAGACGATAAAACAAATGAAATATAGGAAGATGAAAGGTTGGTCGCCTCTCTACGGTTCTTAGAAGATGATAACTTTATTAACACTGTTGAATTCAGGGATTTTTGGATCAAAATAAAAATGCAACAGTATGATGAAAAATTGAAGATCAATCTCATAGGGGCTGATGAATCCAAGCATTCTGAAATCCAAGCCCAAACATATGCTGATCTTAATACTGATAATATAAATATTACTCTTGCAGAGGCTAGGGAAACGGTGTTGAAGAGCAACATATTGATCATACCTGGGATGGAGTTATCTAAGGTATTTCTATTAGACCAAATTAGATCTCAGGATGACCCCATGCTAGTACCAGAGTTTGATTCAGAAGGAGTGTCAGGAACTAGGTATAGTCCTACTACAAAAACCCTGGCACTGTGGACAAAACAAAAAGCACAAGGAAGCCTCACATTCTTGATGTGGTGCAGGAAATGAGGGGATCAGCAATGGTCTAGATAATGAGAGACACAGCTCTCAATGAGGCTACCACCTTGACCATGCACTCTGCTATGTTTACCAAAGATATAGTAGAGAATATGGAAAGGAAAACATATTAAGGTTGTTGAATGATGAGATAAACCAATTGTTTATTGAAAATGTAAGACTAAAGTAGCAAGTACAAGTGCCCAACATTGTCGGAGAAGATGAAATAGTGGTATATCACCCACCAGTAAAAGCAAAAGATCCACAAATTCAAAAGTTAAAGGATGAGATTGATAAATTAAAGCAGCATAACACAAGTAATGTCAAACCTCATATTGTGGAAACCCTCAGAAAAATATTAGAACACAAGATTTGTATGTTGAAAGATAAGTTAAGTGGAGTGCATGAGCATTTCAGTAATTTGATCAAAGCTATAGAACATATAGAGAATAATTTACCTATTCTTGAGAAACTGCAAAGAATATGGCAACCTACTTTCCACACATTAACTACCTTATGTAAAGCTACCCACATAGATACAGATGCTCCTCCAAGGATTAAGCTTACTCAGGAGATGGTAAAAAATATAATTGAAGAATATAAGTATCTTTTGGATGTCAAGAGGAAGGTAGAAAATAAGAAGAGCACATTTGATGTTATCAAATGTCATTTCAGCCCAATGATTGTCAAGGAGGGTAACCAACTGAAAAGCATAGATGAATGGAAAGGGGAATTTGATCAGATGATTACTCAATGCATGGCTCATATACATAATGGAGGAGATATCAATCTCAATGAATTCAATACTTTTCTTGATGGGATAATTCAGTTAGACAATGGCTATACCAAATTTGTGGTGGACATCAGAAATCTTCTAGATAATAGGTGGAAGAATCATCTCACTAGCATCATGACTGCCCAGGAATTTAAATGGCCTACTGATCTGACAATTGACAAATGGCGGGAGAAATATTTGGGTCCTGATGAAGAATGACAAGCACCTATCACGGAGTTGGAGTGCCTTGCCAGACCAACGGTCATGGGTGCTCCTATAGGGATTAACAGAGCGTGCTTTGTTATTAGTTAATTTATGTTTACATTTATCAACAAATTTTGAAAAGTTGTTATGAAAAGTTGTAACTAATTTGAAACTGTCCGCTCCCTATATATATAGGGTACGAACCAAAAGGACAGGGGGTAGTAGTAGATAGTAGAAAAGTTCCATTATATTTACAAACTCAAAGACCATGTTGCAAGCACAATTTTGAAGAAGTTAATGGAAGATCTCTGATTCTGTGGCACTATATTGGTATCAATTATTTGGTTGTCTCCATTTTAGTGCTTCCTTATTATTTAAATTGATATATCAAGTATATACTCAGATTATCAATGCACATTTGTTGTATTTGTGTGACATGATTAATTGGTTTCCTCAAAGGAATTAAATCCTTCTAGTCAATCACAGTAATCTGGGAGTATTAATTGGATCAGTAAGAAGAACCATATAATTAGGGTTGGCATTCTGTCTCCAAAGTGATCATTTACTATTCTTGTTTGATTTATTCAATTGGTTCCTTCAAGTAGAGATTAAAAATCCTTTTGATAAATTACAAGTAACCTGGTTGTGTCAGTTGGATTTTTAAGAAGAGTCTGTCAATTATTTCCTTGCATGTTTATACAAGTTATAAACCAATATTAGTGTGCCAAACAGTTAGAATTACTACCAAATACAAGCCACTCATCTTCAGATTTTCATTTGACTCCATTTACCCAACAAGGCACTGGTCTTACTCGTTTCATTTTACTTAAAAATATCTATCAACTAAACATAGGATTTACCTTGATATTGCTGATACAATTTATACCAAATTAGAACTATATCTTTCCATTTTCAATTGCCATTGTGGATAAGATTGCTAGATTAGGAAACGCATAGTTTAAGTCTGTGTCATTTACATAGGTACACCCACCTAGGTCTGGTAGTGCCAAAAGAGTAGAAGATTCAATTATACTAATTGGTCTTGTTCATTAGCCCAAAATGTATCAAGGGCTTGGCAACCCCTTGTGGTCTCCAACCAACATTTTTGAGACCTAACATGACTATTGTCATTACTGTGTATTACAGGATCCAGAGGAGGCCATATGGAGAGAGGACGTGGATGGCGTAGAACTACTAAATCACAGAGAGAAAAGTGGGTGGAAATAGATATGACAACGGAATCTGTAGATACAATAGAGGTAAGAAGAGAAAGCAACCCCAACCAAAGGAGGAAGGTGTTTATGAATTCACAAATGCTACAACATAGAGGAGATAAAGTCATTTTTTTGTCCATGAGGCCTCTGAGGTCAAACTTATTGGTTGAAAATGAACAGGAATGGTGATTAAATGTGATTCTATGATCAAGGGAAAAGTGAGGTTTTGTGTTGGATAGCATATTCGTTGAAATGATATAATTGGTGTGCTAAACATTATTTACTATGTTGTGTATTATAGGGGCTAGACGAGGCCATGGCAACAGATTGTGTCATATCAAATGAGGACACAATGGATGAAGTGGGACATCAGGTACTCAAATTTTGACTTAACTTAGGAAAAAATGATCTGATGGCATTTTGTGATACCTCCATCTTTTTTCACATTATTATTGAAATTTATAATGTATTATCCAATCTTGACATAAATTAATGCATGTTGTTGATTATTTTAGATGGAGATTGGAGCAAATGAAAAGCCTGAGCGTTCAACTAGAAAAAGAAAAAGATATGTACATGGATGTGGACCTAAAACTGTTAAATCACGTAGACGACAGTGGGTGGAAGAGGATATGACAATGGATCCTGCAGATACAACAAATGATTGCACTGAACAAGAGGTTGGTCAGGACTATAGTACATGGGATGAATACTTTGAGAAAATTGTTGTTTGTGGATGTTCTATATGTCGTGGAAAGAAACAATTCAAACGATTGTACAAAGACATTATGTATATAATGAGCTTCCAGTTGGTAGTATGCCTCCTACAATCGATTCAAATCCAATAGGAATTGTGGTAAGGAAATTTTCAATTTCATATAAATAACACGTATACTTCGTTTAAACATTGTTTTATATTATTTAAATAACTAATTTTTTTCTTAATGGATACTTGCAGGATAAAGTTCTTGGTTTAAAGTTTCCTTGATCACCGACTTCCAGCCTAGAGGGAAATGATCATTCATCAGATGATACATCTAACAAAAATATGTGCCAATATACCAGCTCTGAAGATGAGGAATTGATGAAAACAAGTAATAAAACAAGAACTGGTTTAAAGATGCATAATTTGCTTAAAGACAAGGGGAAGGTGGACTACATACCCTATGAGAATGAATGTGATGGAGATGATGACTTGCCCTTGATTTTGAGATCAATTTACAAAGAGACATTTGATCTATATTGTGCTTGGCTTAGTGATCAACAACTACCTAGAGTGTACGAGGTGTTTCAATTTTGGGGATACAACTACATGATACGACCCTCCAATATTCATGGAATGAATCTAGGTCATCCAAAATGTACATGTGGGATCTAAATATAGAAATAATTTAGAACAAACTAGTAGGAGATTAATGCCATATTATGGTCCATCATATTACAATGGTGAATGGAGAAGGCTAGCAAAATATAAGCCTAGCATGTCAGCATATGGTCTAAATTCGAATATGTATACACATCATCTCCAATTGGAAAGTGGAAAAAAAATGAATAGAGGTCATCTTATGTATATAGATGGACGTGCATACACACACAAAAATATTGCAGGATTTATAAATAGTAGTAAGGGAAGGGACCCTAATGTAAGACCGAATTGTCAATTTGTTGAGGTTATAAATGATAAAGATGGAGATATGGAAAGAGAGGTTGATAGATTGATAATGGTTGAAGCTATTATGGACCTTACCATTGGGGATGAGTTATTGATTGATTACCCCTTCTTAAAATGCAATCTTGCGTGAAAGAAAAGGGAAGAACAAGGTCTCCCTAAGGATGTTCTTAAGGGTAGAAAACCAAAGAATAATAAATGAGTGTTACATGATGGTTTTATAAACTATGTTGTCAAAATTGTATTTTCTTTAAATATTGTATAAAAAAGGTAGTCTATAAAATAATATTGTTCCATTATTCAATTGATGTATATATGTTCATACAATTTATATTTTTATTTTTTAAGACATATTTGATTATATTTCTTTGAAATTGATACATTTTGAATTTAGTACAATTGTTGCCAAACATTAAATAATGCTATGGTTTGTTGATAGGTAGAAGATGTTGATGAAACACATACTAATACCCAAGATCCAACTGGGCTATTAAGGTTTTGACGTGATGATCCAAACCATTATTTAAAGCATACCAGGCAGAAAAGAGCAACATTGAAGAGAATACTAGTAGCTGAGAAATTTGAACTGCTGATGAGATCCGCATACATTGATGGCATGCTAGCTAGCCTTAATGATGATGATCATGATAGTGAAAATGCAGTGCGTGAATAAGGATTGAATGAAATGCTTATAGGTTTCTTTGGGGATGGAAATAATGATGACAATAATGATCATATGGTTGACAGTAACGATGATAGTAGGGGTAATTACCACCAACGTAATGTTGATGATAACAACCTAAAAGACTCCATCTAGCAAGCAGCGAAGACACCCGTGTTCAAATCGGGTGCAAGTAGAACTTCAAAACTGGCATGCACATTAATATTATTAGAAATCAAGTCACTATTTGGTTGGTCAGACAAAGGATTCACTACCCTACTAAAGTGAGATGAAATCCATTTCTTACTTTGCATTGTCAATTGGTGTACATAATTCGTAAACATTCATCAACTTCATTTTTATTTCTTTAAGGGGAATTTAAAACCATATATTGTATATAAACAGTCCTAGTATAGATTGACATATGAAACATGTTCATCATAAGTCAATCAATCAATTGATTTAATCTCTAGCAATCTTACAGGGCACTAAAAACTAAAATATTCCCTGAAGAGAATGTGTTGCCATCAACTTGCAGAGAGGCGTGTCTGTTGTTGGTTGAGTTGGGAATTGAATATAAGCAAATTCATTCATGTAAAAATGATTGTATTTTATAAAGAGATGAATATGAAAACAAGGTAGAATGCCCTGTATGCAAAGAGAAGAGATATCGTACAGATGTACAAGGTCCTATAGTTCCAAAGAAGGTTTTACGTCACATGCCAATTATACCTAGACTTCAACGAATGTTTCATTGCAAGTCACTTGCACAATTGATGGATTGACATGCAAAAAATAGGAGTAAATATGGATTCATGTGAATTCCAGCCGACTCCAAAGCAATGAAACACATAGAGGAAAAATGGCCAAGAAAATTCAAAGATGAACCCCGTAGTATCAGGTTTGGTCTTGCAATTGATGGAGTGTGCCCATTCTCTTTCCTAAGCTCAAATTATAGTGTTTGGCCAGTCGGATTGATAGTACACAATATTCTCCCATGGATGAGTGTTAGAAAGGAGCGCCTTATGTTGATTCTCATTATTCCAGGAAAACATCAAGTTAAAAATATGGATGTTTATCTTCGCCTTTTATTGATGAGATGCAACTACTATAGAAAGGCATAAGAATGTATGACATATCACGTCCCCCATCAAATAGGTCCTTCATGTTGTATGGTGTGCTATGTTGGACTATTCATGATTTCCCAGGACTTGGTGTTTGTTCTAGTAAGATAAAATATTTACGTATTTAACTCATAATTTATTTCCATCCCAACTTTCATACTTAGTTTTATACTATTTTTTTGATATTATTAACATTACTTATTGAATTGCAGGGCTTCAAACAAAGGGGATATTTGCATGTCCAAGATGTGTAGAACAATTTCAAGGGTGATATTCTAAAGATCTACATAAATTTATTTACTCAAACAACATGGTTTTTCTACCACTGGATCATAAGTTTAGAAATCACCTGAAGAATCAATTTGATGGAAAAGTTGAAAATAGAGGCCCTCCCATGATTATAGGTCTAGGTGATTGGCTTAAGAAGTATGAAGATGTTGAATTGAAAGCTTGGGAGGATTTTTTTAATCGGGGTGATTCAATTGAAGAACCAGAACAAGTTGTAGTTAATATGCCACAAGGAATGAAAAGGAAATCCATATTTTATGAGCTCCCTTACTGGAGGGATCTATTAATATCTCACCTATTAGATCTTATGCACATCTTCAAAAATGTCCCAGATTCTATATTTCGACATATATCAGGCAAAGAGAAGGATACCTTGTCTTCAAGGAGAGATATTGCTCTTTTGTGTACCAAAATTGATAGAAAACATTTGTGGCCAAACAGGGAAAATGAAACATATGCAGAAGCTCCATGGATTTTGAAAAAAAAAGAGCTAGACCAACTAAAAAATGTCATCCGTTTAATAAGGACACCTACTGGCTATGGATCGTCATTGGCTAAAGCTTTTACAGTTGATGGACATATCACAGGATTTAAAACACATGATTTTCATAATTTTATGAAGGTATTATATATCATCATTTAACATTTACTGCTAACATTGATTAAGTACTAAATATATTTTGATATTTTGTTGTGTGAGGAAAAATTACTAATCACCTTTTCATAAATGTGTTTGATAGCATATCATGCCATTGGCAATTAGGGGGGATTCCTGTCTTACAGTTGACTTAAGGAATGCCATAAATCGATTGTCAGCATTTACAAGGTATGTGGTTATATGAAATGTTCATGTGTGAGAGACATAGAGATATTATATTACATTTTAATTTTTGACTAAAGGTTCATACTAATTTACTATTCTTATATTAGGTGGGTGACCTCCAAGGAGATCCCCGAATGTGAAGTGCCAAAATGGAAGAAGGAAATTGCAGAAATTGTATGTGTATTTGAGAAGGATCTCCCTACAAGTTTCATGGACCTACAAGTCCATTTACTTATACACCTAGTCGATGACATTGAATTGGCGGGTGTCGTATCAACGAGGTGGATGTTTTTCTTTGAGAGGTATATGAAAACTCTAAAAAGATATGTCTGACAAAAGGCACATCTAGAGGGTTGCATGGCTGAAGGGTATGTATTGAATGAAGCATTTTTCTTTCTGTGTGAATTCCTTGGTAAGGATTTTGAAGATGGGCCATGCTTCTGGGATGAAGAACGAGCATCAAATATTATTGATGGAGAAAAACCACAATCTAATGGTGTTCAAGTAGAAATTAGTAAGTAAATTCATGATCAATGTGGTTGTTTTTCTTCCAATCATTAATTGACTCTGTAATTTATTTGTCAAATTAACAGCATGACATTTGCAGTTTGAAATAAACATGTTGACATGTAATAGGTGTACACGAAAGTACTATACTTGACAAGTTTATTCTGTACCACATGGACTTTATGAACAAATGGATCGATCTGTATGATAAAAAGAGAGAAAAAGTATTAGAAGCAAGGAGTCAGTTTAAAAGATCAAACCCAAGGAATACTCCACTTCCCACTGATCCACTTGGGGAATGGGGCAAAGATTGCACACTAGAATGAGTTACTGAACAAATTAAAAAGCAAATAGAAGATGCAGGTATAGATTCAAACATAACAGAAGATGAAATCAACATGTCTAGAGGATGTGAAAGAAAGGTACAGTTGGAATTTTACAAAATGTTGTTTCCTTACAGTTTTGACACTATTAACTATTTTAATATTCGTCATTATATTTGTTTTCACTGAAATAAATGGCCTTTCACAGGTGAGGAAATATCCAACAATGTGGTCATATGGTCAACATTATCATGTAGAAAGTGTAGATGTAAAGAGACGATCCTTCGATTGTGGCATCATGGTTGACTTCAAGCAATCCAGTCGATCAAGCTCAAAAGATAAGAATATAATTGAAGGGAATCTACAATATGTTGGGAAAATACAAGAAATTATTGAGTTGGATTTCCGCTCTTTTAAATGTTGTTTTTTTAAGTGTAGATGGTATGAAGCATTTGAGAGGACATGAAGACATGATACCCATAGTGGATTGTTTTCTATAGATTCCTCATGTTTCCTACCAGAGGTTAAGGAGACTTATGTTCTACCAATTCATTGTGAGAAGGTATTTCTTTAACTCAAACAAGAAGCGGTAGTGATCATTAATCTATTAATTCATAGTTTATTGCGAATATATACATGTGTTTATTAATCAATAAAATTGTTATACCATACGTCTAATATATGTATGTCGTTCATGTGTAGGTATTTTTCTATGAAGGTATTTTGGACCTGAAATGGATATTTGTCATACATTATGATCCAAGATTAAGGCATGTATTTGATGATGCATTAGTGGATACTGAGCAAAACAATGATGGCCAACAAAATGAGAGAGAGGGATTAGAGAACATCAAAGAAATTGACATCCATGATGATGTTGAATATGGTTATGTTCAGGCACAAGAAGACAACAATCCAGAGTTAGATGATGTTATGGAAGACAACAATATGGATGGTATAGAAAATGATGATCCAAATACATCTGGTAACAATATAGATAGTCTACAGTTAAATTTCAATGATGATGAAGATGATGCAAGTCAAGATGAGGATGATGATATTATTAAATACTTGAAAGAACATATGAACATTAATGACAATGATACACTTGATGACATTGTAGCAGACAATCATGTTAATGACCAAGACTTCTAAATTTTTAAAATTATTTGCAATCCATGTTTAAAAAAGGATGATTCTTATGGCCTAAACTTTGTAATGCTTTAGTAATATTATTTGTGTCGATACAAATTACCTATTGCAATATCCTTAAATTGTTCAATCTTTGGTATGAATTGTTGGCAGAAAAAAATTAGGATTACTTGGATGCAATTTCTTTTTCATCGCTTTATATTTTTCTTTAATGTCAAGGTCTCAACCTAATCCTCATTTTGTACTAAGAAGAAACCTTAGGCTTAACTCTACAATGGCCTCGATTCATTGCGAGGAAGTTATGATTGAGGAATTGATAACTACAACATATTTTAATTCTGTCAAACAGTTCACATTTTTTGTCTATGATTCCATATTTTGTGCATATCTTACAATCATTGCAGTCCATGAGACCATATTTCTTTGAGGCATTCTTTCAAATAGTTCACATGCCTTGTCTGTGGCTCCACATTTTGCATACACGTCTAATATGGCAGTTGCAACTACAACATCTGATAGAATTCCTCTATCCTTTATGTTTTGATGGATGTCCATACCTTATTTCAAAGCTCCCATTTTGACACAAGCAGGGAGAATGATGGCAAAGTTTGTGGAATTTGGCTTTACACCAGCCAATTGTATTTGCTTTAAAATTCCTAAAGCCTTTTCAACAAATCCATTTTGTGCAAATGCTGCAGTCATTGCAATCCATGAGACCACATTTCTTTGAGGCATTTTGTCAAACAGTTCATGTGCCTTGTCTATGCTTCCACCTTTTGCATACATGTCTAACAGGGCAGTTGCAACTACAACATGTGACAAAATTCCTCTATTCTTTATGTTTTGATGGATGTCCATACCCTATTCCAAAGCTCCCATTTTGACACAGGCAGGGAGGATGTTGGCAAAGGTTGTAGAATTTGGCTTTACACCAGCCAATTGCATTTTCTTTAAAATTTCTAAAGCCTTTTCAACAAATCCATTTTGTGCATATCCTACAGTCATTGCAGTCCATGACACCACATTTCTTTGAGGCATTCTGTCAAACAGTTCACATGCCTTATTGAACCACAAAATAATGGATTTAAATCATGGAACATATATAATTGATACCTTTAATGCATCTTCCATGCAAGTGAGTTTAAAACTGAAGATTTGAGTGTAGGAAAGGGCTTATGAAAAAATGTTCATTACTAAAGAAAGAAA
The DNA here is from genome assembly GCA_027924645.1 of Cunninghamia lanceolata. Lineage (NCBI taxonomy): Eukaryota > Viridiplantae > Streptophyta > Pinopsida > Cupressales > Cupressaceae > Cunninghamia > Cunninghamia lanceolata. The sequence continues at coordinate 382,343 of BSBN01000791.1, read as the reverse complement.
ACAAATAGTTTTGAAATGGAAAAACAAAAATCACAAAATCTAAAGGTTTCCATATTCTGCTAAGCCCTTCTTTATCCACACATCTACTTGGAGTGCAACTTTGATCTTCCTTCAAATCACCCTGACTAAACATGAATTAAGAGTAGGTCATTGATGTAAACTAAACATGAAACAATCAACTGTGCAAGATTATTTTGTGCTTATACAAAATGAGTTATGCAATTTATATGGTAGTTATTCTAGTTCATGATGGGAGACATATGTCTAAGGTTGTATGTATTAGAACAGTAAAATAAAATAAGCATCAACAAGTCATATGGTAGTTGGCTTAGATGACATTTGTGAATTACTTATAAAGTAGAATGCATATTGTTCCTTGTAACTATATATTTTTTACAATATTTAGTCTTGAGACAATAAGGCAACCTTTTACTTCAATTCTAGTTGTCTAGAGATTTGGACAAGATTTAAACTATTTTCAAAAGACTATTTTGAAAAAGTTAAGTGCGTAGAGAATTTGTCAAATACATAACAAACTGGTTTAGTTTGCAAGAAAGAAAATTATGAAGATGTTAGATACATTAAACCCTTCCAAATAATTCTATTAATGTCACCAAATGACTAAAAATAGAATTCAAAACATACAACAAATAGATATATCAATGAGAAAAGAAAGGGGTTACAAATAAATGACCTCTAATGTAGTTAGATTTGGAGGTGATAATAGTGTTAATTTGGTTATATAAACTATACTTATCTATATTTTTGCAAAGATGTTGTTATTGGTATGCAATTAATTTTTTAGTTCTGGAACATGGAACAAAATGTACAGGAATAGACTTAGTTATGGGTATCAAAAGGGGAAATACAATTGTAATTAACAAGTCATGGCAGGTTTTATCATGATTGTAGTAGCTATTAAATCAAAACTTAGTGGCTTTGGAAGAGTCATTGTGTGAGCATATATATAATTGTACACCTCATTGCAAAAGTTATTTTCATTAATTGTGTAGAAAGTAATTAATTCTCAAATGACAATTGACAACATTATTTTAACTATATGCATTAGTGGCTCCTTTGATCATAGATGGATGACCTAGAGAAGCAAGTATTGATTGAAGTGTTTAGATTGAAGAGTTGTTTTAGGATATTGTTATAATTCTTTGCCAAAGTGTTATCCTATTGTATTCAATTGTGCATTTGCCATTCAAATTTAGCATTAGAATCTAGAGTTGCTTGAAGTAATATCCCTTCTTGTGAATCAAAACCAATGTCAACACTCATGCTTGAGGAGAAAAGTATCTATGAAATCACTAATCAATATCATATGCATAGAACATCGATACCAATTGTGTTCATTTTCTAGTTTTTGTACTGTATCTTCTCATGTATGATACCCACTTTGAAATTAAAGACATCGATAACAAAAGTTTTTATTCCTTTATTTTTAAATAAACTTTTCACATGAAATTTGCATCTTTGTATACTATAACTCATATCAAGAGTCTTCAATTTTTCGGTACAAATTTGTGTAAGTTGTTCAAACCTTGACTTGTTTAGGTGCATACACAAAATACATGTAATTTGGCTCATAAGCTCAACCTGAAGATCGTGAATTAGTATAGTGCCTTACAATCACTCTTTTATGATAGGCTAATGCATGTTAGCATGAGTGCTTAAATGGTTTATTTGCTACAGCATATCTTTTGGAGGAGATCATAACAACAAATTCACAGATTATGCTACATAAGGTGGATGGAATAGCGAGGACTTCTAATTATAGAGAGATGTAATTGATTAAATTGCACATCAATTAAATTTCATTGAAATCATAACTACGCACAAATTAGTTTCTTTATACTAGTTCGTATCAAGTTCATATCATACCCATTATAATTTCTATAATCATCCATCATAACTAGGCACAAATTAGTTTCTCTCTATTGCTATCTATTTATCTCTCTCTATAATCTTCCAAACTCTCTCTCTCTCTCTCTCTCTCTCTCTCTCCACATATATATATCCATATATAGACATCATACCATGACACACATCCCTTCCTCCATTACATCCTCCCTAACCCCCTTTCCAACATTGATGCCACCTCATTTTCATAACACATTTGACCATAACATAGCCACAACAATCATCACTCATCCTGACACCATTCTCCACCATGTGACATTTATCTAACATAGGTAGGTGTTAATGTCAGCACTAGAGTCGACGCTAAAGTCAAGGCTAATGTTGGTGGTAATGTAGGTGCTAACGGAGGTGCTAATGTAGGCGCTAAAGGCGGCGGTAATGAAGGCACCAAAGTCGACACAAAAGTCAGTACTAAATTAGATGCTAATGTCGATGATAAAGTCGGTGCTAATGTAGGCACTCATAGTGGCGCTAATGTAGGTGCCAAAGTCAGAGCTAACGTTGGTGGTAAATTAGGTGCTATGTTGCACCTAAATTAGCACCTACGGGTTCTAATCGGTGCAAAAAATGCCAAAAATAGTGCCATCCCGATAAATAACACTGACTTTTTCAAAAAATTGGAGAAAAATACATTAAAACAGTGGGTGGAAGCAAAAAATGGAGCAAAAAATGGATCTAATCATAGGGATTTGTTGTAGTGAAGCTAATGTGCCCCTATTGGCAATCATGACTTCAAAGCTAGAGCAAGGATGGACAAAACAATCAGTCTGTTTGGCAATCTGAGGGTCAATGAAGTTATGAGTGCTACTAGAATCAATGAGTATTTTAAGAAGGACCTTCTTGAAGTAACCCTTGACTCACATGGTTTGTGGGGTGGTGACTCTTGCTAAATCATGGAGAGAGATCTCTAGGTGGTCTTCCTAAGAAGTAGGGTCAATAGGGGGCTGCTGAGTTTCAACTTGATCATCTACTGTATCCTGAGCATCTTCATAAACTTCAGTTGTAGGCGGAGAATCCACATCCAAGAGATAGACCTTTTGCTCAACACATCTATGTCCCCGAGTGAATTTATCATCACAATTATAATAAAGCCCTTTTTCTCTACGTGCCTGCATCTTTGCTTCAGACAAATGCTTGATAGGAGTTGTTCTAGGAGCTGGCGTGATTAGAGGTCTTTGGGAAACCATATTTCTGAATGGAATAAAAGTGGATTTGGAGCGCTGTTGAGTTGTGATCTTGTCCTCTGCCAACTTAGCCAACCCTAGGGCTTCCATCATTGTGCTGGGATGGAACATTTTAACCTCAGATCGGATTGTATCCTTCAGACCACTGACAAAACAACTCCTAAAGAATTCATCAGATAATCCCTCTGTGTGATTGGCCAGTTTCTCAAATTTTGTTTGATATTCTCTCACAGTTCCAGTTTGGCAAAGTTTAGTGAGTGCTCCTATGAAGTCATCAAAAGCACTAGGGCCAAATCGTTAAAAAATGAGTTTGCAAAAATCTATCCATTTTGGCTCTTCATGAGCCTTGATGTACCAACAGAACCATTGAAGGGCTTCATGTTCCAAATGAAAGGATGCAAGTGGTACTTTGTTGACATCAAAGGTATTATGCAGACTAAAATATTATTCTACTTAGTAAATCCATCCAGTTGGATCATCACCATTGAAGTGAGGAAAATCAAGCTTCGACCCACGAAAATTACCAGAAGAAGAGAACCCAGTGTCTACAGAAGACTCTGGCTGCAGTCTATTGTTCATGGCTAAATGTTGGAGATTGAGGCTGAGAACTTTTTCATCCAGATCTTGGAGTTTGGTCTTGATGGCTGCAAGTTCATCCTCTATGTTTTTTGCTCCTGTGCAGGTGATAACCATAGCTAGGAGATTTTTTTTTTGGGAATGGGTAGAAAAACAAAAATAGAAACTTTTTTAGTAAAGGAAAATTTGGATTTGGAAAACACTTTGATGGGTAATTGGGGTTTGACTAGGTTTTGGACACTTTTTGAGGGACAGGGAAGCAGAAAATGGGGATTTCAGAAGTGGGGTGAAAGAATGGAAAAAATTGTCCAAGAGGGACAAAGTAGCAAAAATAGGAAATGAACACTATGGTAAAATTTGAAGGCTATTGGGTGAGAATCAAAGAAGTTATGGCAAACCCTGAAAATAGACAAATGTGGGATTTCTGGCTTCGATAAGTGGAATTTGGGATAGGGTCCTCAAGGAAGGAAATATGCAGAATGAAATTCCAGGGGTTCTAGTGAATTTTGAGAGGAAACGGAGCTAAAGCAAGGAAGATATGACAAAAAAATAGATTTTTTTTTGGAAACGATCTGCAATGGGATCTGCAAACGGCTCTGGATAGATTCAATCTGTGATTTTTTAGCTAGCAATAGATATGGGCCCCAGGTATGTTTAGCTACCTAAAGGTTTAGGGGAGTAACTCGGCCACCAATGTTGTCTAACGACTTGCGTATTGGGGTAGTACCCCTCACTCCATGGCTCAGGTAAAAATGATAACTGCTTTGCCACAAATGACAGCTCTTGGTTTACCTCTTAGATGGGAACTAGTCAATCAAGTAGGGGCCGTTTCCCTTTTCGCTAGCAGGTCCTCTCAATGGGCCAGCTACTTCGGGGTTCCTATGGTACTCCTCACAATGAGTTTTAGGGCTATGCCCAAGCACTTCCCACAGTTAAGTGGATAGTGTTAGTCCATGATCCAAACCTGTAATTGAAATGAACAATACAGATGCAAAAAAGAAAGAACTACTACAATAATCACAACACCTGGAGGCCATTGCAGAAAAACATTCGGCAAAAATTCCACCCAACAAGCCCAAGAAAGCGCTCTGATACCAGATGAGAGCAACCTCCTGCAACAATATAATGAAAAATGCACGAAATAACAGAAATGGCAGAAACACAGAAGGAATTTATTGATCCTAGGCCACTTTGAGGGGGCAACCTCCTTTGAGCAAGCTCAATACAATAAATTTGTGGATGCCTTCATTGGCCTCAACACGTACTTATATACTAAGTCTAATCTAAACAATTATTACTTTCCATGAATGTGGGATAATACAATATACTCACGAGATGACTTACAAAGCATATGCGTCCAACAACAATATACTAACAAAGTAAAGAGAAGGGCTAAACACGGGTTCCTAACAGAGACATTTTAATCTTTTACTCATCTCATTCTCAACCAAACTTCTCCATTTCTTAAATGTTTCAAATACATAAAATTTCTACCTAAGAAAATAAATCTAAACCTTCCTAGTTGCATAATCTATGAATGTAACATAATATCGAGAGCCACCAAGATAAGATACCTAAGTTGGTACCCATACATCTGTATGCACAAGCTCCAACTTATCATCTTTCTTTTGCTTCCCATCCTTGAGAAAAGTAACTCTCTTTTGTTTGCCATACACACAAATTTCACAAAAATCCATATTTTAATACATTTCAAACATGGTAAAACTTTATCAGAATGAAGTACCTTCATACCTTTTTCACTCATATGCCCAAGTTTGTTATGCCACAATGTTGTCTTGGAACCTGCAGCAACTATTTTAGTCTCTACCTACGAACCTGCAGTAACTGTTCCTAGACCTATTTGATTTTTCTCTACAACAACTAAAGTAGAAGGAATAATATGACCTGTACAAAGATATAAGGTGCCTACTTTCACACATTTTTCTACTATTAAGGCACCTCTTGTGACCTTCCAATTTTATAACTAAAAGTAACTATGCAACCTTCATCACCTAGCTGCCTTGCTAAAATTAAATTCCTACTTAGCCTTGGAACGTGCCTTACCTCTTGTAGTAACCAATGATTCCCATTCTACAACTTAATCCTAATTCTTCCCTTTCCAACAATCTAACAGGGTTCATTATCTCTCAAATAAACCAGCCCAAAATCCCCTTGGACATAATCAAGAAAATAACTTCTATGGGGTGTAGCATGAAATGAGGCCCCTAAATCTAAAACCCATGAATCATCAACATTATCTAGGGAAAGAATCAAAGCATCATCTTCAGATTTATTACTTACCACATTTGCCTCCTTATTGCCTTCTTGTTTGTCTCCTTTATTCTTCTGATAACATCAATTTTTCTTCAGATGACCTAGTTTCCCACAATACCACGAATCCTTCTTTCCTCTAGATTGGGACCTCTTGGACCCTTTGATTTTCCTCGTGACTTCCCATGACTTCCAAAACCTTTTCCTCTCTCCTTTGATCTACCCCTGCTTTCTACATTCAAAACACTGCCTGATGTGGATGTTCCACCTAAGCTTTTCCTATGAATTTCCTCACTTAGAATAACACTAACAACATCATCAAATTTGAGCGTATTCGAACCAGAAATAGAGTTACTAACTGCCATTACCAAACTATTCTAGCTTTCAGGCAAAGAACATAATATCAAGAGAGCTCTAACTTCTTCATCAAAATTTACATTTACAGAAGTCAATTGATTGGTAACAGTGTTAAACTCATTTAAATGATCAGTAACTGATCCACCTTCTACCATTTTCATATTAAATAAATGCTTCATAAGAAATACCTTATTCGAAGTGGAAGGATTTTAATATAACTTTACCAATGTCTGCATCAACTCATTTGTTGTCTTTGCTTTTGAAATATTGAATGCCACCGATGGCTCTAGGCACAAATGAATGCTTCCCAGTGCCTTTTTGTCCAGAAGTTCCCAATCCTGATCAGTCATTGCTGCTGATTTCTTGGCTTTCCCTTGCAACAACCTCCATAAATCCTTCTGATAGAGATAATCCTCCATTTGCATCTTCCATAACTGATAGTTCTTCCCATTAAATTTATCTACCTTCAATTTACCCTTGTCTGCCATTACTCCCACTCAACCGTGAGACCTTCTTGCAGAGGATAATCGAACACAACCTACTCTGATACCACTTGTTAGGAATAGCATGTAGAAAATATCAATTAAATGTAGATAATCCAAGATTAAATAGAGCAATTAAAATACACAGAAATAATAACAGTGAGACAATTTTAGTGTGGTTCACCCAATTTCGAGCTACATCCACCAACAGAGAGTCCAATATTATTATCCACCAAATCGAACCGATTACAATTGGTAATCTTGCAACTTAATACCTCTACAACATGCTACAATGCAATTTCAACTGTAACCCTAACCCCTAAGCTTTTTCACCTTCTCCAGCTGTTTTTATCAAGACTTATGGTGGTTACAAAAGATAGGTTTTTTTATATGTCAGCCAATAGAAAAAATAACTGTCGACGCCTTTATTAAATATATGTAATTTTTCCTTTGGGGGTGCTATCCCCAGCAACCCCCACTGGGGGCGTTGCCCCCAGATAGCCCCCATGGGCTCTGCCCCCTGCACTCCCCCATTAAATACTTTGAGGGGAAACTGCACCGACAAAAGTGGGGAAAATTTAACCTCCGAGTCTGATTGGGCTCCATATAACAACACATTTTTTGGTAGAAAATAAGAGCTGTAGAATTTTTTAATGCCTTAATTTAGGCCCATGTTTTCCTCTTTTATTAGTCATTATAAGTTGATTCAAGCACAATTTATTCTAACTTTCACACTAGGTTGGTGTTTTTAAAGACTAACCCTAATTCAAATGAATCATATAAGATAGATAGAAGAATACATTAGCACATTTATGAACTCTATCACAAGTGGATGAAATTTCTCTAACATCAACATCTCATCACCATCCCACCTACATATTGCATGTTTGCTTGTTGTTATCAACCTTGGTTCAACACCATTGAATTAGTCTAACTAGGGTTCTGACTGATGAGAACATGACTTTACAATTTTGTAGATTTTTCAAAGATGTTTGTGAACATCAACAGTTCTTATGAAGTTTTAGAGGATGGATGTAAAGGCAAACAAGTTTTAGATAGCAAAGTTTTACCTAATCATATTTGTGGGAACAAGTGTTATATTTATAAAGAAAAATAAACCTAGAAGTAGAATGCTTAGAAATTAGCTATATTAAACACTATGATGAAAGACTCAATTTAACAGTCAAAAGATATTCCATACTGATTTACCTTAACAATTCAACGAAAAGTATGTGTATGCATAGCCTCTTTTATGGAGGAGTCATGGTGACACATGTCCAAGAAGATATGAGTTATCTTCAATCAATAGAGGAGCTAACTCAATCAAGTAGAAATAGTGTTGGCACTTGATTACCTCCTATCAAGGATGATGTGTCAATACTAGTTACCTAGGAGAGATGTATTTTTACAAGTAAACTCAATAAAATAATAGGTGCAATAGAATATTACACCAACACCCCCTTAAGTGTAACATAGGAAAGAAAAGAAATGAGTCTCAACAAGCTATGTCATTTTAGGTACCCACGTACCAAAAAAACCCAAAGAAATAAATAACCCCCTAAAGATGAGAGATAATGAAGAGATAAAGAGGAGTAGGTGGTCCCTCAAATGAGTAGCCTCCCACATCAAAAATGGATGAAGATGAATGATATTAGATGTTGAAAAAAATTCACTTGCATGAAACAACATTCCTTCCCTTAGGAAGAGATATAACCAAAGGTGCATGTTTAAGGTCTTACCACTCCACAAAAGGATATAAGGGAAGAAACAAGATAAAAATATCAAGGAAATGCTCAAATTATCCTATACCTATGTTGAGATGTGTCAAGATTTTATTAATGGTCTCAAGTACAATTGTAGGATGTGATATCATGGAAGCATGTAGAGATGGAGAGATAATAGGAGAGTTTATAAGTATCCTCATTACAACTAAGGAAGGGCTATAGTTATAGGAGGGCTATCATCAAAGAAAAAAACCAAGTCCTCAATAGTGTCATCTAGATCCCAAAGGTGAGATTTTGTTGGATTTAGGACAGACAACTAAGACGGCGGGTGAATCAGTTGTTTACCAAAATCCTATTCTTTATTTACTTTAAGCCTTCTTCTATTTCAACAGCATATCAAAGATTCAATCATGGAAGCATAATGCAATAATTCAAGAGCAGAAACAAATTCAACACATATAACACCAAGATTTTGACGTGGAAAACCTGGTTAAGGGAAAAACCACGGGGTGACTAACCCAAGATTGTATTCTATGTTAGAAGAATAAAGATGAATAAAATGGCACTTGCCAGTTAGGGCTTACTACCCAAGCACACTGCTCACAAGAGGCCCACTTCCTACAGGAGACACACTGTCTACAGAATAATAAATATTACATACTTGAACTGGAGATTAGCATCTTCACTATGCTTGAGTCAGTTCCATTTAAGCTCAACACCTCTGCTCTGCTTTTCCCTCTGCTTCCTTATCACCTCCTCATTGCTACAAGGATACCTTTGAATGACTTCACAATTCTTATTTATAGAAGACATTGACTTTGGAATGATCATCAAAGTCGGCACAACATACACTTATTTTATTACACAACAAATACAAAAATACAACTTGACTTATTACAAAAACTTCATGCACATTACTATACTGTCAGCCACACATAGCTGGGACTTCAATCCTTTTTGAGGAACATGCCAGGCTTCGCAAAACATCTTCAAGATCATCCGCAACATGTGCAAACATCCAGTCGGCCAAGACTAGGAAGAACACCATCACTGGGGTCTTCAATTATGAGTTCTATCTTCAATGCGGACCGCCAACATGAACTGGACACAATCTAGAGACCTCCACAAGCTTGCTTGAATCACCAAGAACATCCGCACCACTTCTACTTACTGTCATTTGCATCTTCATCCGGAACCTCAAAAACATAGTTGCCCATCTCTGTCATATTAGAAGGATTGCTTGTGGACCTCCAAACCACAAACCAATTGAGTTGTTAATTCACATTAGCCCCCAATCATGCTACCAAATCCACAGAACATGATATTGTATTTCCGAATCTCACCGGACCTATTTCTGTCACCTCTGAACAGTTGCAACAGGTGTATGTTGACATCAATGACAACACCAGTTAGGCCCATACTTGCAACAATCTCCCCCTTTGTCATTGATGGCAACATAGAATGTGAAAAATTGTTTTAACCATCAAGAAAAGAACTTCTCCTCACTGACTGATATAGCTCCCCCTATCAACAACAACCATTTAACTATTCCCCCTTTGATTAGTAACCATTTTTGTTTTTCAAAAGTCTTCTCTCCCCCTTTGACATCAATGGAAAAGGGCACATACTTGCAACTACTTTTCATACTTCATAAACATGCAGACTGCTCCCCCTGAGTAGCAGCCTCCTAACATCAATCTGGATCACAAGATATGACTATGGGATCCATCGGACTAATGCACATCAATGCACCTTAATTCAGAACCGTAGGGGTAATAACCCCTAAGTTCTCCCTGAGAAACTCAAAAGAGTCCTTAGGTAGAGGTTTAGTAAAGATGTCTACAATTTGATCCTTTGAGAGCACAAACTCCAATTTGACTTCATTCTTGTTCACCTGCTCTCTCAAAAAATGGAACTTGATAGATATATGTTTTGTCTTTGAATGCAACACTGGATTTTTTGATATATTAATTGCACTTGAGTTATCACAGAAGATTGTGATAGGTTCTTCATACTCCACTATGATATCTCTTAGCATTTGCTTCATCCACAATACTTGAGTGCAACTGCCTGCTGCTGCAATATATTTTGCTTCTAAAGTGGACAAAGATATTACCTCTTGTTTCTTGCTTAGCCAAGAAACCAATCTTTTTCCTGAAAAGAATGCACTACCACTGGTACTATTCTAGTCATCCACATCTCCCACCCAATCAGCATCTGTGTATGCATGAAGAGAGAAATCATGATCCTTAGGGTACCATAATCCATACTCAACTATTCCCTTCAGATATCTAAGAATTTTCTTGATTGCCATGACATGAGACTCTTTAGGATCAGCTTGGAATCTAGAAACAAGACCAACATCATTCATAATATCAGGTCTAGTTTGAGTAAGATAGAGCAGCCCTCCAATCATTGACCTATACTTTTTCTGATCAGCCTTAGGGGATTCATCATCTTTACTCATCTTACATACAGTTGCCATGGGAGTATTCATTGCCTTTGAATCTTCCATCCCAAATTTCTTCAACAATTCTTTCACATACATGGTCTGTGATATGAAGATTCCTTTCTTTGTTTGAGTGATTTCCAGACCCAAGAAGAAATTCATTTCCCCAAACATAGACATCTCAAATTCACGTTGCATTTGATTTGCAAAGGTCTTGCACATACTATCTTTCCCTCCAAAAATGATATCATCAAAAAATACTTCAACAATCAAGATACTTTCATGATCAATCTTAAAATATAGATTACTGTTAGCAATACCTTTGTTGAAACCAATCTTCAAAAGATGTTTGGCCAATCTTTCATACCAAGCTCTTGGGGCTTGTTTGAGTCCATACAATGCCTTCTTCAACTTGTAGACCATATCTCCATGATCAGATAATTGAAATCCATTCAATTGCTCAATGTATACTTCTTCTTCCAAATCACCATTTAGGAAAGTAGACTTGACATCCATCTGATACACCTTGAAATCTTTGAAGGTAGCAAAAGCAAGAAATAATCTGATTGCTTCAATTCTTGCCACCAGAGCAAAGGTTTCTTCAAAGTCAACTCCTTCTACTTGAGAATAACCTTTACAGACCAATCTGGCTTTGTTTTTGACTACTTCACCATCTTCATTCAGTTTATTCTAGGAAACCCACTTAGTCCCAATCACATTTTTGTCCTTAGGTCTGGGAAAAAGATACCAAGTGTGATTCTTTTCAATTTGCATCAATTCTTCCTCCATTACTTTAGCCCAGCTTTCATCATTGCATGCTTCACTTACTATTTTTGGTTCAACCTTTGAAATCAAACAATATTTCACTGAATCTTGAGCAATTTTTCTTCTTGTTTGAACACCTTTACTTTTATCTCCTATGATTTAATCTTCAGAATGATTCAGTCTTACGTACCTGGGAGCTTTGGTATTCTCTTGCACTTCTAATTCTTGGACAGGTTCATCCAAGCATTTCTCTTCCTCTTGTATTTCAGGATTCTCCAAATCAATCTGAATCTGAACTGGAGTTGGGACTTGTTCTCCTTGGTCTGAGACATCATTCTAATCATCTGCTTCATATTCATAATACCTTGAGGAACTTTCCATGCCTTCATCAACCTTCATATTTGTACTTTCTACAATTTTTCTCAATCTCTTGTTATAACATTGGTATGCTTTGCTTTGAGTAGAATATCCCAAGAATATTCCTTCATCACTTCTAGCATCAAACTTGCCAAGGTCTTCATCTCTTTTGATATAGCATTTACTACCAAAGACTCTAAAATACTTCACAATAGGAGTGATGCTAAACCAAAGTTCATAAGGAGTCTTAGCAGTATTGCCTCTGATCTGTACCTGATTAAGAATATAGACAATAGTGCTTACAACTTCTCTCCAATAGATGTGAGGAACATTTTCTTCTGTCATCATGGTCCTAGATGCTTCTTGGATGGTCCGGTTCTTTCTTTCCACTACTCCATTCTGCTGTGGAGTCCTTGGAGCGGATAACTGTCTCTTTATCCCATGTTTCTCATAGAACGTTATGAACTCACCGGATGTGAATTGTCCACCTCTATTAGACCTGAGGCATTTAATGTTTATGCCAGTTTCATTTTCTACCATAGCCTTGAATATTTTGAACTTCTCAAGTGCTTCAGATTTCTCCTTTAAGAAGGTTACCCACATCATCCGGGAGTGGTCATCAATTAGCAGCATGAAATACCTATCTCCTTGCAGACTCTTGATTCTTGCTGAACCACAGAGACCAGTGTGCACCAAGTCTAATAGTCCAGTTGAAGATTGTTCCTTGCTTTTGAATGTGACTCTGTTTTGCTTACCCAACTGACATTCTTTGGACAAACTGTTAGTGGGTTTCACCAATCTTGGAAGATCTCTTACAACCTGAGTGTTGCATATCTTGATGATATTATCAAAATTCACATGACACATTCTTCTATGCCACAACCAACTCTGATCAATTTGAACAAATAAACAACTTTTACCAGTACCAACCAATTGGAAGATGTTAACTTTTGTCTGCGTACCAAATGCAATCTCAGTTCCAGAACTTTCAAAGATCTTGCATTTTCTATTTTTGAATTGGAGATCATAGCCTTTATCCAGCCACTGTCCAACATTAAGAAGATTATGCTGCATACCTTCAACATACAGAACATCACTGGTTTTGTTCTTTCCATCAAAAGAAATAGTTCCTCTGCGTTTAATTCTACCAGCAGAATTATCTCCAAACTTTACAACTCCACCTTCATATCTTTCCAAGCTTAGGAACTTACTCTTGTCACCAGTCATATGGTGAGAGCACCCATTGTCAATAACCCATTCATCCTTTTCTTCAACCTGAGCAGCCAAAGCACTTTCTATCATCTTATGATTGGCAGATTCAATAGGCATTGGATCTTCTTCCTTGATGGCAATAAACACCCAGTCACTTCTAGGTTTGTTTCCTATCTCAGATTCCTCATCTGTTACTCCTTCATCATCATCTTCTTGAACATAGTAACACTTCTTTTGAAACCTTGATCTATTAGGGTTTGGCCTTGAAAACCTTTCCAGACATCTTGAGGCAAAATGACCAATCTTATTGCAGGCAAAGCATTTAAAAGGTAATTTTCCTTCATACTTACCGGACCCTCTTAGCAGTCTCTTTGCAATGAGGGCTTCAAGTTGTTCAGCTTCTAATTCATCCTCTTCTAGATCTTTTCTTATTTTCTCATACCAAGTTGATTTTCTTGAGGAACTTTCCCCTGGACCATATCTTTGTTTGCCTTTTGTAGAGGCACTAGCTTTGAATGCAGATTCAGTCTTGGGAAGTGCATCACCAAACTTAGCTAACTCAAATGCAGATATCTTACCAACCAATTGATCCCTTGTGATAGTTGTTAAAGATCTGATTTCCTCAATGGTAGCAACTTTGTGTTTATATGCAGGAGGTAAAGATCTGAGAACTTTAGCAACAATTTTATCTTCATCCAGTACTCCACCAGTACATCTGATGCCACAAACAAGCTCATTTACTTTTGTCATATATAAAGTGATATTCTCATCTTCACTCATCTTTAAGTTTTCAAACTTTCCTTTCAGACTTTGCAGCTTGGCACACTTAACATATTTGTCTCCTTCATATAGATTTTCAAGCTTTGTCCAAATTTCATAAGCAGTCTTCAATCCCATAACGTTTGTCAGCTCTGAATCAGACAAGGCACTCAATAGGGCTTCTTTAGCTCAAAGATTATTTTCTACATCTCTGACTTCATCTATAGTTGTTGGGCCATTCCTTGGGGAACATATTTAGTTGAGGTTATGTTCCAATACTGATATCCCATGCATTGTATGTGACATTCCATGCGGCCTTTCCAGGCAGTGAAGTTTGTTCCATCAAACCTTGGATTGTCCTTCTTTAAGGTCGACATCTTGGATCTCCTCAAGCGGTTAAGCTTCTTCTAGAGGAACTTGGCTCTGAAACCAATTATTGGATTTAGGACAGACAACTAAGAGGGGGGTGAATCTTTTGTTTACCGAAATCCTATACTTTATTTACTTTAAGCCTTCTTCTATTTCAACAGCATATCAAAGATTCAATCATGGAAGCATAATGCAATAATTCAAGAGCAGAAACAAATTCAACACATATAACACCAAGATTTTGACGTGGAAAACCTAGTTAAGGGAAAAACCACGGGGTGACTAACCCAAGATTGTATTCTCTGTTAGAAGAATAAAGATGAATAAAATGGCACTTGCCAGTTAGGGCTCACTGCCCGAGCACACTGCTCACAAGAGGCCCACTGCCTACAGGAGACACACTGTCTACAGAATAATATATATTTCATACTTGAACTGGAGATTAGCATCTTCACTATGCTTGAGTCAGTTCCATTTAAGCTCAACACCTATGCTCTGCTTTTCCCTTTTCTTCCTTACCACCTCCTCATCGCTACAAGGATACCTTTGAATGACTTTGCAATTCTTATTTATAGAAGACATCGACTTTGGAATGATCATCAAAGTCGGCACAACATGCACTTATTTTATTACAGAGCAAATACAAAAATACAACTTGACTTATTACAAAAACTTCATGCGCATTACTACACTATTGGCCACACATTGCTGGGACTTTAATCCTTTTTGAGGAACACGCTAGGCTTCGCAAAACATCTTCAAGATGTGCAAACATCCAGTCGGCCAAGACTAGGAAGAACACCATCACTGGAAGGTAAATCTTCAATTATGAGTTCTATCTTCAATGCGGACCGCCAACACGAACTGGACACAATCTAGAGACTCCCACAAGCTTTCTTGAATCACCAAGAACATCCGCACCACTTCTGCTTACTGTAATCATTCGCATCTTCATCCGGAACATCAAGAACACAATTGCCCATCTCTGTCATATTAGAAGGATTGCTTGTGGACCTCCAAACCACGAACCAATTGAGTTGTCAATTCACATTAGCCTCCCAATCATGCTACCAAATCCGTAGAACATGATATTGTATTTCCGGATCTCACCGGACCTGTTTCTGTCACCTCTGAATAGTTGCTAGAACCGGTTTTACTCTTAAGGCCATAACTCTTCCAAATTTTCATGCGGACCTCTCAAATCTTTACTGGATCATCTTCAGACACATATCTACAAACTTTTTGATGCGCATTCTCTAATCTTCAACTAGCTAGGAACTTCATAGAGCTTCACTGTCTTCACTGATCATCTTTGTTTCTAATAGGACTAATTTTCTCAATATCCTCAGCACACAACTCATCCAATCCTTGACATCAATGCAACAGGAGTATGTTGACATTAATGACAACACCGGTTAGGCCCATACTTGCAACAGATTTGACAAACATGCATGAGATGTCTAATAAGTATGCATCCCAATGAGGTGTATCTAGTAGAGATAAATGATCTCGATGAAAAGAATCATTAGAAGACTTCAGAGAAGCAACACTAATCTTTGTTGAAGCAAGATATGGAGGAATATCGATACATGTCTATGTAACCCTAGCTTCAATAAGGACTTGATAGTTTAAATGACTAAACCATTCATCCCATGATCTTCTCACATCATCTATGTGAGTATGAAAATTTGTAGAAGACATCAAGAGGAGGCATCCATGTAGTTGTCTCAGTTACATTCCCATATATAAGATTAGACAAGGAACCATCATAAACAAATGGAGGTTCAAATGAATCTCCAAACTACTACTTAATTATGGTCCAAGCAGTATAAGTACACTCAATGTGCTCTATGAGATGTAAAATATCCTTAGAAACGAAAAGATAAATCAGTTTATAGGACCCCCTCATTATTGTTTAACCATGTAACATTTACTCAAGATCACTTGACTCAAAAATAAATCCAAGGAGATAAAGTAATAGATCCTTGTTACATCCAATAGTTCTTGATCTCTTGTCACCATCACCTATAGTTATGGTGATTCAAATTGATAATAGAAGAGAGAGAAAACTACAAAATATAATGAAACCCCACCCAAAATTGTGGACCTTTATATTACATTGCATTGTACAAGTCAAATCATGTATAGGGATTTCAAACCATGGTGGAAGCTCCAAAGAAAAAAGACACAAAAGTCAAAAGGAGGTGCTTAAGACAAAATGTAAGGCACTCCTAATAAGTACAAAGTACATAGCTAATAAAAAAGGCAGAGCTTCCAACGAAAAGAGGAGTACGCCCATGTGTAGGGCTCCTCTTAAAAGGCGCGCTGCTTTTAAAGAATGGACTGGATCATTAAGAAATTAAGGGCCCCCGTTGAAAATCTTTAAAAAAAGTTGGAAACTTTTCAAAAGTTTACTTTTCTAGAAAATTTCAAAATCTGTACCTTGAACAATGTGTAAATAGTGTCGTACCAGCAAAGAAGAATATTTTGGAGCTTTGAATTGTTGTGTTTAATTTAGATGCGGGGGATTGCTGCAAAAATTAATGCAAACTTTAGTTATTTTGTTAGCAAGATATTAATTATAAGATTTAAATAAAATGAAAGTTGATCTTAGTTAATTTGACACATTTGGATATAATGGTGGATTCAAAATGACCACCATTCACTAAATATTAAGTGATGAAGATTCTTGTGTTTTCAATATAGAAAATAAGTCAATCCTAAAACATTAGAGTTTCGATATCATGTTAAATTTGTAAAGAAAAATAAATCCAAAACTAGAATGCTTAGAAATTAGCTATATTAAGCACTATGATGAAAGACTCAATTGAACAATCAAAAGTTGTTCTATATTGATTGATAAGGTCAATTCAAGGAAAAGTATACATATATATAGCCTCTTTGATAAAGGAGTCATGGTGATACACGTCCAAGAGGATATGAGGTAACTTTAATCAAGAGAATAGTTAACTTAATCAAGTAAAGACAATGGTGACACTTGATTAGGCAGAGATAGCACCTAATTGTCATCAATCAAGAATTGATGAGGCACAGGTGGAACTTGATTACCTCCTATCAAGAACAACATGTCATTATAAGCTATGTAGGCAAAATATATTTTCTTAAGTAAACTTAACAAAATAATAGGTGCAATAGAATAATATGTTAACAACAAGTTTAGATTTGCATATTAGATTCAAGTCCATACATGCAAAATCACCTCCACACATGTAAAAGTAAACCTAGATAGTGCACAATCAAATTTACACATTAATGACAATTAATTAAGAAATTCTAAATTTATAACATTATAGCAAATAAATTCTTGACATATATACAATACTATCTTCATCAAATTCATAGCTAAATATCCATATATTTAATTTCATTTCATCAATCTCAACTCTAAATTTAAATGAATTATTTTTATAAATATTTTTATTGATTTAAATAAATTAAATTGTTTATATAAGTGATTTTTTCCTTGAATTTCTGAAATTTTTAATTTTTAAAAAATGTATCCGATAAATCAATCTTAAATCCCAACAATAACTTATTTGTATTCGATTTTAAACCAACTCAACTTTGAATGTTAATTAAATTCTTGCACCAAATCATTTGTACTCAATTTAAATAAAACTTAATTTTAAATGTTAATTTCATAATTTATAGAAGTTTAATTGGAAAGTGTCTATGTAGACACTTACCCTATCCTAGCCTTTGGGTTCCCTCCAAATTATAGGGAAATCACACATCTTCATTATTAATTCTATAAGGAGAGAATATTATAGGAGGAGGGAACTCCAAGCACAAAGTAGTTAAGCTTGTACACAAAGTTATGCTTTGAAGCTCAAGTAAATTCAACTTCTCTATTGTTCTGGCAGTTGTGATTGTCATTCTTGTTTTGTCATTGTTCGTGCTCTTTGTTCTACAATCCCCTATGCACTGTTTTCTTCCACATGTAATCTGCATTATTTCAATTAAAAAAAAAACTAAGGATTGGGTTGTACTTATTAATTATTTATATACACTTTAAATTATATTAATCATTTATATGCAATTTAAATTATTTTATTTATGTATTAGGATTATTAATTAATTTGAGTTTATTTCACATGTCTATTTTGTTCTTTAAATTTTGATATGGTCCTTCTTTGAAATTTGTGTTAAATGTTATTTTTAGTTCAAGAATTTTTTTGGAGTCAAAAAACTTTACTTTTTTTTTTTTTTTCTGGTCTAAGTCACTTGTGAAAATTTTCGCTTTTGGTCTTGTTTCTGTCACTGTAAATTTTTCTAAGTCTCTTTTTGCTTTTCGACAAAAACTCACTTTGGCAAACTTTTCATAAGGTTCATCAATTTGCGAACCTCCCGAAACCTTGACACCTCCTTTTGTTTCCATATATTTCAAGTAGTTCGCAAGTTTTCAAACCTTTCATTTTGTCGAAACAAGTTATTTTCTCCACCTTTCGGTAAATGCGTAAGTTCATGAACCTATCAAAAGCCCGAAAGTTGTATGTGTCAGGAATTGTGAAAGTCTCCTAACTATTAGAAAGGCCGAATGAAAGTGGTTGTTCAAAAAGGATTCATCAGAGCAAAAGGAAAGGAAAGAAAAGTTTTTGGTAAGTTCATGAGTTCACAAACTTCTTGAAAAGCTGACAAGGTTTTCAAGTTCGGGAGTTTGCTAAATCCTCAAAACACTAAAGAAGACAGATTTTTCCAAGACTTGAAGAAAGCATGGTTTGTAAGTTCGTGAATTCTTTGAAAAGCCGAAAGAGTTTGAAAGTTAAATGGTTCACTAAAAGTTTGAAACATCAAAAATGACTAAGACTTTTCGAAGAGCTTGAAGACAAAGTAATTCATGAGTTCGTGAACTTCCTGATTTGCCAAAAGAAAGATTCTAAAGTTCTAAAGAGTTCTGAAATACTGAAAATGTGTACAAAATTTAAATTTTGACATTTTGGAAAGTTTCAAAGCCTCCTAACTTTCTGAGAAGTAAAAAATAAGCTAATTTTAGGTTATGTAAGTCAATTATCGGGCTCATTGGTATCATTCTAAACTTTTCAAACAAGAATATTGGTGTCCACTACTTCAAGCACCTCTTGTTGGTGTAAATTAATGTTTACACATTAGCATGAGTTAATTAGGAAAACATTTTCCTTTATTAGTTGTCAATCTTATCACATAAGATAAGATTACTTTATTTTCTTTTTCTCTTTGTCTATTTTTGACAAATGCAAATGTATATCTTTGTATTATTCCTTTGTGAATAATTTAATGCACATGAATTATTGGTTGTATATTGAGCCTCTTATTTTTGGCTTTTACTTTTTGAAGCAATCATCTTTGTAGAAGAAATACTACAAATGATTTTGGGAATCTAACATCGTATCAAAGCTCTAGATTTATTAGCTTCTCAAATTTGAGATGGTTTTAGCCATGACGTTGTGATCAGTGCTTCCTGGTGTTAAAAACTTTGACCATTACATCCAGAAGGCCCAAAAACCCCTATTTTAGCATAAAATTTGTCCATTTTGGGTACCAAAGCTTCAAAGGTAAAATGTTTCTTTTCTGATAGGTCCTACGGATGTGTGAATAGTTTTTTAGGCCATGAACAATGTTTTCAGGTCATGAATATTGTTTTTAGGCTGTGAACAATGTTTCAAGTTATAAACAGTCTTTTCAAGTCATGAACAATGTTTTCAGGTTGTGAACAGTGCTTTCATCCTTTTCTCCTCTAAGGCCAACTTCGTGAGGTTCATTCTCAGTCATACAAAGTTGAATTTTTGCAAACAAATAGGCATTAGAAAGGTATCAGTGAGATCTACACAACCATCTATGTACTTTTTCTAGATTAATCGTCAGGTATATTTTATTCAGTTTGTCATTTTTATGGCTTTTGTTTGATATTCTGGACATTTTAGCTTCTGGAGAAGTTTTGTTTGCTTATATGGGCTTCATTTATCAACATAAATCTACTTTTGATATCTAATTTAATCATTTGAGGAGGTATCATTGATTTTTCCACTCATCCTTTTGTGGTCAATCTGATTAAGGGTAATTATGAGTCTTGGCAAAAGGCATCTTGACATATCTCAAGTGGCTGAATCTTTTGCCTTATCTTTATGGGCTCATACTTGAACCAGATACACCTCAAAATAAATATGTTTGGGGTAACAATGTTGATCATGTTGTAGGATTAATTTGTTCTAGCGTTGATGATGACACTTTGTGTACTATTTCAAACCTTGAGTGTCCATGCGTACTTTGGATAAGTGTTTGGGAGTTCTATGGAGATCCTCATATCTCACCATTCCTAGATGATCTTGCTACATATTGCCTCATCCACTTGGTGATGTGGATTTATTACCCTATGATGATGATACTTTAGAGGATCTTGAGTATATTGCAAGTTTTGATTGTTCTGATGACTCGGAGACTTTTCTTGCTTCCTCTTCTCTTACTGTCGAGATCACATCTTATTCTTCACCTATTAGTACATATGAATCCAATGTTGTTTCATTCATGGCTTCCAATGATTCTCTACAGTAGATCAATCACAGTCTTTCAGATTCGCCACATTAGGACTCTTAGCTTAGAGACATGTCATCTTTGTTTGTGGAGTCTCACATTATTGATTTGGAGGACACATTTGAGGGTTTATCTCTCTTATTTGATGCCATGTTAGGTGGATTTGCATCACCACCATCTTTTATGTTTCTAGATGTAGTTCAAATCATATCTCTCCTGGTTCTACTTCTTTGATGGGGCAGATAATTTATTTTGGAGAAGGCATCTTTTCCTAGTATGAGGTCACTTGAGTTGAATTTAGAGGCACACATTTCAATATGGATTCCCTATTCATCCAAGATGTGGGAATGGCTTCTACATTCACTAGTGGATCTATTTCTTTTGAAAGGGAGAAATATTGTTTGCAGGCAGTGGATTGTTTTATGTCTTCAGGCATTCATCATTGGTACTAGAGCTACTTCTTGGAGGGGATTCATAGTCTCCATCCACTCTCCCTTATGGGGGGCACTCATGATTGTACCTTTGTGATGGATTTAGTTCTTGGGGGGTCTTAGTGCTTAGTCCTTCTTCTATCACATGTACTTGTTTTCTTTTCTATCTTTCAGAGAGGAGTTTTTTTCCCACGGGGTTCTCCTTTTCTCCACTTTGTGAGAGATTCTTGTTTTTAAATGGGTACCTAACTTGGCCTTTGTTTCCGAGACCCATCTTTATTTTTAGCTCGTGTGTAATCTCCCTAAGTTGCACTTATGGGGGGGTGTTGGTGTAAATTTATATTTACACATTAGCATACGTTAATTAGGGAGTTAATTAGGAAAACATTTTCCTTTCGTAGTTGTCAATCTTATCACATAAGATAAGATTGCTTTATTTGTTTTTTTGCTTTGTCTATTTTTGACAAATGCAAATGTATATCTTTGTATTATTCCTTTGTGAATAATTTAATGCACATGAAGTATTGGTTGCTTATTGACCCTCTTATTTTTGGCTTTTGATTTTTAAAGCAATCCTCTTTATAGATGAAATACTATAGATGATTTTGGGAATCTAACATGGTATCAGAGCTCCAGGTCTGTTAGCTTCTTCTAAAATTTGAGATGGTTTTAGCCATGATGTTGTAATCAGTACATCCTGGTGTTAGGGAGTAAAAAGTGGACACATGTAGTTTTACCTCCTAGTTTATCTCCTAGGTCCCATTTATCTTATTATGCATTATAATTGATCATCCCAAAGAAAATAGCCTGACACCCATATGAATTTGGGACCTTGGGCCCTTCATTAACCTTATCCCAAACTCAAATTGGGCCCCTGGACTTGGGCACCAACCACCCAAGTCCTCCCTGATTGGTCGGGGTAAATAAATGTTATGTCAGCCTAGGACCTTTAAAAATGTTCCTCTTTGTTAACTTTTGTGATTTAATTTCGTGAGTATTAGCGGGAAAGCATATATAAGTGTGTTTTTAAATTCATTTGTAACTAGAGAGGAGATATTGTGAACTTATGATATTGGAGCAAAGAGAATTCAAGGCATTCATTGTGTTATTGTTTTAGATTTGGAATCATCATCCATCTCCTTATGAGTTGAAGAATCTTCATCCTCCTAAGGACTTCACCTCTGAGGTGACATCATTGCTATTTGAATCATTTCATCATTTGGATTATCTTTAGCCTCTGCCCTGCAAGGGCATGCTCTCTCTAACAATGGTGTTGGGAAAGCTTGAATACTAACTTGGTATTTGACTAAGGCAAATCCCTAAACACCACAATCCCCAAACCCCTCTCTTGTTGTCTTGTGTGTAGGTTACAGGTATAGGTTTCAGGAAAAGTGGAGTTGGAAGAAGACTGTGTAGGAATCAAGGTTTCAAGATTTGGTAGAAGTTCTAGAATATCCCTCCGAAAAGACTTGGGTAGTTGGCAACCTAGTCTTCTGGGTTTGCAAGCTTTGGATCTGCTTCTGAGCATCAGTTATAACATATTCTCATTCTGACCTTCAGTAGATTCTCACTTCTGGACTTGGGCGATTGCTGAATTCATCCTCTGACTTTCTAGTTTTCGTGAAACAAGTTCTGATATCTCCCTGATCATCTCTGCACTTTCAGTTTCTAGGTTTCTGTTGTCGTTTGTCTATTACAAGTTGATTATCTAATAACTAGGGTTTTACTCACACTTAACCTAGGGTTTGATAAAAATCTTAGGTAAAACACATCTTTCCATAGCAAACAGGAGTACAAGATCTGTAGCTGAGTCCACCTTCTCCTTGGTTGTAATTTATCTCAATCTTGTCCTTGAATGTTATTGTGGAAGAGGGTTTTTGATCATGTTTGTACATACTTGCATTCATCATTCATCTTTTTTCCTATATAACATTTTGGTGAACCCATAGCATCAAGCATTTGCATCTTCCTGAGTGTTGAAATCAAATCTTGCATTAATTCATATCATATTTATCGTTCTTCATTGAAAAATCTTGCATAAATTTAGAAAAAGTGAAAAAAAAAGCATTCTAGGCTTGCATAAAGACATAGTTTTGCATTATTTCATTGCATATAATTTGAAACATTTGAATTTCTGATTTATACATTAGATATGATCTATATTACAGAAATTAACCATTTCATGATATCACATCTTGCATTTGAAGATCTCATTTGCTAGGGTTTTGTTGGAAACTTGCATTTTTCCTATAACCTAGTCATTTGCAAAGCTAGGGTTTGTAGTCAAAAAATTATTTTTCATTTTACTACTTTCATAAACATTTCAAATTAGATATTTCGTTGATTTATTTACATATTCATTCAAAAATTTTGCATGATTTTGGGAAAAAGTGCATGATTACCATACTTTTGCAATTACACAATGTGTATTTCAACATAAGAGAATAAGCATCTTGTTCACATATTTTGCAATAAAATAAAAAAATTATCACCATCACCTTTTGTGTAGCACTTTTAACATTAAATTCACTTGGTTTGTAGTGACACTAGTGTATTTTGTATCTTTACAAAATCTTCAAAAACCCATTTTCCTCAAACTAGTGTTGTGGTCTACAAAAGCCTCACATATTGGTTGTTTTGATAAATGAATAGATCTTATTATACATTGTTGTTCCAAGAGATTTCATTATGGGATATTCTAATTGTTCCTCTTTGGTATCCTTGCATGCATATATCAAAGATTTTGAAAGTTTTTACAATTTTGTTAATATACATCCTTATGTTTTGACTCATATACAATCCATGTATGATAGGGATATCTTTAAATCCTCTTCATTTGAAATCCTTGATTATGTATCCGATTTTAATAACTTCATAACTCTTAGAAATGAATATCCTTCGATATTAAAGGACTTTACTAATTTCATCTCCATGAATTGTCATGAGAAAGATGATGGTGATAAGTCTCCTTTTACTTTTACTACAAGTCATAATAGTAATCTAGCTTCGCCTATTTCAACTTATGATTTGGATATCCCTCCCAAAATTGTTCCCACTTGTGAGGAAATTTTGGCACAAGGGGATGAAATCATTAATACATTCCTTAATTTCACCCTATCCTCTCTTCAATCCAATGCTCTCCCTTCAAAAGATGAAGCATTGGTGGATGAAGAAAGGTCTCTCACATTAAATCCTTTAGGGATGGATGTTGAGCTTAAAAAAAGTAAAACCACTGTTAATTCAATCATCACTAATAGACTTATTCAACCTACTAAGGGGATAATGGATAAGTGTACTAATGTTCCTAAACTCATTGTGCATGGGGCACCCAATGTGCCTCCTTGCTTCAAACCGGTGATTACGGTTCAAGGTGCTCCAACACCACCTAGACCCTAGGGTTAGATTCTCAATCTTACAAAACAAATTACTCAAGGAAATCAAATGTCTCAAAATGTGTTGCAACAACCCTATCCCAATGTGGTTTCTCACACATATAATATGTGAAATAATAAGCAAAGTAAACAATAGTCGAACATTCCAATTACTTTACCAACTTCTCAACCTATGCTTCCTCAACCACCTCGTCTTACTCAAAAAGGTGGTCAAGATTATGATCTTGTTGAACAACTTTGTGCTACTCCCGCTAAGATCTCTCTTTGGAAACTCATACAAACATCGCCTACATACCACAGAATGCTCCATGAAGCTTTATAAAAGGTGATTGTAGGTCACCTTCTGTTAAGCCTAATGATGTAGCAACTCTATTAGATTGTATGCATGCAACAAAAATAGATATTCTGTTTCAAAAACATGAATTACCATCAATTGAAGTTCAAAATCAACATGATCCTCTTCTAATCTTTGTCACAATAAACAAAAAAGTTGATAAAGCAAGTTGTGATTGACAATGGATCGACTCTTAATGTTTGTGGCATTGATTTGTTACACAAAATTAAGGTTGATACATCTTTAATCAAACCGGATAAAATTAACATCCATGGCTTTGATAATGTTGGTAGACAATCCCTGGGTACCATAACTTTACCAGTACATAACTCACTTTATCAAATTTATGTTAATTGTGACAAAGATTAGAAGAGAATCATGTTGATTTTGAACTTCAATTGACGGTAATTCATGTGGTTGAAACAAAATATCCATTTTTGTCGCATGCATACAATCTAATAGAGCTACAACATCATTAGGCTTAATAGTAGGTGGTACAATCACCTTTTGTAAAGCTTCCTGGAGCATTCCATGGTATGTAGGCGATGTTTGTATGAGTTCCCAGAGAGAGATCTTAGCTGGAGTAGCATGAAGTTGCTCAACAAGATCATAATCTTGACCACCTTTTTGAGTAAGATGAGGTGGTTGAGGAAGCATAGGTTATGAAGTTGGTAAAGTGATCAGAATGTTTGACTGTTGTTTACTTTGCTTATTATTTTGTGTATGGAATGTGTGAGCAACCACATTGTGATAGGGTTGTTGCAACACATTTTGATATGCTTGATTTCCTTGAGTAATTTGTTTTGCAAAATTTAGAATGTAACCTAGGGGTCTAGGTTGTGTTGGAGCACCTTGAACCATAATCACCAGTTTGAAGTGAGGAGGTACATTATATGCCCCATGTACAATGAGTTTTAAAACATTAATACACTTATCCAATATCCCCTTAGTAGGTTGAATAAGTCTATTAGTGATGACTAAATTAACATTGGTTTTACTTTGTTTAAGCTCAGCATCCATCCATAAAGGATTTAATGTGAGAGACCTTTCTTCATCCATCAATACTTCATCTTTTGAAGGGAGAGCATTGGAATGAAGAGACGGTAGGGTTATTTTAGCCTCATATGTCTTAGAGATAATGTCCATGATATCATCATGAAATGTAGTAGAAGTAGAAGAAGAATCATTATGCCATCACCATTCTCATGATAACTCATGGAGGAATTTAGTAACATATTCTAATACTAAAGGATATGCATTCATGAGAGTTATGAATTTATTAAGATTAGATACATAATCAAGGATTTCAAATGAAGAGCATTTAAAGATATCCTTATCATACATGGATTGTATATGAGTTAAAACATAAGGATGCATATTGATGAATTTGTAAAAACTTTCAAAATCTTTAATATATGCATGCAAAGATACCAAAGAGGAACAATTAGAAGGTTCCATAATGAAGTGTCTTTCATTTATCAAGTACCACCAATATGAGAGACTTTTTTACACCACAATACTAGTTTGAGGAAATCAGGTTTTTGAAGCTTTTTGCAAAGAACAAAAATACACTAGTGTCACTACAAACTATTGGGATAAGGTGTCATTAACCTTATAAATCCCAATATTGTATTTATTCCATTTATTATTTGTAATTTGTAATTACCCATAAGGAATGTACAAGTTTCACCAGTAGTTTGTTACAGAGTTACTTTTACTGCTCAAGGAATCTCGGTAAATAGTAAATGAGGTGAGGTGGAGAATCTTGGTGCCTATCTTAGGGAAATGTATTTTTGGACTGTTATGACACATGTCATAAGTTTGTAAGAGCATCTATGACAACTTACAATTATCATAAGGTGTAACAGATTCTATGACAACATATGACAACAATTATTGTCTTGTAAGTTCCTATTCTTGGTTCTAGGCGCCTATATTGGGAAGATGCCTATGACAGGTGTAAGGGAATTTGTAAGAAGATGATTTTGGAGTATCCCAAGATAGAAAAGTTGGATTTTGTCCATCTCCCACGAATTTATTTGGTGGGTACTCATTTTTAATAAATATGAGTCTTGAGAGTGAAGTTTGGTAGATAAAAGTGAGAGGAAAACTTGCTTGCAGGTGAGAGGTTGAGTGAGAGATTTTCTGTACATAGGTGCTACTGGATTGAAGAATGAAGAGATTGGAAGTGGCTATATTGTAATCTTGTTTTGAAGATAATACAACTTGGGCCTCTCTTCTTGGTGGATTTTTTTCCCGCAAGGGTTTCTCCACGTAAACATTGTGTTATGTGTTTATTCTTTTGTTCCATTTGCTACCTTGTGTTGTGAGATCTTGCATTCTTATGTTGTTGATTTGTGCCTCTCCATTGCTACTATCTTATGGTGATGTTATTTTTGTTATAAGTCCATCTAAGGTGGTTTTATCAAGCATGTTAGAGTGGCTTATTTTAGCATCATAAAGAAGTTGAATTGTTTCATGGTATTTCAAGGATTAAGCAAACTTATTTTCAGATTTGCATACAATTTTTAGATTTCTATATTGTAGTAGTCAAAGCCTTGTATCTCACTAATTGGTATCATATCTTGGTGATTTGATGATTAAAAATTGGATTAGAGATTGTTCGTTTATTCCAACAATTGGTATCAGAGCTTAAGGTTGTTCCATGGCTTACATGTGCTCATATGTGTTTGCATGTTCTTGCATGTGAGTTGCATGTACTTGCTATTGGAATAAGTCTGGACAACTGAGAGGGGGGGTGAATCAGTTGTCACACAACTTAAACTTTTCTTGCCTTTAATCTTCTTTTATAACATTCAATCAGATAAACATTAAAGCATGAATCAATAACACATGAGTAGAAACATAAATAACACACTTGACACCAAGATTTTTGACGTGGAAACTGAGTTAAAGGAAAAACCATGGTGGGGATTAGCCCACAAAGATTATACTCTGTTAAAAGTATTACAAAGGGGAATGCTCATGCATTCGAGCTCACTTCCCAGAGTTCACTACTCAAAATAAGGCTCACTACCTAGATAAGGCTCACTGCCTACATAAAGAAGATTACAATGAAATTGAACTGATAATTAGCATCTATCAATGCAAGGATTCAGTTCCGGTTAAGCACAAAATACTGACTTGATACACTTCATCTTCACTTCTACTCTGCTTACTGTTCTGCTAACATCTGAACCTTAGATCTCTGTCCTTTTCACACTTACTCCATAGTTGCATCACACACACTCCGAAATCATTCAAATCCATCAACTATATTGATGTAGGAGCATCCATAACAAATTGGCAATCAGCATTACCAAAAAGATTGTTATTTTAATTTGGTTTGTTTTCAATAAGGTTTATGGGCTTGGGAAATAATATTTTAATTTGCAACAAATATAATTTTCCTTGGGATATTAGTAAATGTAATTTTTGTGGAAAAATACCCTGGTAATTTATAAATGCCTCAAATAGTGGAGAATATCTTTCCTAGGCAAAGGCATTAAATTCTATTTTAGTGGGGGCTGATTTTTATCATAAGTGGGGTTGATTCTGTCATAAGTGGGGCTGCCAAGAATCATGGAATTAATGGCACTTATTATTGTAACCATCATAGAGTAAGGAATCTTGTAAGTGGTCTTTATGGCCTAGGTTGGTTGACTTAACTTCCAAGTTTTATTTTAGTAATTCCAAAATTTGTAACTCCAAAAATGGGGGGTCGTAATTATGAGACCCAGTCTCAGTAAAACAAGCATAACTTTCTCATATATTATCAAAATCTAGAAATTAAAAATGTTCTAGAAAGATGGGAAGGAGAGGCACAAAACCTAGAAACTATTTTAAGAAATTCCAAGAAATGAGGGCACGGTGAAAGGAATAAGTGACATGTTTTTATTGGAGCTGAGAGAAGAAAAATTGAGGAGAGACCCAGATGTTGGGAAATGAGTTGAGGATGCTGAAAATTTATTTGTTGCAGGTGTTGTATGTATGATTCCAAGAAGCTCAGAAGATTCATGTTGATGTAATGAAATTTCTTATTGAAATAAAATAAGTGTTACAGATTTCTCTTCCATTTTTCTGTTGTTTCACTTCATTTGTAGCCCTCTTGCATAGTGTTCTATGTGTTTTTGTTGAAAGATTTTGTGTGAGAGTTGTGTGAGATCCCTCTATATCATATATATATCTGCATCTAGATCTTCAACCATTTTTTAGTCAGCTTCAAGAACACTTAGAACTTTATTGAAAATTTTGTTTTGTCAGCTAAATCCATGTACACTTGCAACGTGGACCAAAAATTGCACTCACAAATCATTAATCAGGTTGGCTACTATCAATGATCATCACAACTTGTCTAACCAACAACTTCCATACATCCGGAATCAATATCAATTACAAGGTCAGTCTGTTCTTCTTCTACCTGCTCTGTCAAACTATTAACCTGATTCTCAGATGCTAATAACTATTGAATCCTTCAACATCAGAGGCCAAAACTCTAGATTTAGATTGTCTTGACAATGCTTATGACTACCTCATATCCGCAGCAAACTCTGATTTACCACAGGAGAGATCCGGACCAATATACCAGACCCTGTCGCCTGCTCTATTTCTGACTTCCCAGACTCAGATAAATTCTGATTCTGACTTCCGGTATGAACAAATTGTGTTATACAGATAGGTGGAATAATCTTAGTTTCCATCAATGAAAACACCTGTCATGCAAAGTAGTGTCTCTTGCCAACAATCTCCCCCTTTGGCATTGATGGCAACTTAGTGAAAAATGACTAAGTGTTACTCATTTTTTCCCCTTACTCTATACTCTTATGCTTCTTCATTGATTCTGAAACTCCCCCTTTACTGGATTCCTCATTTTTCATTGATCTTCACTCCCCCTTTAACATCAATGGTAAAGGATGGGGTCCATAAGCCAAACTTCTCCCAAAAATTCTGTAAATAATGCTGCATATGTACAACCAATCATTAAGTTATATTTACATGAACTTGAGAATGTTTGCAAAACTATTTTTCAATTGCTCAAGTTCAGAGGCCCAAGTTATTTTCATGCCATCCAAAATTAAGATGTTTCCACTAAAAAAAAATGCATATGCTTCTGCCTTTGTTAGATCTGAAGGATCACTTGTCTGAACTGCAGTCTGAGTTTCTGATAAGGCATCATACATTATCTCTAACTTGGGGGCAATCAATCCCCGGAGCTCACACATTCTTTTCATAATATTACCTTTTTCTTTAACAAGCCTCTTTATCTCATCGATCAAGCTGATTACTTGACATTCCTGACTTATAGGAGAAACTGTTAGAGGATCAAAATTTTGAGATAGATTTGACAACTTCTGTTCTTGCTCCTTTATCTTCTTCTCAATATTCTCACTAACTTTGGACCAAGATAGACAAAACTTGTATATATCACCTCCATCACTTAGAGCATTTTGAATACTCTTTATACTGATACCAAGTATCATCCTATCATACCCTATTAGGCTCTTTAATTCACTAAATCTCTTATCCAAAAATGCATTTCAGACTTTAGTCTCTGCAAACTTCTCAAAAGACTCAAAATGTGTACTTGTAGAGTTTACAAGATTCTTCAGATGTCCAGAGGGAGAGTCAGATGGATTCTTCTGGAGGTTAGGCATTATCTTCTCCAGAACACTAGATGCAAGACTTAACAGCTCACTGTCTTCTAAGTGATATTTTAATATCTTCTCGCTTGCCTTGGCCTGAGTGAAAGATGCTACCTTCATCATTTGTACCAGATAAAGATTTTTCTAGGTGGATTGGTCCTTGAATCAGTTCAGGTTCATCAATCTCCAACATTTCTTTACTCAAAAAGTTCTTTACTGCCTCTGCAGTGTCTCTTGCCATAACTTCCACCTCACCTTCCTTCCTTTGAGTTTTATCAATGGTGGTATCAGAACTGTTTTGTTTGGATGTATCAACATTTGTACCATCTTCTTCTATTTTATCTTTCTTTTCTTTTTCTTTCTCTTTCTCTGCTTTACTTTTCTCTATGTTATCTGCAGAGGGACTCTTTCCTGTGTCTTCACTACTTGCTATTAGTTCCGGAGGGCTTTGTATGATAGCACTATTATCTTCTTTTTCAAACTTATCAGGTGAAGTTAGAGAATCTCCTGCATCATTAGTTTTATCTACCATTTCTGTATCTTCTTTTCTTGTTTGCTCCTCTTCTGGAACAAAGGAGTCATCAACTTTAGTTTGTTGCTCACTGATGTTTACTTTTTCAACATTCAAAATTGATGAATCAATCCCATCATTTGTCTCCTCATAGGTTTGCTCCGGAGGATCTAGAGTATCACCTTGGTCATCATTTCCTTTTTCAATCTCGTCTTCTGGGGCTTCTTGTTCCAGAACTGAAGGATTGTCTTCCTTAGCTTGTTCCTATGAAACAATATAATATTTATCTTTATCTAGAGCCTTTCTTAAAGTTTCCTCTGTTTCCTTTGCAACTTCCTTAGTTTCACCAAGCATTAGCTTGTTCATCCTGATCTTGCTTCTAAATTTCTCCTTAACTCCCTTGAGGATTTTATCTTCTTCCCTTCTAGTCATTACTGGACATAGGGTGGAGAGGAAATATTCTCTAAGTTCTAGATCTTTAGCCTTGGTTGCTTCCTTCCTCATTTCCAGTATTTTCCTTAAACTTCTAGGAAGTTCTTGTAAAATTTCTAGTAGAGCTCTATTGAATTTATTCAAGTACATGATGGTGGCATCTTCCAGAATTTTCTTATTTGGTTGATCAAATTTATCATAATAAACTTTGATAGGCCTTAGATTTCCATTAACAGTAATTATTTTTACAATTTCATCAACTATCATAGCAATCTTACTAGATTCTTGCCTTTTACTTGCCTTTTTTGCTTCCAGAAGGCTAGTCCTCAGAAGCCTCTAAAGTCTTGGCTTTCTTGGATCTCATCTTTTTAACTTCTTCATCTGTTTCTATCTCTTCATCATCTTTTGTACCCACATACATTCTAGTGGCCTTTGTTTTCTTTCTCTTACTTCCTTCACCGGATGGTCTGTCTTCTAGTTTTGCAAGTTTAGGGGGAACAGAAGTAGCAACAGAGCTCCTAGTAGTCCTTGAAGTGGGGGATGGTTCTACTGGAGCATCTTATTGATTCTTGTCCTATTTTTCTTTTTCATCCTTTTCAATTCTTTCTCTATTTTTCTTCACTGCCTCCTTGGTTAGGCCAATGCTCTCAGCATACCTTTCAACTTGCCTCTACACTTTCCTTTTGGTCTCTGGCCATCTTAGCTCCACATGCAATTTTAGACTTAGCTCCTTGTATGTTCCAAACCTTTCCACAGATGTGTCTTTCGATTTTCTCAGGAGATGTTGAGCATACAGTTCCAAAACTTTCTCATCAACCTCATAGCCCATTGGCATAATCCATATGGTTCTGGGTTCCACAGCCTCCATCAGAAATTGATCAGTGTCAACCATAAAGTATATTTCATTCTCATATTTCTCCACAACTAACTTACGGATTCTCTCTCTTGCATGCATCATACTTTGAAAGTTTTTGAAGTAACCCCAAATGATTGTCTTCTGAGTTTGGGAATCACCAAGGCTGAGTAGATGATCTCTTATTTGCCAAGCAACTAGCCTGTCATTTGTCTAGTGCACACCTTGAACTCCAGGCACTTCATTCATAAAATAGAAGAACAAACATATAATCAAGGAACCATACAAGAATATATTTTTCTTATCTTTCTTTATTTTACTTAGATTCTCAATCAGTTGATTTTGTAGTAGTTCACAAAGATCATAATCAACATTCTCCTTTAACATTTGATAGGCTGCATATATTGCAGTTTCGAAGACAAAATTTTCCCTGGTGGAGTCGTAAATCTTGTACCCAATCACCATGGAGGAAAATTTAACATCTGGTTCTATAATATCATTGATGGTCATTGCCCTTTTGTCAAACTTGGCAATGGTAGCATCAGTCATTGTCTAGTTTTTCACAGTTTTCAGCATGGGTAATCCATCGGATGAGTTTAACCTAGTTACAATCTTGATAACATCCTTTGTAATCTTAAATGGTTTCAATAGCCATATGAACTCATCATGTATTCGGATGAAGATATATCGAATCCATTCATTCTCATCAAATGCATGAGTGAGTGACCTTTAATCCTTCGCAAAACCTAATTTGTCATTGTAATAAATGTGTTGCCCTAACTTCATCCGGTTACCCTATTTTTGAATAGTTCTTCAAGAATCACTCCGCAAATTTCCATATCAACAACTTTTCTTCTAGAAATCTTTCCAAAGTTTCTGAAATAATTCAAGATATCTTCTCTCATTGTGCCATATCCAGGCACCCTCTTACTAGCTGGGGAAATTTGTAGGCACCCTCTTACTGGCTAGGGAAATTTGATTTTCAATGCGGATCCCCCTAAGCTAGAGCTCCTAATTCAATTCCTGGAGGAATCATCAGCACCGGATTCTGGTGTGGACTTATTACTAGGGTTCACAATTGTTTTCTTGACCCATGTCTTGCTCATTTCATTCTAGATCTCATTCACATCAATTTTTTCTTTGCCTTTGTCTTGACTTTGCTCATCCAATTTTCTGTTTACTAGACCTCTTCTTTCATTATTCCTACTTCTGCAAAATCTTGCAGTATGACCAGATCTGTTACAATTAAAGCAAACAACATTTCTTTTCTTGTATGCTTGATTTCCTCTTGATCTGTACTGATTAGCCATGTGTCCATATCGATTGCAAGTAAAGCAGTAACCATTGAAAGAGTTGCCATTAGATTTATTCATTATCATTCTTCTACATTCATTGGATCTATGACCATACCTCTTGCATTTGAAGCATTGACCGGAGAAGGATGGACTATTTTGATTTACTTTGCTTCTGCACTGAGTAGCTCTATGACCAAATTTATTGCAATTAAATTAATTTCCATTGAATGATGGATATCTTTGAGCATTAGGCTGTCTTATCGGAGTTCTTCTAGGTCTATTTTTCCCATTCCTCGGTTGAAAATTTCTTTGTCCGGATCTGGAGCTTTCACCTTTCTCATATCCAAGACCATGCTTATCATCAGCCTTTTTCTGTCCTTCAAGCAGTGCTTCAAGTTTAGCTGAGCTTATCTTGAACTTCTCCTTGTATTCATTTGCAACTTCTAGGTCATGTTTGAGAATGACAATTTGCCTTTCAAGTTCTCTCTCATTGTCTTTGCTTTCTCGTAGATCAAATTCTAGATGGCCAGCCATTCTGTCTAATTTGCAACATTCTTCAGTTCTTTCTTTGAGTTTTTGATTCAGGTCTTCTTCAGTTTTCTTCCTATCTTCAATCTCTTTGGTTTGCCTCATCACCCTAGATTCCATCTCAATTTTTAGAATAGCAACTTCTTTTGACAGCTTCTCACATTCCTTTGTCTTTTTTTCCAAAGCTTCGTTCATGCCATTTTCTTCAATTAAACTAGATAACTGTAGAAGTAGCTCCTTTCTCCTTTCCATAGATTTCTTTAATTTATCTTTTAACATTTCAATGGTATCATCAACATCTTTAAGCTCATCTCTCAGATTACTAACTTCTGCTTTAGACTGATCAAGATCTCTTAGGGCCAACTGAAGTTGATCCTTGAGTGAACCCATTGAAAACTCCTTCCAAGATCTTTTCCTCAACCTGTTAGGCTTTAATAAGGAACCTCGCTCTGATACCATTTGTTGGAATTAGTTCAGACAACTGAGAGGGGGGGTGTGAATCAGTTGTCACACAACTTAAACTTTTCTTGCCTTTAATCTTCTTTTATAACATTCAATCAGATAAACATTAAAGCATGAATCAATAACACATGAGCAGAAACATAAATAACACACTTGACACCAAGATTTTTGACGTGGAAACCCAGTTAAGGGAAAAACCACGGTGGGGATTAGCCCACAAAGATTATACTCTGTTAAAAGTATTACAAAGGGGAATGCACATACATTCGGGCTCACTGCTCAAAAGAAGGATCACTCTCTACAGAAGGCTCACTACCTACAGAAAGAATATTACAATGAAATTAAACTGATAATTAGCATCTATGAATGCAAGGATTTAGTTCTAGTTAAGCACAAAATACTGACTTGATACACTTCATCTTCACTTCTGCTCTACTTACTGTTCTGCTAACATCTGAACCTTAGATCTCTGTCCTTTTTGCACTTACCCCATAGTCACATCACACACACTCTGAAATCATTCAAATCCATCGGCTATATATATCTGCACCTAGATCTTCAACCATTTTTTAGTCGGCTTCAAGAACACTTAGAACTTTATTGAAAATTCTGTTCTGTCAGCTAAATCCATATACACTTGCAATGTGGACCAAAACTTGCACTCACAAATCATTAATCAGGTCAGTTACTATCACTAATCATCACAACTTGTCTAACCAACAACTTCCATACATCTAGAATCAAGATCAATTACAAGGTTGGTCTGTTCTTTTGCCTGCTCTGTCAAACTGTTAACCCGATACTCAGATGCTAATGACTATTGAATCCTTCAACACTGAAGGCCAAAACTCTAGATTTAGATTGCCTTGACAATGCTTATGACTACCTTAGATCCACAAGAAACTCTGATTTACCACCAGAGAGATCCAGACCAAGATACAGGACCCTGTCATCTACTCTATTTCTAACTTCCCAGAGTTAGATAAATTTCGATTCTAACTTCCAGTATGAACAAATTGTGTTGTGCGTATGGGTGGAATAATCTTAGTTGCCATCAATGACAACACCTATCATGCGAAGCAGTGTCTCTTGCCAACACTTGCATGTTTCTTTCATGTGGTTGCATGTGAGTTGCATGTACTTGCATGTTGCTTGCATGTGCTTGCATATGATTGATTCATGGTAATTTGGTTTTGGGTATTCCTCCATTTTTGAATTTTATCTTGTAAAGCTTGTGCATTTGATGGAAGAAATTGTAGAGTTGGAGGTTTTTTGGGCTACAGTGGATGTTTTGTATGTTGGCATTATTTTGCAGATCTGTGAGATTGGAAGCCATGGTATCTAACTTTCGAATGGATATTGTCAATGAAATTTATGGTGGGCTCTTGAGGCTCAGGGTTATGGATCTTCATGGAGTTGATCTTGTGGTAGTGATCTGGAGCTTTGGTTTGGCAATATGTGAGTATCCTCTTGCATGGTGGTTATGTTCCTTTACTTTGTGGTCATGTGAAGTGAATGGGTTTTCATATTGGGTGGTTGATTTTGGTGCCTTGGTTACATGGAAGAACATTTATTTTTTGGACTATAGTATGGAGTGCTTATGTTGGATTCACGGGTTTAGCCCTTGGTTACATGAAAGCATTGGATGATTTACCACCAGTTGCATGTGGGTTGTGGAGTTGGTATTTTAGTGATATGGAAACTCCTGGACAACCTAGTTCCTCCTTTTTCATATTCATGTTATTTTGGATATGTAGGTTTTACAATTTTCCTATTTCAAAAAGTTGTGGAATCATAGATCTGTGATATTTCATTATTTCAGATGGCATGTATGGTGTGAATATCTGGATGTTTAAGTGATTTCAGATTTATAGAGAGATGGTTTTGCAGGTTTTACATGTTAACAAAAATCTAGGGTTTGTAGATCTGTGGAAAGATTGTATGTAGATTCTTAGAGTATTCTGGATGGAAACAGTTACAGATTTGCAGGGCTGCTTGATGGGTTTTATGATCTATGGTTACTCTTATGTGGATTTGTTTGGCAAATCAGGTCTACCGTTGATATTGGTGTTTGTGTCTTGGAAATCTACATGTTATTCCTAGTTATCTTTGTTCTACATGTTACTGATGTGGTGCTGAATCTATTTTCAGTTATTTGAGATTGGAGCACTGACCATGTTTTTCTCCTTTGAGATGTTGCATGAGTGTAGATCTTGTAAATTGTTTGATGAGGATTTTGTTGGGTTGGCATCTTCTTGGTCACCTTGTTTACATTGATATGTTTATTGCAGTGAGACAGAAGGATGGTTTAGAGTACCTGATATTGTTGTTCATTAGAATCTATAGCAGTAAGTTATGGTGCATGAAAATCTCTGTTCACTTTTACTGGAGATTTGATAATGATGTAGGTCATGATAGCATGTATACAACTCAATATCACTTTTAGTGGGAGTTTTGTGCAATTACATAGTATATTCTATCTTCTTAGTTTGGAGTTTATGGTTTACTTGACCTTTTGGGAGCTGTTGTCATTACAGTGGTTTTCTTTGATTGTGTTGAGGCCATGGATGATCTTCATTTAGGAGATGGTTATCATGATGTCATGGATAGCTTTGTTACATGTTTTAGTGGGAGCTTTTGATAGTGATGGTTTGATGTTTATCTTGTTGCCATGTATAGCTCAGTATCATGGTTCAGTGGGAGCTTTGGCAAGATATGATTATCTTCATGTGATTTGAAGAGGTTTTAACATCTTGTTTCATGGAGGACCCTTAGAGTCTTTGGTAAAGGTGTTATTGATCTTCCTTTGGAGAGGATATAGTTCTATTTAGTTTTGAGTATTAATCATTTGCTTGGAGCTTCATGATTTTGCAGGTTGCATTTGAAAAGGGCATGGATTGATTGGTGAAGTGCTCATGGATACTAGAGAGACTTGGGTTAGGCTAGAAATCTCTTGTACTTAAGAGATATGTGTTGAAATGGTTACTTGTTATGGAATTTTTCAATAGTAAATACCGAGGAGCCTACACCTAGAAATGGATGTGAGTCCATCATAGACCTGATGAGAAGGTTGTCTTTATTGAAATCTTATATTGCTTGGTGTTGTATGCACAGGACAATCTTGTATCCCACTCTTGGTCTACTCGGTAGGTAAATGATCTAAGAGGTGTTGCCCACCTGATTATTATATGCATTCTTTATATGTATCTTGTCTTCTCTTGTCCATTAGTCTTAAAAGTTGAGTTTTGAGGGTTTGATGAGAAGTAGATGCATAATTTTATGTATTTCCATTGTTCTCCTTATA
Source organism: Cunninghamia lanceolata (assembly GCA_027924645.1). Classification (NCBI taxonomy): domain Eukaryota; kingdom Viridiplantae; phylum Streptophyta; class Pinopsida; order Cupressales; family Cupressaceae; genus Cunninghamia; species Cunninghamia lanceolata. The sequence goes on along the minus strand of BSBN01000791.1, from coordinate 344,200 downwards.
ATCTTGAACTTGGGTTAGTTTTGAGGATTTGGTAGGAGAGGTACAAGAGATGGTTAGTGGCATTGGGCATATTCCCTTATGTTGTGGGAATGTTTGGCTAGTTTGATCTACTTTTTGTGAGAGGTTTACATCTATTTCTGCCATGTTTCATTATAATTTGAATGGTTAGATGTTGATATCCTTTTAGTTTGGGACTGTTGAAGGAGATCTTACTTTACACAGTTTGGCACATGTTAGTGTGGTATAAGGACATGGTTTAATTTGAAGGTTCTCTCTTTCTAGGTATATTGTCTTCTTCCTGAAGGTTCTTATGTTTATGGAGTTGAGGTTATGAATGGAGTCATGTGCTGTTGTTTTGTACTTCATTGTTTTTTGGCAACAGTTTGGTAGCTCCTTGATCTCTTTCTTCATTAGTTTGGAGGACTTGGGAGAGTTGTTTGGATTGGTAATGAGAGATGTATTTTGCATATCATTGTATGTTTCTTTGACACTATGATAGAGGAATTAGCCACATCCTCTATGTGAAGTGCTATAGGAGGACTTGTTAATGTTGTGATCTTGATTTCAGATTTGACATTACCTGTGCAGTGGGAGTTCCAGAAGGTATATGTGTTCTGTATGAGAGGTTCATCTCTCTTGGACTAGTTAAACTTTACTGCAGCGAGTTACTTCAAAGGTTTTTTATCGCATGTCTACGTGTGTTGTTACCTTGGAGACTTCTTTTGCAGGATGGTGGATATACAGGGACTTGTTTGTAGATTTTGGGTTATTATGTTGATAACATGAAGTTCTACCTATCATAGTTTGCTTACCCTGGTTTGAAGTATGGATAGTTTGGATGAGCTAGCAACTTGTTGTGGTTGCTATTACAATTTGGTATGAGTGTGGCAGTCACTCAAAGTCATTTGTTATCTTTTGGATTTGATGCTTGTGTTCATGTATAGATTGGTGCATGTTTTAGTGACAGTTGATATGTTTCACTTTGGCATGTTCCTTGTCCTATCATGGGTGACATGATGTGAGGATTTCTTGCTTGAGATGGTGGTTATCATGGTTGCTTTTGCAGGTATCTTGTTGGAGCACAAAAGCATGTTAAAGAATCAATGATACATGGTTGGCTAAGGGATGTTTATTCCCTTGTTGATTTCTTATGGGCTGATTTACAATGTATAATGTCAAGTGGGAGAATGTTGGGATAAGGTGCCGTTAACCTTGTAAATCCCAATATTGTATTTATTCAATTTATTATTTGCAATTTGTAATTACCCATAAGGGATGTACAAGTTTCACCAGTAGTTTGTACAGAGTTACTTTTACTGCTCAAGGAATCTCGATAAATAGTAAATGAGGTGAGGTGGAGAATCTTGGTGCCTATCTTAGGGAAATGTATTTTTGGGTTGTTATGATGCATGTCATAAGTTTGTAAGAGCATCTATGACAACTTACAATTGTCATAAGGTGTAAGAGATTCTATGACAACATATGACAACAATTATTGTCTTGTAAGTTCCTATTCTTGGTTCTAGGCCCCTATATTGGGATGATGCCTATGACAGGTGTAAGGGAATCTATAAGGAGATGATTTTGGAGTATCCTAAGATAGAAAAGTTGGATTTTATCGATCTCCCATGAATTTATTTGGTGGGTACTCATTTTTTATAAATATGAGTCTTGAGAGTGAAGTTTGGTAGAGTAACAGTGAGAGGAAAACTTGCTTGCAGGTAACAGGTTGAGTGAGAGATTTTCTATACACAAGTGCTGCTGGATTGAAGAATGAAGAGGAGATTAGAAGTGGATATATTGTAATCTTGTTTTGAAGATAATACAAATTGGGCCTTTCTTCTTGGTGGAGTTTTTTCTCGCAAGGGTTTCTCCATGTAAACATTGTGTTAAGTGTTTATTCTTTTGTTCCATTTGCTACCTTGTGTTGTGAGATCTTGCATTCGTATGTTGTTGATTTGTGCCTCTTTGTTGCTGCTATCTTATGGTGATGTTATTGCTATTATAAGTTCATCTAAGGTGGTTTTATCAAGCATGTTAGAGTGGCTGATTTTATCATCATAAAGAAGTTGAATTGTTTAATGGTATTTCAAGGATTAAGCAAACTTATTTTTAGATTTGCATACAATTTTTAGATTTCTATATTGTCGTAGTGAAAGCCTTGTATCTCACCAATTGATATCATATGTTGGTGATTTGATGATTAACAATTGGATTAGAGATTGTTCGTTTATTCCAACACAAACAGAGTGATGACGATGTTAGAAGTGCTGCACAAAAGTTAATATAGACAATTTTAAGATTTCTTTCAAAGAAATGTTAAATAGATGTCAAATTGCTTATGTTGAAATACACAATGTGTAATTACAAACATGTGAATTTTTAAACCAAGGTGTGAAATGACGCAAAATTGTCAAATGAACAATGAAGATATGCTATAAATTAATGCTAGATCTTATCTGAAAATTGTTTATGAAGGCAGCAAAATCTGAAATAAGATTTTGACTACAAACCATAGCTTTGCAAATGACTAGGTTATAGGAAAAATGCAAATTTTCAACAAAACCCTAGCAAATGAGATCTTCAAATGCAAGATGTGATACCATGAAATGATTAATTGTTGTAATATCACTTAGATCTGATGTAAAAATCAGAAAATCAAATGTTTCCAATGATTGCAATGAAAATAATGTGAGACTATGCCTTTATGCAAGCCTATAATGCTTATTTTTTACACTTTTTTTCAAAGAAGAATGATAAGTATGAAATGAATTAATGCAAGATCTGATTTCAACACTCAACAAGATGCAAATGTTCATTTCTACGGGTTCACCAAAATCTTATATAGGAAAAAGGATGAATGATGAATGCAAGTATGTACAAACAAGATCAAAAACCTTCTTCCACAATAACATTCAAGGATAAGATTGAGCTAAATCACAACCAAGGAGAAGGTGGAATCAACTACAGATCTTGTGCTCCTATTTTCTATGGAAAGATGTGTTTTAACCAAGATTTTTATTAAACCCTAGGTTAAGCGTGAGTAAAACCCTAGTTATGAGGTAATCAGCTTGTAACAAACAAATGACAACAAAAACCCAAAATCTAAAAGTGCAGAGATGATCAGGGAGATATCAAAACCTCTTTCACGGAAGCTGGAAAGTCAAAGGATGAATTTAGCATCTGCCCAAGTCCAGAACTAAGAATCTACTAGAGCTCAGAATTGAGAATATGTTGTAATTGATGCTCAGAAACCATATCCAAAGCCTGCAAACCTAGAAGACTAGGGTGCCAACCGCCCAAGTCTTTTCGGAGGGATATTCTAGAACTTCTGCCAGATCTTGAAACCTTGATTCCTGCACAATCTTCTTCCAACTCCACTTTTCTCAAAACCTGTACCTGTAACTTGCACACATGATGACAAGAGGGGTTTGGTGGTTTTGGTATTTAGGGTTTTGCCTCAGTCAAATCCCAAGTTAGCATTGAAGCTTTCCCAACACCATTGTTAGAGAGTGTGTGCCCTTGCAGGATAGATGCTAAAGATAATCCAAATGATGAAATGATTCAAATAGCAATTATGTCACCTCGGAGGTGAAGTCCTTAGGAGGATGAAGATTCTTCAACTAATAAGGAGATGGATGATGATTCCAAATCTGCAACAATACAAACACAAATCTGCAACAATAACACAATGAATGCCTTGAATGCTCTTTGCTCCAATATCATAAGTTCACAATATCCCCTCTCTAGTTACAAATGAATTCAAAAACACACTTATATATGCTTTCCCACTAACACTTGCGAAATTAAATCACAAAATCTGACAAAGAGGAACATTTTAAAGGTGCTAGGCTGACATAACATTGATTTACCACAACCAATAAGGGAGGACTTGGGTGGTTGGTGCACAAGTCCAGGGGCCCAATTTGAGTCCAAGATAAGGTTAATGAAGGGCCTAAGGTCTCGAATTCATATGGGTGTTGAGCTATTTTCTTCGGGATGATCATTTATAATGCATAATGAGATAAATGGGACCTAGGAGCTAAACTAGGAGGTAAAAAGGCATGTGTCCACTTTTTACTCCCTAACACCTAGTGTTAAAAAAAACTTGACTATTACATCCAGAAGGCCCAAAAATCCCTATTTTAGTATAAAATTTGTCCATTTTGGATACTAGAGCTTCAAAGGTAAAATTTTCTTTTTCTGACAAATTGTACGGTTGTGTGAATAGTGTTTTCAGGTCATGAACAATGTTTTTAGGTCGTGAACAATGTTTTCATGCCATGAATAGTGTTTTCAACATATGAACAGTGTTTTCAATCTGTGAACAGTGTTTTCAGGTTGTGAATAGTGCTTTCAGCCTTTTCTCCTCTAAGGCCAACTTCGTGAGGCTCGTTCTCAGTTATACAACGTTGAATTTTTGCAAACAAATAGGCATTGGAAAGGTATCAGTGAGCTCTACATAGCCATCTATGTACTTTTTCCAGATTCATCCCCAAGTATCTTTTATTCAGTTTGTCATTTTTATTGCTTTTTTAAAAATATTTTAGACATTTTAGCTTCTAGAAAAGTTTTATTTGCTTCTATGGGCTTCATTTATCAACATAAATCTACTTTTGATCTCTAATTTAATCATTTGAGGAGGTATAATTGATTTTTCCACTCATCCTTATGTGGTCAATCTAATTAAGGGTAATTATGAGTCTTGGAAAAAAGGCATCTTGACACATCTCAAGTGGTTGAATCTTTTGCCTTATCTTTATGGGCTCATACCTAAACCAGATACACCTTAAAATAAATCTATTTGGGGTAACAATGTTGATCATGTTGTAGGATTAATTTGTTCTAGTGTTGATGATGACACTTTGTGTGCTATTTCAAACCCTGAGTGCCCACGCATACTTTGGACAAGTATTTGGGAGCTGTATGAAGATCCTCATATCTCACCATTCCTAGATGATCCTGCTACATATTTCCTCATCCACTTGATCATGTGGATTTCATAACCTATGATGATGATACTTTAGAGGATCTTGAGTATATTGCAAGTCTTGATTGTTCAAATGACTTAGAGACTTCTCTTTCTTCCTCTTCATCTCCTATCAAGATCACATTGCCTTCTTCACCTGCTGGTACATTTGAGTCCAGTGTTGTTTTATTCATGGATTCCAATGATTCTCTATAGTAGATCAATCACAGTCTTTCAGATTCACCACATTAGGACTCTTATCTTACAAACATGTCATCCTTGTTTGTGTAGTCTCACATTATGGATTTGGAGGACATATTTGAGGGTTTATCTCTATTATTTGATGTCATGTTAGGTGGATTTGCATCACCACCATCTACTGTGTTTCTAGATGTAGTACAAATTATATCTCTCCAAGTTCTACTCCGTTGATGGGGCTGAAAAATTTGTTTTGGAGAAGACGTCACTTCCTCCTATGAGGTGACTTGAGTTGCATTTAGAGGCACACATTTCAATATGGATTTCCTATTAATATAAGATGTGGGAATGGATTCTACATTCACTAGTGGATCTATTTCTTGTAAAAGAGAGAAATATTATTTGCAGGTAGTGGATTGTTTTATGTCTTCAAGAATTCATCATTGATACTAGAGCTACTTCTTGGAGGGGATTCATAGTCTCCATACACTCTCTCTTATGAGGGGCACTCATGATTGTATTGTTACCTATTTGTGCACCTCAGCCCAAAAAGGCAAAGCCAAGACAACATATTACTTTTACCTCAAGAAGGCAACAAAACAAGGGCTACTACAAACATAAGTGACTGCTACAAGATAACAGAACCATCCCAAATCAATGATAAAGACAACAGTCATGATGGCAGTGTGCAAAAAATAGAGAAGGGTCTAAGATAGACCTATAACTAGAGATCTATATCAGGTGTCTAACACATGAAGAAATGAATCAAAAGAATAGTGCAGGGTAAGAGCTCACTGCTGACCCCAAAAGGCCTACTACCCAGGTAGGAGGCCATTCCAGTTATCATCTTCACTAGGATCATGCATCAACTCATTAAGAGTTGTTGCAGGATCCGGATAAAGATGAGAAGGACATCCTACATGAGCAAAAGACACTCAGGAGAAAAATAGGAGGGTGGAAGTAAGCTACATGTTTTAGGTTGTTTCAACTCTATTCATTACAACTTGCTTAAGTCCCAGATGATAAAGATACATAGTTCATTAATTTCACTTATGATTATAAGTAACTGTATTAAAAAATAAAATTTAGATGTTCTTTCCTTATGCAATTGATAGTTTTACAAAAGAAGAACAATAGACAAGTCATTGTACAAAACAACTACTTATATTCACAAGGAAATTTTGTTCAACGTTCCCACACAAGCTGTGGGAATTGACTATGAAATGATGAAATGAAAAGAAGACATATACATCTGAAACAAGAAGCATAAAGAAGTAAGGGGATCCATCATTGCCTATGAGACGAATCCCCTCACTATTAGCTGCACCATCTTCAAGGTTCTCCAGTTCAACCTCCAGAAGCAACTGTAAGAAGAAGAGGAAAAAGAGTTAGAGCTCAGGAAATCCTTCACTTATATATGTTAAGAGCATAAAATGTACGCGTTCCCTTTTCAGAAGAAACAAACAAGAAATGAAAGAGAAAAAGAACCATCCAGATGCAAACATGCAAGCCATAAGGAGATATAAAAGTGAGGGGCACATAAACAGAAGAGAGGCTCCTTGCCTCTAAATTTTATTTCTAATTTTGTTCTAAGTGTGCATGTATGTGAAGATACAACTATTGTAGAATGTAAAAGACAAAATCTATCCAAATAAAGCATGCAATGTTCCTCTGTCAGAGGTGCAAAGCAAAAGGGGACAATAGTCATATCTCAATGACAAAATAGTGAATAAGAGACCTTGATGAACAGTCACAAAATATCAAAGGAAATAGTCAACAATGATCTGTGAAGGACAATCATGAGAACCTACATGAAGAGTAGCATACAACAGATAGGAGCAACCCATCAATAAAAGATCACAGTCAAGACAGTAGACAGTGCCAAAATAGTGTCATAGTCATGTCCATAGAGTCATAAGAAGAAGTCACAGGTGATAATAGAAACAGTGGTAAATGCATAAATAGGGGCAGAGGTATGCAAGAAATTTTGCTTCTTTTTCACTCCTCATTGATCACTGCCATATACCTTTGAGTAGCATGCAAGCAGAGAGAAGACAGTAAGAAGGTGCAGGAAACTAAATCATGTCATCACCACACCGAAGAGGGCATAAGAAAGAAAGGTACAGTTCCCAACCAATCATGTAAGGGGTTGTATAAGTAAAGGGCAATCATTATTGGCTGTCATAGGGGTCCAAAATAGTCATGTTATGACTGCTAGAATAGTTAACAGTCAAAAAGTAGTCAAAAGATGACTATGAATAGTAGAGGACAGTCAAAACATGACTGTAATTAGTTGAGGAACAATCAGATGACTATCATACAGTCATGGAAGACTGTCTTAATAGTTCAAATGAATGGTGTCATAGGAATACAAGGGCAATGTCAAAAGATACAGCACAAAATAATCAAAACCATGAGGTTGTGTCAAGAGTTTAAAGGTCAAGATAATACATGAGTAGTCTTCAAAGATAGAAAAGCACAGTGACCTTTAGTATCACAGAAAGCAATGATAATAGTGAATGATGTTGCAAGTACAGTAGTCTGTAGAGGTCTTATCAGTGACAAGAGCATAAAGAGGACAATCACCTCTTGTTATGGAGCAGTTTTAGCCTTGTTAAGGACAATAGACACATAGATACAATGACCCTTAGAGAAGAATACAACAATGTCTAAAGAAAATGTCAAAGACAGTAGATACAAGACCTAAAGTTGATAGAGGTTAGAGACAAGATCCTGATCAACAAGAGACAGTGTCAAAAGATTGCATATCAAGCTCTCTAGGTTTGCAACTGTATTTAGGGTTCTTGTTAATCTCTTATAAGGCATGACAAATCCTTGCATGGCTTATATGTTCCATTGGAAATTTATACAACTCAAGGTGAGGTGCTCTTCTAATTAAATACTGGAGAAATCTTATAAGTCCACCAAGGATGATGAATAGTCTCAAATACATCATCATACCTTAGACTGTGAGGCACGAAAATAGCAAGGAGTCATTCAAGAACTATCAAGAGTAAAAGAAAAAGGAGACAATGAAGACACCTTCAAACATATTCATAGTGGCACCTTCAAATAGTAAAGAGCAGTGAAGAAAATTTGAGGGTAAGGTTGATTGTTTGATCATAAAGGAGACAACAACTATAAAGGAGAAATGTCTGATCATGAGCAAAAAAAGCAAAGATAAGAAGTTTATCCTGTAGGTGCAAAGGATACAGTCAAAATTCATATGAGAAAGACTTGTAACAAGGGACAATCAGAGATATCAAAGAGGATCATCAGCAGATGTTAGGCAGATTTAGAGATGTAGAGGGTTTTTCTGTTCAAAACTCTAATAGAATGACAGAGCTGGGAGAATGTACGGTTTGCCAAACAAGAGAAAGGCTATTTAATGCAAACATAAATGATAGAAGTGTAGATATTGCAACAATTTTTACATGGCATTGCATGTTATTTGATTAATATGAAGCTCAAACTTGACGGATTTTAGTCACTAGTAAGAAGCCTACCAAACCCTAAAAGGTCTTCTCATCATGCATGTATTCAGACAAGGTGTTCAGGGAGAAATGTATAAACCAAAGTTACAACTCCAAGACAGTGATAGAGGTACCATTAAAGCATCTACATGGCATACAAGTTTTAAGAAGAAAAATCTCCAGTGTAGAGAGAGTTTTCTTTAAAAAACAACTAGAGAACTAGAATATGTATAAGGAACCCTAAGATAATGCACATGTTTAGCTTCCATAAAGAGCCACAGACAAAGCGATAAGATAGAATTTTCATAGTTTTCTCAAAAAAAGAACATCAGGTTGAAGAACTTACCAATCCATAGCCAAAGGAAGCACAATAGGAGAGTGAAGAAATAGTGAGAATAGGTCCATGGTGGCGCTCCAGCCTTTAGAGAGAGCAGAGCAAGAAAAGAAAAACCAAATGATGCTTGTTCTAGGGTTTCAAAAACCCTTTTATCTAAAGTGGAGATGCCCTAGTCTTAGTCAACACCGACCATAGGGACCTTTTAATTCTTTTTCTTTCTAATGTTTAGAAAAATTAGAGAAATGAAATCATGAGCTTGTGACCTTTAGTGTAATGAACCCCTCTCGTTCTCCGGTTTCCAAAGCTTTGCAAATGATGAATGTTTGTTTTGGTTCTTGAAATATATATGATTTTTTTGTGTTTTCTCAATAAGATGCCAGGAACAATGCAACAAAGGAAATTGCAAATCAACTAAATAAAGACATCTGCTGCAAATGATTTATTAAACTATTTCCAAAAGCTTTTTACAATTATGTGCATACCCGAATGAAGGAAACCTTATTTGCCTTCAAACCTGATCACCTATGTTGCTGCTGTCAACACTGTTCACGCACTGTAGCATTTACTATAGCGCGTCACTGTAGCGGTACTGTTCACGGTACTGTAGCAGTACTGTTCATAGTACTGTAGCAGTACTATTCACGGTACTGTAGCGGCACTATTCACAGCACTGTAGCAGCCAACAAAAAAGCTTGAAATCTGATATAAATGGCTGCCAAGAATGAAGCTACAAGTCTGCAATTAATTATTCTTCATTAATCTTCAAACCCTTAAGGACATCTTTCACCTTTAAGCACAAATAGAACTCCAGAATGAAGCTCTCCTCAGGCAATGATTCAGCTGATCTTTCACAGCCTCAAGATTGCACAAACAATGAAGAGTTTTCGTTCTCCAATGCTGATATGAAGACAATCTGCTGAAACCCTTGGTCTCATGCACAGACTTCAAGAAATCCTCCAAAGCAAAGTCAAATGATCATTCAATAATTAATGAGTTTGATTTGCTTTTTGAGTCCTTTTATAACCTCAATCTCCTTAATAGCTTTTAAATCCACTTTCAAATCCACTTTAGGTTTTTAATTAAAACTTTATTATAAGTCTCATAAATGGGTGCTCCAATCCATGAAATTTTAAATGTACTTTAAGTGATTTTAGTGATGGGTCATGGCCCCATTGAATATAAAGTGACTTCAAAAACTTTATAATATAACTTCACTTGAGCACTTTAATCCATGACTTTATTATATGACCCCCCTTATAATAATAATTAAAAATCACTTATATCCATAATTATACATCATTTCTCAGTCCTGTTTGAACTTGGGGTTTCACCATGACACCCTCTATGCATCCAACCATCTTACCAAAAATAGCAGGGGTCCATCTCTATCAACCTCAGTCGGCTAAAAATAGCAAGAGCCTCCAATACAGGACCAGAGACCTCTAAACAACCTTATCACCATCTGAAATTGGGGAACAACACTGAAATCACCACATGACTAGATACCCTGCCATAAATAGAAACTCAGGAAAGATGACTTACTATAAATAGTAAGTGTGTAGAACTGAGTCCAACAAAGGCCAAACTTGAACCCATACTGAGCTCTATTGGAGAAAACACACTGATCTCTGCCAAAAGGGACCCTCTAACCATCTGAGTTAGCCTATGAGGGCCAGTGATAGGCTAAACCATCATAAAACAGGATCACGCTAAAAAGGGGACATTACATTTAGGGTCTTTTCTAAGGTTAGAAAATCAGTAAACACCATCATGAGCCCGTGGACAACACTATGAGAGTGTTTGAATTCAAAGATAAACATCATTTATCTTTATCCCTTAGGGCATGGTCAAAATATTAAACACTATTTAATTTAACACTTATTAAGGTAAGTGATAAGTGTAAATTACCTTAATACTTGTTAAAGTAGATTAATAATTACCTTTCAACCATGCAAAAGGAGATGTGGACCAGTCAACAGGGTGTGTAAAAGTATGTAAAGGGGAGATGAGTTTTTACTTTACTTGGACTTTTTGGTCAAATTGTGCCATTTTTAGAGGTCCACTTGGTGAAGTGGCAAGATGAGGGGAGTTCAAAGCTAAAATCACTCATTATGGAGTAGTTTGGATCCCTCAAATATAGGCTTTTTTTCCTTGCACACCCAACAACTGGGAGTTCACTGATTTGGTTGAAGGCATCTTTTCCAACCATCTCATGCATCAGGAGAGGAGTTCAGTTCAAGTGAATTTGACTTCCCCACAGTTGGGAGAGATATTTTTGTGGTAAAAGAAAAAGGTACATGATGTTTTTTTCTCATTTCTTGCTAGTTTTCCTTTGCACACAACAAAGAAAACTTCTGTATTGTAACTCATCAGTATTTTCATTATAGAGCAGCAGCATTTTTATAGCATTTTCAGATATTCTTGTAAGGACACTCTTATTTTTCCTCAAATAAAGCAGTGTGTTACCTTCTCAGACATTATATGTGTTATGTGATTAATTGAGTGATCTTGATGCGAAGTTTGTTTGTGATTTTAAACAAATCCTTCTAATTTCATGTATCATTCTTTGAAGCTTAATACATAAAAACAATTGATTTATACAGGTTATAGGTTGAGTTAGTCATTTTTTCAACTTTTGTAGTTGTGAAAGCTATTAGTTTTCCTTCAAAAAAGTGGAAAAGGTCCAAGCCTTCCTATGGAATATTAATGTATGAGCATTGTTCAGGTTGAGTTCTGTAACCAAGCCCTTTTGAGAGAAAATTGTGAGTCAAAACAACAAGAATAGGACTTATAAACTCGGTGCATCACCTCCTAGGATCTAATTTTTAGTTATATAGCAATCCTTATATCTCTTTTCCTCAACAATACAGAAGATTCAGAAGATTTACCAGGGAACCAACCCTCTCTGGAGGTTCACCTTCACGATAGGTAACGCATAGCCTGAAGGTGATGCCATGTTTCATAGGATGGTTGAGTTTAAAGCTTAACCAAGGTGAAATCCTCGTGAGAACATGTACTTTTGTGATGGATTCAGTTCTTGGGGGTTCTTAACACATTTATTCTTTCTTCCATCACATGTACTTGTTTTATTTTCTCTCTTTTGGAGAGGGGTTTTTTCCATAGGGTTTTTCTCCTTTTCTCCACTTTATGAGAGATTCTTATTTTTAAATAGGTACCTAACCAGGCCTTTGTTTCTAGGGTCACCCATCTTTCTTTTTAGCTTGTGTGTAATCTCCCTAAGTTGCACTTATGGGGGGGGTACCCGCAAGAAACTCGGTCCACATATAGGGGAAGTCGCGCGGGTAAAAAAAAAGCCGCCGGTAACGGGTACCCGTTTTCAAAGAAACGGGTACCCGTTTAGGAACGGGCGCCCGAACCTAAATGGGTACCCATTTAGTAACGCGCACCCGAGCCTAAAACGGGTACCCGTTAATAATGCATACCCGTTAATAACGCGTACCCTTTTTCAAAAAATTATATATTTTGAAAAAAGACCTCTGCGGGCTCATTTTCACCCACAGAAGCCGATAGCGACAGCGGACAGCCAATAACGGGTACGCGTTGCCAAAGCCCAAACAAAGAAAACAACAGAGTTTTTGTTGCCCTCTCACCTCCTCCCGCCACCTCGTCACCCTCGAGCTCTTCCAGGTTGGTTCTCTACCTATCTTTAGCTTGTTTTAAAATTTTTTTTCCTAATTGTAGGGTTAAAATGAAAATTAGGGTTTTATTTGTTATTTAAGCATTTTACTTGTTATTAGAATTTTGTGATTGTATGTTACTGCAAACCCTGAAACCATGTTACTGCAAACCCTAAAAAACTTAAACTATAAACCCTAAAACCATGTTGTACAGTTACAAACCCTAAAAACCTAAACTATAAACCCTAAAAAATCAAATTATAAACCCTGAAACCATGTTGTACTGCAAACTCAAAAAACGTAAACTATAAACCCTAAAAAACCAAACTATAAACCCTAAAACCATGTTGTCCTACAAACCCTAAAAACCTAAACCTTAAACCCTAAAAAACCAAATTAGTATATGTAATAATAATAAAAGGGATAAGTTTGAAGATGAAAATTGTTGGCTATAAGACTATACCCTATCTTTGATATCTGTCATTGTTGGCTATTAGAAGTTCCTGTCTGATATGCCAGTAAGGTTGCTATCACCAAAAATATAAGACATAAAGTATAATGGACCCAAATCATCTTCTTGTAAAACATTATGATCATTGATTAGGGGTTAATTTTGTGTCACTTAATTGTTAGATATATCGAAATTATATCCAATAATAGTTAAATGATATTCCTTTACATTTATTTGTGAACCTAACCATAGTTTTCACTCTAGTGTACATATGAACCATATTAAACTCCTAGACTCTTTCCATTCTATGAAATATCACATTATGTAAGGGTCCATATTAAAATAGAACGATATTTGGTCATATGTATTTAATAATGGAATACCATATAAGCCTTTTAAGATCCACATGATACTCACCAAAACTATAAGATATAAATTCTAATGGACCCCAATCATCTTCAAGTGTAAGGCACTATGATCATTGACTAGGGGTTCATTTTCTGTAACACAACTGTTGATGTATTGAAATTGTATCCAGTAATAGTCAAATGGATTTCCTTTATATTTATTAGTGAACTTGACATTCCATCACCTAGGATTTTATAGTACTGGTTTGGCCTTTTTTTAATTACAGTTCTTAGATCTAATTTATCACTTTTATCTTTTTCTTAAATAGATTTACCTATGGTTTGCATTCATCCTTGTTTATCTTTTCCTATCATATCTTGATTATGGTTTGAGCATGTAAATAGTGATATATACCTTTTTGATTCAACCTATCTAGAAGCTTGGATAATCTTTTGTGACATGTGATCCTTCCATCCTTGATACCTTCATGATACATTTAAATGATGGACCAATGAGGTTGTGTTTTCTATAGCTTGTGTTGTTCTAGTTATATACTTGTTTTACCTGCTTCCCTTGAGGATCTATCTATTAACCCACAAAATGTTGAACATATTTTGGTGCCTAATTTTGAGAATGCATATAAATGGATTGAGTAGAATACTTGTATAATTGGTTATTTTTTGGTTTCATGCCATTCAAAATGTAACCAAAGGCTTCCTTTTCTTCTCCTTTGTGGAATCCAACCATGCAAACAAACTCCTCCACAATGGACCCAACTACATGCATAGATCTTTACAAGTTTGTTCTCCCTAAATAAGGGATTTCATCATGTCACATAGACTACACTCTAGCTACACACAAGCCTAAACTAACCTCCAAGCTAGATGTTGAGGCAAGAAAAATTTAATTTGGGTGGACTAATGTAAAAAAATATAGAAATGTTCATAATAAGGATAAGAGTAACTATCTAACTTCCAACTCTACTACATGGCTAGCACATTTAACAAGTCCCACATGGCCTTAGGATAATGACAAATCAACATAACCCGTAAAATCCTCTTAGCTAAGGCCAATAATAAAGCAAAGCAAGTAGCTGATTCATAATCAACTCTTAGATCGATATTCCTTTAGTGATTCCTTCAAAGAGTTTAGTAAGCCAAGTAGTTCTTAAGAAAGTTCCTCTTCTAGTGAGTGTTATTTTCTCATTGGATTTGGGAGTTCCAACTATGTCACAACCAAATGGAGGAAGACAGTCTCATATAGTCCCCCCTAGGAGGTTAAACAAGGATAATATGATCTTGAGAAATGATAGATGCAATTTGGAGCCTTTTCTCCAAAAAATGTTAGATTAGATTTGAGTAGAATATTTTTTTGCATTGCAATGGTTGGACTACAAGGAAATATCCTTAGACCCTCTTGCCTTATGAATTAATGGAGGATATGGTGTCGGATTTTTGATATAGATTTACCCCCTAGACATTCTTTGTCTTCAAGAGGTTAAACTTTTCTTGGATTTTTGCTTCCAATAATGTGATGTGTCCTATGGCAAGATAATATTTTTTAATCAATAATAATGAGCAACTTCATGGTGGCGCTTAGAACATTTGTTAATTCCAATTGGCAACCCCACTATTTTACCCATACTTGTGACCCATATAACAAAGTAGGTTATGGGTCCTTTTCAATATTGAGAATCAATGTTTTAGTGTGTCAATATCTATACCTCAAATGATGTGACTGAAAGGATGTTACTTTAGTGGTGGCTTGCTTATGACATTCTACTAGTATAGTGGTTTATTAATGGCAACTTTAACCTAGTTGAGGTGGCATCTAAGAGACGCTTGGCCATTTTCCTATGCAATGGATAGAAAAAAAGAGACGTGTTTTTATATGCACAATAAATTGTGCATTTATGACCCAAGTCTTTGTTTCCAAAGTTCATCTCTAATTTGGTACTCTTGATCCAATCTGCATAGTGGTTCTAAAAGATACATTAAGAGAATTGCTTGTGTTATGATGTCAAAGAAACTAGACACTTTTCCTTCACCAACTATTACTCTCTTCATGTTGAACCCATGCTAGATTGTTTTAGTTTCACAATTAAATATGATTTAGATAACATCAATGTATTAACTAGTGCAATGGTGACATTTGTAGACCTATGCTAATTCTCATTTAGTTTTGGGTCGATTCTAGTAGATGGATTAATATAGTTGCATATCAACATACGATGCACGCAATCTTATATGAAGTTGGGATCATTCCTTGATCCTTCACCTACCCTTAGTTCATTTAAAAATATTGAGGAAAACATTCTTCTACCCTTGACATCCACATTTTATAGTTTCAAATTTACAACTTAGGGAACTTGACATCCACATTTTAGGGTTTCAAATATAAATTTTAGGGTTCTAAAGTAGATGTTTAGGGCTTCACTTTTCACCTTTTAGGGTATCAAAATGATGTATTAGGGTTTGAAAATTCATGTAATAGAGTTTTAAAATGACATTTTAGGGTTTCAAATTCTCATATTAGGGTTTGGAAATTAACATTTAATAAGGTTTCAAAATGATATTTTAGGGTTTTTACACTTCAGCAAAAGGTAACTCATATTGTTGGAATACAACATGTTGTAGTATTGGTATAAATGTAGTCTTTAACAAGGTCACTATTGTTATAAATGTAGTATTGGTAATAAATGTAGTATAAAAATAGCATGCAATGTTCAATTAAGTCATAATCTGTACCGCTCTTTTGAGACACATGAGAAGCCTATAGTAAAATTGGAGTTAATATAGGAAGAGAAATAGGAATGATAGCTCTAGCAAATTGAGTATAATGCTATTAATTAGAAAATATAACTTTTCGAAGTTAAGAGCAATAAATGAATAGAAATGAAATACTATTTACAAAATTGAGCTTAACTTAGAGCCTATAATGTCAGGGCATCACGTAGACATCTTCATGTCACACCGTCACAATTGAGCTTAACTTAGAAGCTAGAAGTAGCCTGATTAATAGAGAAATGGGAATCTAATACACTTGGCATGCACTTTTAAATTTGGACTATATAAGGTGTCAAAATGTAACTTCCATTATAATTTTGAGAAAAATGATGATACGACAAGACCTTGTTAGGTAGAGTGACACCTTGGTGTATGACTAGGACCTAGAACCTGCAACCTTGTCCACTATGTGAATTTAATGATCTAAAAACTTTGATATAGCTTTATGTTGTAATTTTTTGCATAACTTCCTCTTGGTAATTTTTGTGAGATCTTTTTTCTAATTATTCCATATAAATTATCTATAAATTATTCAAGAAGTAGCATGAACAATTCTTGTAAAGAAACTGGAACTCTTTTAAAGAAGAAACTATCTAAGGAAATTCATTTGAATCTTATCCACACAATATACTTGATCATCAATTACTGTGAAAACCTCTTGACTAACATTAGTTTGACATGACTACAAAATTGATCTACAATTTACATTATGATCAAATCTTGTAGTGGCAATCATGGAAAAATCTACTTGTAGGATACACCTGCAAGAAATAATGAATGTAAATGAGAATGAAAGAATATGTACCAAAAACACAAAATATTAATGCAATATGTACTAAATAACAAAAAAGAGGATACAACTTGACGATGGCTTAAGGAGAGCTAAGAGGATGTCTTAAGGGGATACATAAGAGGATGGCTTTAGGGGATGTATAAGAGGATTAATTAAAAGGGGAGCTAGAAGAGGATGTCTTAAGGGAATACAAAAGAGGATAGCTTACTTGGAGAGATGTACACTAGTCAATTTACAAAGTATAAAATAAAACTTGATGGCTTAAGGGGAGCTAAGATGACATCTGAATTAAGGGGATGTACAAGTGGGTGTCTTTAGAGGATGGATGATAAATATTTGAGTATATATATATGTAATTACCTAATTTGCGTTCACTTTTAGTTGAAGACTACAAAATTGACCTCACATACTTGTATGGTGATAACTTCTATTGACAATCATGCGTGCATTTGACTACTTGTCTAGGGTACACCTGCAAAAAGTAATGTTCAAATGTACAAGTAAATTAACTATATATTTCCATGGGTCAATACAAAATTTAAGACAAGGGGAATAATATAGAAGTTGAAATGAGAATGAAAGAATTTAACTTGGGGATGTAAGAGTATTGTTTACTTACCTGAAAATTTATTCCATTGTACCATCTGCATCCTCATTTTTTTGTAATGCATCTATAATTGACTCATGTTCTTCCATTGAAAGTGTCCATAACTGTTTATTAGAAGGTTTGCCTTGATATCTGACTAGTTTTATATTTGTTGCCACAACCAAATGTGAGTAGTGTATGATCTTCTTATGTGTTTCATAATCTTCAAATGCAGGCACACCATTCCTTCTTATTAGATATTTTCATAGCCAAGTGCCAACAACAACCACAGAACCTGTTGGATACTCCATGTTATCATCATCTACTCTAGGATGTAACAACTTTTATTTTGTCTCAACACATCGAGCCAACCAATACTCGGTTTCCTCTTCATTGCCCTCAGGTGCAATAACAGCATAAACATGTCCTACAAAAAAATTATGTAATTCAATAAAGTGTGACATGTATCTAAATCACATAAATTTGTGGATGCATACATATATAATTAATTATATACAGGATGTAAAAAAAAATGACAATAAAAAAAATTGAAAACAAAAGTACCTTCTTGTACAAGGTCTGAAACACGATCATAGTCATCTGATGCAAACATTTGATTATCATCTTCAATTGTTGTTTCAAGTTGATCTTGTGTTTCTGTAGGTGTCAAGGATCTTTGTTTCCATTCTTCAACCCATTATGTATTTTCACATGCTCCCCAATCACCTGTAATACAAAATTGACAAAAACATGCAAGCTCCCTAGTCCATATAGTCCATGTGCTTGCATTTGAACTCTTAAATGAATGCCATTTTGTTGATCCAGTTATTGTTTCACAATCAAGTCGAGTAGGAATATTCTCTTCTTCAACTAACCAAAAGAATCGTCGAATTGTAGAGTTCTGACTTGATCCCGTAGATAACTTTTCATTACACCAATCCACAATTGCACGTGCATCTCTAAATTTGGCTGTATCCTCAAATTTTAGTTGCTCTCTAGCAAGAGCTCTTTTCACACATGCTCCAGCTCCATCATGTTCTCCTTTACCATGTCCAGCTTCAAAAAAACTCCACATATGTTGGATATTGATTTCTTTGTGAGCCCTACATAGCCAATAAAACATTCTTGCATTTTTGAATTGCCCTGTACAATTATCTGACCATATGAAATGTTGTGTCATCTGGATTCCTCTTTCTTTTAAACTTTCATAAAATTTTGTGAAACAATATTGCACAAACTCTGAAGAGTGTAACCGGTTATCACTCAAATAGAAATGATACTCCCTCAAAATTTTTCTATTATCTTCTGTACTATCATCTGCATGTCTGTATACAATATGAACAAATATGGCCACCTGCACTGAATTATAATACTGAGATTGAATTTCCTCTTGTGGAGCAAGAGTGTAGTTTTCTGCAAAGTCAACCACTGATAGGATAGTTCCAATTGAAAAGGTGTTTTTACATGAACAGAATTGTCCATCAAGCCACCGAGCATATTGGGAGTGTTTGACATATTTGGATACAATATTATCCTTAAAATCTTTGATGAATGCATGCACACAAATTTTTTCAGTGACTAACTCACAACGCTTTCCAATTTTTCCATCTTTTAAAGAATATTCAACATTTTTGAATCTTTTCACATCCACTAATTGTTGTCCAAATTCATGTGAAATATTTTCATGTATACATTCTCCTAACAATGAAAAGTTGCCACATCTATTGCATTGTCCAGAAATACATGCTTTTGAATAAAATAAGTATCCAGTAGATGTTTCACAAAACAAACCTGCTACAAACTCCTTAATTGTTTGAGGTGGCATATTAATACCACATTCCTGCATAATTTCGTTAGTATGCAAAGTAGAACGTATATATCGAAAAAGATCATAATAATAATGAAATTGCACATGAGTTTTACAACAACAAGAGATTCGCTGTTTATTAATTTTCACATACCAAGGTTTACATTTCTCAAAAGATCTTTGGCTTATGGTAATATTAAAAGGTTCTAACACTAAATCATCTAAGAATTTTTTATATAATTCAGTTTGAGTCATGTCTAATAGATGTTTTGGATGAGGATCACGAATTTTAGACCCCACTCGTAATTTTAAAACATCTCTAACATTAGATGATACCCTTGTATTATCATGCCAATATTTTTCAATTAAAGATTTGATTTCACTATTTAATTTCATGTCATACCTTGGGAGTCTACCACTAAAACTCCAACATTGGTTAATTGGATCTTTTTCAATAGATTCTCTTCTCTTTGCTGCTCTTCTCAAAGTTTTAGGATTTATCTTTAGAATTTCACTTGTCTTACTTATCGTTCTTTTATTAGAAGATGATTTATTGACTAAAGCAGTTGTTATAGCTCTTCGTGCTGCATTGCTATCTTTAGATCGACTCTTTTTACCAATAGAATCAATAGCATTAGCAACACTAGATAAAACTTGTTTCATTGATTCATCTTTTTTTTTAGGTTTTACAAATATGCCTAACGTTTTTATTACTTTTCGCAATTTCCACATCTTCATCAATTGCATCATAAGTTGACATTGAAATCCAAGACTTTTTCTATAAAAAAAATCTTTATATAATCTATTTGCATGAGTTCTCATTTGCCTCCAAGAAATCTTACCAGGAAGATTATCTAAGACATTTCTTTCAATCTCAAATAAAACATTTTCATTTTCACTCCTAAAAGGGATATCATTCTCATTCATATCATCAATAGGTGGGTTTGAAGACATACCTGGATTTGTTTCTATAGTCGTGTTTTCCATATCATTGAAAGTTGGCTCCGAAGACACACCTGGATTTGTTTCTATAGTCGTGTGTTCTATATCATTGAAAGTTGGCTCCAAAGACACACCTAGATTTGTTTCTATAGTCCTGTTTTCCATAACATTGAAAGTTGGCTGTGAAGACATACCTGGATTTGTTTGTATAGTCGCATTTTCCATATCTTCGAAAGTTAGGTTTGAAGACATACATGCATTTGTTTCTATAAACACATTTTCTTCCAAATTCACCATTTCCGCATTTGCATCATCTACATTCATCCCATCATTTTCACTTTCTTGAATGTCTTTCTCTTCAATACTCATGGAACTAGATGCTTCAATATTCTTCATCTCTTGAATCCTTGCTCTTCTATCTCTTTGCCTTTTGGCTTCCTTCTCTCTATTTGCTTCAATTTCTTGAGGTGTCATTACCCTCCTTTGTTTTTTTCTTTGACGTTGATTTGATCCCATGATTACCAAGCCCTTTTGATAAAATAACAATTGATACTTAATCCAATTTCATAATTGATGTCCTTATTTGAACTTTTGAAGTAGAATTAGATGTAGATCCTTTGTTCCATAGATTTTGAAGTAAAAGGTAGATGTAAAAACAAAAACCCTCTTGCTTTATTCCTCTTGAAAATAGCTCATGCACTTGATTTCATTTCAGAATTGTTCATATGATTGACTCCTTTCAAAATCTGAATAGAATATGACCTGTTAAGAGATTCCACAAAACAATTGTAAGTAAAAAAATGCAGAAACTGTCGCTGTCGCGCCGTACGAATCAGACTTGCAAGTTGCAGAGATATAGGGAAAGTACTTTTTTTCCTAATTTGGGAAATAACGGGTATAATAGAAATGGCTACCGGTTATATAACGGGTACCCGTTATATAACGCTTACCCGTTTTATAACGGGTACACGTTATTTGAAATTAGAAATCTCCACCCGCGTTTTCCCTGACCTTTGCTTGGGTTTTAGGTTCGGGATAGGCATGGTTGACCGACCTTGAGCCTTGGACCTGCAAGTTTTTTTCTAAGTACAAAACAAGAAGAAACACTAAGTTTACCTGTATGGTTGAGGGCTTTTTTTTCTGAATTTTTTTACGAAATGAAAACCCATTACAGGGTACATTGTCTAGTTTTCAAATATATAATTTTTTTTGTTATTGGACATGTTCTTCTATTTATTATTTAATTTATAAGCAAACTAGTCCAAAAACTTCAAATGACAGGTGTTTGTATTTTTTTAATAACTTTTAATTTTTAATTTTTTTTTTTTTAAAAATTATATGTCATCAATTTACACATCATTCTTTACACAATAAAAAAAAAAATTAATTTTATGATTTTTTTTGCTCAAATTATGTTGGCCGTACACGAGGGGTTTTTAAAAGTACCAATTAGGCCTAATAAAAAATTAATAAAAAAAAATTATTTAGAAAAAAATTCTAAAAAAATATCCTCATCAAACTTCACTATACTACACATGTTTTCCCAAAAGGATTTTAAAAAATAATTTTATTTAGGTCAAATTATGTTGGCCGTACACGTGCATGGTATGGTAAAAAAAAAGTGACTTTTAAATAGTAGTTTTTAGAAATGCCTATTGAAAATTAATTTGTATCATCTGGGTATTGAAAAAATTACATATTTAGAAACTAGACTCCGAGTACTACATTTTATATTTAGTGACTTTTTTAAAGATTCCATTTCTAAGTGCTTCAAATTTTAAGGTCAAATGCGACAAATTCTGAAAATCAGGGAAAACACTTCCACTTTTTGGCCAAAAAGTGGACCCAACTTCTTGCACTGACCCGGGGGTGTTGGTGTAAATTAATATTTACACATTAGCATAAGTTAATGAGGGAGTTAATTAGGAAAACATTTTCCTTTCTTAGTTATCAATCTTATCACATAAGATAAGATTGCTTTATTTGCTTTTACGCTTTGTCTATTTTTGACAAATGCAAATGTATATCTTTGTATTATTCCTTCATCTCAAATTTGAGATGGTTTTAGGTATGAGGTTGTTCTTGATGTTAAAAAACCTAACCATTACGTCCAGAATGCCCAAAAACCCCTATTTTAGTATGAAATCTGTCCATTTTGGATACACGAGCTTCAAAGGTAAAATTTTCCTTTTCTAACAAGAAGTACAACTGTGTGAATAGTGTTTTCAGGTCATGAACAAAGTTTTCAAGTTGCAAAAAGTGTTTTCAGGATGTGAATAATTTTTTTGGCTATGAATAGTTATTTCAAGCTATTAACAGTGTTTTCAGGCCATGAACAGTGCTTTCAACCTTTTCTCCTCTAAGGCCAACTTTGTGAGGCTCGTTCTCAGTCGTACATAGTTGAAGTTTTACAAACAAATAGGCATTGGAAAGGTATTAGTGAGCTAAACACAACCATTTATATACTTTTTCTAGATTCATCCCCAAGTTTTTTTTATTCAGTTTGTCAATTTAATGGCTTTTGTTTGATATTCTGGACATTTTAGCTTCTAGAGAATTTTTGTTTGCTTCTATGGGCTTCATTTTTCAGCGTAAATCTACTTTTGATCTCTAATTTAATCATTTGAGGAGGTCTCATGGATTTTT
This sequence comes from Cunninghamia lanceolata, assembly GCA_027924645.1. Lineage (NCBI taxonomy): Eukaryota > Viridiplantae > Streptophyta > Pinopsida > Cupressales > Cupressaceae > Cunninghamia > Cunninghamia lanceolata. Next base: position 321,226 of record BSBN01000791.1, on the reverse strand, counting down.
CCACTCATCCTTCTGTGGTCAATCTAATTAAGGGTAACTATGAGTCTTGGCAAAAGGCATCCTGAGACATCTCAAGTGGCTAAATCTTTTGCCTTATCTTTATGGGCTCATACCTAAACCAGATACACCTCAGAATAAATATGTTTGTGGTGTCAATGTTGATCATGTTGTAGGATTAATTTGATATAGTGTTGAGCGTGACACTTTGTGTGCTATTTTGAACCTTAAGTGTCTAGGCATACTTTGGACAAGTATTTGGGAGTTGTATGGAGATCCTCATATCTCACCATTCCTAGATGATCCTACTACATATTTCCTCATCCACTTGATGATACAAATTTCATACCCTATGATGATGATACTTTAGAGGATCTTGAGTATAAATCAAGTCTTGATTGTTCAGATAACTCAGAGACATCTCCTTCTTCCTCTTCTTCTCCTATCTAGATCACATCTCCTTCTTGACTTTCTGGTGCATTTGATTCCAGTATTGTTTCATTCATGGCTTCTAGTGATTCTCTATAGTAGATCAATCATAGTGTTTTAGATTCGCCACATTAGGACTCTTATCTTACAAACATGTCATCCTTGTTTGTGGAGTCTCACATTATTGATTTGGAGGACACATTTGAGGGTTTATCTCTCTTATTTGATGCCATGTTAGGTGGATTTGCATCACCACCATCACTAGTACATAAACAACAATATGTGATTAAAAAAACTACTAAAAACTGCTAATAAATGACTAAACTTGGTCAAGTTACCATTAGTGGTTTATTTCCAATCATTTATAACACGACCAAATTTATTACTAAACCAATTTTAGTCATTTATTTGGTCGTTTTGATTGATTGATTTGATAGTATATTTAGTCATTGATTTAGTCATATTATTCACTAAGCTTGGTCATGTGACCATTAGTAGTTTATTGCTAGTCATTTATTTGGTTGTTTTGATTGATCAATTTGGTAGTATATTTTTAGTCATTGATAGTATGTATATTTTTAGTATATTTCTGTCAATTGGTAGTATGTTTATTCAGTAGTATATTTAGACATATTGATTCACTGATTTCTGTCAGTTGGTAGTATATTTAGTCAATTGGTAGTTTATTTAATTTTTTTTGAGGTTTAAACATAAAACACAGAAAAACATAATCAATCATTCATTTGCACATAATGAAACAACTATTAAGAAGGAAAATACTCAAATTTTATTGAGAAAAGGTGTTCTTGCAGTAGATACAAGACTTAAATATGTATTTGCTTTGAAAAATGTGTTACAAAGTGTGTTTCTCAGTGCTGTGACTAAGAAAACTGAGTTACAATGCTCTATTTTTTGCATATTCAGCTCTGAAACATGAAAGAACTACTTGAAAAATGAAGCCTAAATATTTCATCATGGGATTTTACATCCCAAAATATGAATAAATGTATCAAAACACACTTAATATTGCTAATTGTTGCATTACTTCTTCTTTCCTGCATCTCCTACCTTGGTCTGCATAAATAGAACCCAGTAATGTAATAAGTAAATTGCCCCTTTGTAACAGAAAGCAAATAAGTAACTTACTTTAACATGTTCTTTGAAAGAATATTTACTTTCTTGACTCCACGGATCTTCTTAGATCTGTTCTTAGAGGGGCACAAAATGACAAGAGGAGAACAAAACACATTCCAAATGGTTTAGGGTGAATCAGACTTACAGCATATCCACTTCTTCAACCATAGTACTTCTGTGCAACAGTGATGCTGCTATCATATTTGCCTCTATATGTATTAACAAATGTAAAGTATTTAACTGAGTATGTAAAGCATTTCTAGGCTAAATGCACACAAAAGATGCAAAAAAGCACCTTTAATTCATCACTAGGTAATTAAAAAAATTCAAGTGCATTTTTTGAAACATAAAAAATCTTACAAAATAATTTTTAAATGGAATCTGATGATTGCCCATTTTAGTTTTTCATCTCAGAAGCATATAGAGGCAGCCTTGGATCAATTCAGGATAAAAAAATTGTTTCAAAACAATTTTTTTTTAGCCGGCCCACAATGGGACCCAACATGCTTCTTTTTTTTTTTTGTAAAGGACGTATCAAATACAGTTATGGAGTTATAAATGTAAAGATAATGCAATTTGATTGATTTCAAGGAAAATTCTTTGGATCAAACATTTCAAATTTTGCAAAATGAGTGCCAGGTATCTCTCAATACTGTGGACAGTCTTGAAACATTTATGGCAGATAATAACAATGGAATATGAGACTCAATATTGCCACAAGTTACATAGCTTAAGCTTCTGAGAAAGAAGTTGGGGGTTTGTATGGATTAGTTGCATTCAATCATGGTTGCAGTGTGGCATTTGCAGAAGGTACTATCAAAGAAGAGAGGTCCTTTTACACATGCTTTATTTCTTAATAAAGTAATATAGGAAGGTGACCCTATGTTTGGAATGCATTTTATGTGTTTGATCACTGGAGTCCTGAACATATCATAATGTTCTTTGAGAAGGGTAAAAGTATACATTCAATGAAATGGTGAAACAGAGTATGTATGTTGTTTCCATGAATGTTCTATTCAAAAGTCAACTTGAAGCATCTCAAGTAGAACATCAATTGCAAAAGGGAGAGTGGTAACAATTGAAAAACTTGGCTTCAGGGTTGTGATGGGTCTATACTCTTGGATGATTCCTCAGGGGAAAAGACAATAGAGCCTAATTCACATTCTGCCAGAGGTTTTGATATTATAGATAACATAAAGAGTCAAGTGGAGGCAACTTGTAGTGGGGTTGTGTCTTGTGCTAATATCTTAGCTGTGGCAGCTCGGGACTCTGTTGTGGAACTAAGAGGTCCAACATGGATAGTACCCCTTGGGAGAAGGAAAACATTTCTAAGGATAAAGAATACCCAAAGAAGGCAAGAATTGGGACTGACAAAACTGTATCACTGCATTTTGAAGTCAAGATATCTCCAACTCGGCCTTGTACAACATTCAGGGATTTACCTCAGAAAAGCATTCGATGTCAGGCTTGGAAAAGTCACAATCTGGAATGCATGTAGACATGACTGGCAATCCTCAAATGGATGAGCAACATTCATGATTATGCCTACATATTGGTGATACAAATGACACAATCTTGTTTATGCAGCAACAACTTCGAGTGAATGTGGAAGATACTTGTGAATCTAAATTATCAGCGAAGTGCTTAGCTAGCATTCATGATCAATTTCTGCAAGAACTTCCTTTGACAAGAGAAAAGGTGCTTACTAATAAAAATCATATCAAGAGAAGATCTCAATGCAGCAACTTTTGAATAAGCAAGTAGATTTGGATGCTTTGCCTCCATCTTTCATGGCAAGTGTGGAGGCCCGTGCAAGGCGTTGTGATAAAATCAATGCTGCTAAGTTATGTATAAGTGAAGTGAAGAAGTCAATTAGCAAATATTTATGTTGGAAGGATAATACTTGAAATGTGTTTGATCGTATGGAAGAGCAAAACCAACTTCCATGGAATATGATTTGCAGCATATAAAAGGCATAAGTACTCCTAACCTGTGCCAGAATGAGATCTTTGGAACAACATATGGATATCCATGAAAGCATAATCGAAAGTGGATTTTTTCAGAGATTGTCGTTGTTATGCAGGAGAATTTTGGGAGGATTGGTTCAATTATGTTCTTAGTAATCAAGAACCTAGATTTTATAAAAAAACTAGTTTCTAAAGATAGGGAAGGTAGGGAGCTATTATTCTGTGGCGCGACTCTGTGGGAGGCCATTGACCGAAGAAAAGTGGATTTTAGTAGCATGAATCTTGTCTCTCCTGCACGTCTCATGTCTCTCTTGGGTATCAACATCACTTTTGTAGCTGCCAGCCATGCTACGAGTATGAGAAAATTGCAACTAGGTCTACCCTCAATGTAAAACTAGATACAAGAGGCATAAAGGGAGTCCTAGAGTAGAGAGAGGTGAAATGTTGCAGAGAGAATGAAAAACCAAGGTCTCGCAGCCACCGCAGAGCCAGAGTAGAAGAGGTGTGGGATGGCAGGCTCTTCCCGCATCCCCGCAAAGGAACTCAAGATCATATGTGGGAGGGCAGTGCGGTAATGTGGCACAAGAAAAAATAAAGTGTGCGGTGAAAGTCAAATATCAAAATTTCTAGTAAATAAAAACCAAAGAATGCCTCAAAGAAATGTGGTCTCATGGACTGCAATGATTGCAGGATATGCAGAAAATGGATTTGTTGAAAAGGCTTTAGAAATTTTAAAGCAAATGCAATTGGTTGGTGTAAAGCCAAATTCCACAACCTTTGCCAGCATCCTCCCTGCCTGTGTCAAAATGAGAGCTTTGGAATAGGGTATGGACATCCATCAAAACATAAAGGATAGAGGAATTTTGTCAGATGTTGTAGTTGCAACTACCCTGTTAGACATGTATGCAAAATGTGGAAGCATAGACAAGGCACGTGAACTATTTGAGAGAATGCCTCAAAGACATGTGGTCTCATTGACTATAATGATTGCAGAATATGCACAAAATGGATTTATTGAAAAGGATTTAGAAATTTTAAAGCAAATGCAATTGGCTGGTGTAAAGCCAAATTCCACAACCTTTGCCAGCATCCTCCTTGCCCGTGTCAAAATGGGAGCTTTGCAATAGGGTATGAATATCCATCAAAACATAAAGGATAGAGGAATTTTGTTAGATGTTGTAGTTGCAACTGCCTTGTTAGACATGTATGCAAAATATTGAAGCATAGACAAGGCATGTGAACTGTTTGACATAATGCCTCAAAGAAATGTGGTCTCATGGACTACAATGATTGTAGGATATGCACAAAATGGATTTGTTGAAAAGGCTTTAGAAATTTTAAAGCAAATGCAATTAGCTAGTGTAAAGCCAAATTCCACAACCTTTGCCAGCATCCTCCCTGCCTGTGTCAAAATGGGAGCTTTGGAATAGGGTATGGACATCCATCAAAACATAATGAAAGGGGGATTATTTTTTAGATATTATAGTTGGAAATGCTCTGGTAGACATGAATGCAAAATGTGGAAGCATAGACAAGGCACATGAATTGTTCGACAGAATGCCTCAAAGAAATGTCATCTCATGGAATGGAATGATTCTAGGATATGGACAAAATAGATTTGTTGAAAAGGCTTTAGAAATTTTAAAGCAAATGTAATTGGTTGGTGTAAAGCCAAATTCCACAACCTTTGCCAGCATCCTTCCTGCCTGTGCCAAAATGGGAGCATTGGAACAAGGAATGGACATCCATCAAAAAGTAATGGATAGATGAATTTTGTTAGATGTTGTAGTTTCAACTGTCCTAGTAGACATGTATGCAAAATGTGGAAGCATTGACAAGGCATATGAACTATTTGGAAGAATGCCTCAAAGAGATGTCATCTCATGGAATGAAATGATTGCGGGATATGCACAAAATAGATTTTTTGAAAAGGCTTTAGAAACTTTCAAGCAAATGCAATTAGCGGGTGTAAAGCCAAATTTGACAACCTTTGCCAACATCCTCCCTACTTTTGCCAAAATGGGAGCTTTGGAACAGGGTATGGACATCCATCATAACATAATGAAAGGGGAATTTTTGTCAGATATTATAGTTGGAAATGCTCTGGTAGACATGTATGCAAAATGTGGAAGTATAGATAAGGCACGTGAACTATTTAATGGAATGGCTCAAAGAGATGTCATCTCTTGGAATGCAATGATTGCAAGATATGCACAAAATGGATTTTGCATGGATGCCCTCAAAATATTTTAATTAATGAAGCACTCCAGAACATATCCTAACATTGTAAACTTCATATGCATTTATAGCAAGGCCTGCCAAAAGCCACAAATAATGAGGCCGATATGATTACCTCGCTACATGGATTGAAAGTTCCCCTATCAACATAATAAAAATTCTCAAGATTCAAAGCGACTCAATAATTGTTCTCAATGCTATAAACAATAGAACGAGCTCATGTTGACACCTTCAAAGCATATTAGATAAAGCCTACAATCTCCAGCACCCAGATCTCTCTCTCCCGACACATTCACTTTATTTTAGTAAAATTTTTTGCAATTTATCCAAATTATAAATTATGAATCTTATTCTTAATATCATTCTTTGACCTTTTACGTTCATATGCTTGCCATTTTGCAAATTGTGATTGTTGAGAAAAAGAAACATACCTGCATCATGATTACCAGATTAAGATGTAACGAATGATATGCTTAAACCCTGATTACAACATATTGCCATAATGGACAAGCTGATTACAAGAAAGAAAAGTTATTATCAACTCAAAAGTAGAAGCAAAATTGTCCCATCCATGAATGTGTCTGAGAATCCATAGAGATCATAATAATAAAGCAATGCACCTTTCATCACATGGTTTTTTCTTGAAGATTACTATTCATATTTTTCAAATGAATTCTGTAAAACGATATTACTTATTCTTCTTTCCTACTTCTAGCTATCTATTGTGGTAATAACATAAGAGACACCTTGAATTGGATTGAACAAAAATTGCATTGTAGCCAAATGTTATTCTGCAGAAGATACCAATCCTCTTTGGTCTTAATCATTATAGCTGGATTCTCTAAGTCCTGGAAAAACCATCAACTCTGAGTCTCAAGTGACCCCCAAAGGGCCAAAACACTTGAGTCTGAATATTAGCAAAGGACTCGGTTGACATCAAAAGAATAAGTCAATCAACACGCATTTTTGTTATTTTACACCAACAATCAACACATGAGCAGATGCACCAACTAATTTAGTACAAACAAAACAAGACTTATTAGCAGATGACAAATTTGTGATTGATTTTCAATTGTGGGCATGAGTTAATAGCTATTGATTGGATATGAGGAAGTCTGCCACCAAAAATAATTGTTGTACACAATTCACCAGGGTTTCAACTTCTAAATAGATTTACAAAGATGACAATAAGCTCTGGCTCGATAAGGCCAGGCACATGCAAAGTCCTTGAGAACTAGGTATGCATAGAATCCATAGCTACTCTAGTTTAGGTGCAATTAGGAGGGGATTCACTGAACTGAAACACATTAAATATTTTATAGGAATGGAGATCAAAACAAGAAATGAATCTCAGTGTGATTGGAGATTGGGCACACACATATGCTCACATGTACAAGGCACACATGTGCACCCATAAACAAGGCACACATGCATGCACACACACCTTTACATGCATCTACCAATCCACCCATTCAAACACCTACCCCACCAACACACACCCACACCCACACACATGTCCCCAGCAATGCCTCTCTTACACATACAGTGACACAAAGAATCTCCTACACCAATAGCTACTCCTAAGATGTATTGGGGGTTGAATAGGTGCAGAACCCTTAGTGTTGGGTGGATTTTGTCCAGACTTCATATTGTGTGTTCAGTGTTTGAAACTTATAATATAAACCAAATCATTCTTTTTCATATGAATTTAGCATAATTGAAATACAATTTGGTATCTATATATCTAGCACATATGTTAGGATGAATTTCTTTATATTTGAACTATTTATTATTTTTTTCTTGTGGAATGAAAAAACCATTGTTAGTAGAGTGCTTTTGGATTCAATTATGTGTATTTTTGCATCAACATTTCAGATCACACTTAGTGATTAATCATCATCATTATTAGTAGAGAGTGCTTTTGGATTCAACTATGTGTTATTTTGCATCGACGTTTCAGATAGTGTGATCTAAAACATCGTTGCAAACATACACACAGTTGAATCCAAAAGCACTCTCTTCTAATTTCATGGACCATGGAAAACTTGTGCCTACTAAAAACAATTGTTTTAATTTATTGTTAGCATTCCTCTTCTGTAAGGATCTCCTACTTGGGAACAATCTAATAATTAAGGACAGCTGCAAACTGATTGTGACATGTCAAAACTGTTGATCCTTATAGGATTTGTTGGAAAGCAGCATGCAAGCCCAAGCTTATAAAAATAGCCAAATTGGAAAATAGTAGTAAGTCTGAGCTTATAAAAACAATAAAAGACCTAGATCAGTCTAGAGGAGTTGAAAGAGTTAAGGCACAAATAGGCATTGCTTATCAAAGTAAATCCAAAAATAAAAATAAAGATGTTGAATCAATGAATCTGGTGGCAAAGACAAAATGGCTGGTTTTAAAAGAAATCTCCCTATGATAAATTTAATTTGTTGTTAGCATTCATCTTCTATAAGGATCTCCTACTTGGGAACAATCTAATAATTAAGGACAGCTGCAAACTGATTGTGACATGTCAAAACTGTTGATCCTTACAGGATTTGTTGGAAAGCAGCATGTAAGCCCAAGCTTATAAAAATAACCAAATTAGAAATAGTAGTAAGTCTGAGCTTATAAAAACAATAAGAGACCCAGATCAGTCCAGAGGAGTTGAAAGAGTTAAGGCACAAATAGGCATTGCTTATCAAAGTAAATCAAAAAATAAAAACAAAGATGTTGAGTCAATGACTCTAGTGGCAAAGACAAAATGGCTAGTTTTAAAAGAAATCTCCATGTTCTAAGATTGATGTGACTTATGTTACTCTATTTAGTAACACATAATGCATTTCTTAAATAAATAGCATCAATCCATTCACAAAATGGAATCAATAATCTCCAAAAGCTTTAAAATCAGAGGACATGTGCTATTGAATATGAAAGTCCAATTTGATTTGCTTGCATTTATTTCATTCATTGCTCTCTTCACAAGCACATCAGGTTCTATATCTACAATAAGTGTTTGCACTATCTCATATCCATAGTTTGGCATAGACTGTAATCATAAAAAAGCAAGATTCAATCATACTGCATTCAAAATTCTTTTAATGTTTGCCTCTTTTAAAACAAATCAAAGGATACAAATTTTAGAAATAAATGAACAAAAAACATTCATCTTGTGTAATATTTATGAAATCTATTACAGTAACCATTTGACAACATAAATCAATAATGAAATTAAATGGGCTTTAAAATTTGAAATTCCCAACCTTTTCAAGTTCATTTTCAACAGCTTTAGCAAACTCACTCTTTTGCTCAAAGACATCACCCAAATTCATCTTTGGGACACTTAAATGAACAACTGTAAATCAAACATGGAAACAAGGTAGTTAGCCTAAATTCTACAGGGTTTCTCTTCTTCAACTGTCTTCCATAGAAGTTAAAATAAATAGAGTAACAGATGATTCCATGAGTAAATTGGTCTAGGCTATATATTAAAGTAAGGTTATAGATATGAAAGCTTGTATTTCACAAAGTTAACCATGTATACCAGAAATGGCAATTCTATTAGAGATATGGGTTAGAGATTTCATTTTTACTTAGTATTCTAAAAATCACTAAGCTATTGGATAACCATATTTGCACAAATAAAACAAAAGTAAAGAAGACTTCCCAAAGACCATCAGTCTGTTCCAAATCTCAAATTTCCCTTACACAAGGTTGTATGAGTTGTAGGGTATGGATCTCATGTATACTCCACAAACCTACCCAGAATTGCAATGAAAGAATCTGCATATAAGCGCCAATCAATGTCAGTAACAATGCATTCATTGTATGCTCGAAACAAGGGATGATAAACTCAATACCAAGAATCGCCCTTCACAAAGTACGGACTGCATTACCTTGTTCCAAAGCTTCCATTTTGGCACAGGCAGGGAGGATGTTGGCAAAGGTTGCAGAGTTTGGCTTTACACCTACCATTGCATTTGCTTAAAATCTTTTGAAGCTTTTTCAACAAACCCATTTCGTGCATATCCTGCAATTGTAGCATTCTAATGAGAAACCCTTGGCTGTGAAGGATGAAGCGGGAAATTTCTTCCAAATGTTTTAAGTATGGCTTTTAATTGTAATGACATTTGTAAATGGTGGGGAAGAGGGAAATTACAATCCAAATATTTTTTTATTTGTGTGACTAATTATATAGTCATTTTTATTTGTGTGACTAATTATTTAGTTGTGTTTTTTCCCCAATGATCAAATTAGTCATTAATTAGTCATTTATAGTTGCGTTGCAAAAAATGATTAGAATTTAGTCATTTTTAGTTGTCGTGACTAAAAGATTTAGTCATGTAGTCATTTATTTTCCAAAATTCTACTGGTGCATCTTCCGTGTTCCAGATGCAATTCAAATCATATATCTCTTGATTCTACTTATTTGATGGGGCAAACAAATTTTCATTTGGATAAGACATCAAGTTTCCTAGTATGAGATCACTTGAGTTGCATTCAGAGGCACACATTTCAATATGGATTCCCTATTCATTCAAGATGTGGTAATGGATTCTACATTCACCAGTGGCTCTATTTCTTATGAAAGGGATAAATATTGTTTGCTGGTAGTGGATTGTTTTATGTCTTCAGGCATTCATCATTGGTACTAGAGCTACTTCTTGGAGGGGATTCATAGTCTCCATCTGCTCTCTTATATTGGGGGAGACTCATAATTGTACTTTTGTGATGGATTCAGTTCTTGAGGGGTCTTGTCACATTTAGTCCTTCTTCCATCACATGTACTTGTCTTCTTTTCTCTCTTTTGGAGAGGGGTTTTTTCCCACATGGTTTTTCTCCCTTTCTCCACTTTGTGAGAGATTCTTATTTTTAAATTGGTACCTTACCAGGCATTTTGTTTCCGGGAACCATCTTTCTTTTTCTCTTGTGTGTACTCTCCCTAAGTTGCACTTATGGGAGGGTGTTGGTGTAAATTAATATTTACACATTAGCATAAGTTAATTAGGGAGTTAATTAGGAAAACATTTTCCTTTCTTAGTTGTCAATCTTATCACATAAGATAAGATTGCTTTATTTGCTTTTCCTCTTTGTCTATTTTTGACAAATGCAAATGTATATATTTGTATTATTCCTTTGTGAATAATTTAATGCACATGAAGTATTGGTTACATATTGAGCCTCTTATTTTGGATTTTTCTTTTTGAAGCAATCCTCTTTGTAGAAGAAATACTATAGATGATTTTGGGAATCTAACATGGTATTAGATCTCCAAATATGTTAGCTTCTTCTCAAATTTGATATGGTTTTAGCCACAAGGTTGTGATCAGTACTTCCTAGTGTTAAAAAAATCTAACCATTACGTCCAGAAGGCCCAAAAACTCTAGTTTTAGTATAAAATTTGTCCATTTTGGATACCAGAGCTTCAAAGGTAAAATTTTCCTTTTATGACAAGTCGTACAACTATGTGAATAGTGTTTTCAGGTCATGAACAATGTTTTCAGGTCGTGAATAGTGTTTTGATGTCATGAATAGTGTTTCGGGCTATGAATAGTGTTTTCAAGTCATGAACAGTGTTTTCAGGCTATGAACAATGCTTTCAGCCTTGTCTTCTCTAAGGCCAACTTCATGAGGCTCGTTCTCAGTCATACAAAGTTGATTTTTTACAAACAAATAGGCATTGGAAAGGTATCAATGATCTCTACACAACCATCAATGTACTTTTTCTAGATTCATCCCTAGGTATCTTTTATTTAGTTTATTAGTTTTATGGCTTTTGTTTGATATTCTAGATATTTTAGCTTCTAGAGAAGTTTTGTTTGCTTCTATGAGATTCATTTATTAGTATTAATCTACTTTTTGATCTCTAATTTAATCATTTGAGGAGGTATCATGGATTTTCAACTTATCCTTCTATGATCAATCTCATTAAGGGTAATTATGAGTCTTGGCAAAAAGGCATCCTGACACATCTCAAGTGGCTGAATCTTTTGCCTTATCTTTATGGTCTCATACCTGAACCAGATACACCTCGGAATAAATCTATTTAGGGTAACAATGTTGATCATGTTGTAGGATTAATTTGTTCTAGTGTTGATGATGACACTTTGTGTGCTATTTCAAACCTTGAGTGTCCACACATACTTTGGACAAGTATTTGGGAGTTGTATGGAGATCCTCATATCTCACCATTCCTAGATGATCCTGCTACATATTTCCTTGTCCACTTGATGATGCAGATTTCATACCCTATGATGATGATACTTTAGAGGATCTTGAGTATATTGTAAGTCTTGGGTGTTCAGATGACTCAGAGACTCCTCTTGCTTCCTCTTCTTCTCCTATCGAGATCACATCTCCTTCTTCACCTGCTAGTACATCTGAGTCTAGTGTTGTTCCATTCATGGCTTCCAATGATTCTCTACAGTAGATCAATCACAGTCTTTCAGATTCACCACATTAGGACTCTTATCTTACATACATGTCATCCTTGTTTTTGGAGTCTCACATTATTGATTTGGAGGACACATTTGAGGGTTTATCTCTCTTATTTGATGCCATGTTAGGTGGATTTGCATCACCACCATATTGTATGTTTCCAGATGCAGTTCAAGTCATATCTCTCTTGGTTCTACTTCTTTCATGGGGTAGACAAATTTTGTTTTGGAGAAGACATCTTTTCCTACTATGAGGTCACTTGAGTTGCATTTAAAGGCACACATTTAAATATGGATTCCATATTCATCCAAGATGTGGGAATGGATTCTACATTCACCAGTGGATCTATTTCTTTTGAAAGGGAGAAAAATTATTTTTAGGTAGTGGATTGTTTTATGGCTTTAGGCATTCATCATTGGTACTAGAGCTACTTCTTAGAGGGGATTCATAGTCTCCATCCAGTATCTTATGGGGGCACTCATGATTGTACTTTTCTGATGGATTTAGTTATTCGGGGGTCTTAGCATGTTTAGTCCTTCTTCCATCACATTTACTTGTTTTCTTTTCTCTCTTTTGGAGAGGGGTTTTTTCCCATAGGATTTTTCTCCTTTTCTTCACTTTATGAGAGATTCTTGTTTTTAAGTGGGTACCTAACCAAGCCTTTGTTTTAGGGACCCATCTTTCTTTTTTAGCTTGTGTGTAATCTCCCTAAGTTTCACTTATGGGGGGTGTTGGTGTAAATTAATATTTACACATTAGCATAAGTTAATTAAGGAGTTAATTAGGAAAACATTTTCCTTTATTAGTTGTCAATCTTATCACATAAGATAAGATTACTCTATTTTATTTTATGCTTTGTCTATTTTTGACAAATGCAAATGTATATCTTTGTATTATTCCTTTGTGAATAATTTAATGCACATGAAGTATTGGTTGCATATTGAGCCTCTTATTTTTGGATTTTCCTTTTTGAAGCAATCCTCTTTGTAGAAGAAATACTACATACGATTTTAGGAAGCTAGCACCTCTTGCATACTTTCAAATTCTCATCCCTGTAAAAAGAGGTAAGCTCATTCACACTTAATTTTAGATTCTAATACACCTTATGTTGCCTTTCCTTAGTTACAGTTACATTTAGTGATTGAATTCCAATCAGCTTCCATTCAAATTATCATGAACTCCATACATTCTGTCTATTTCCTTCCCTAATATAAAATCATACTCTTAGCTACATACCATAATTTTCTTGAAGCTTTAGCTTGTCTAACCTAGTTATTGTCCAAACCTCACAATGTGAAGTACAAATATCAAGGTTATGATCACTCTTCCATCATTCAAAATTTGATAGAAAAGGTAAAGGACAGTGATCTAAGTCATATTGATTTAGATAATTTTTGGGAGAGAATGAGAGAAAATACAAGGACGCCAATCATAGAGGTAACTTTTGCAAGTGGTTTAGCTCATGCAAGCAAATTCCTAGTAACCATTCATTGCCTTGACCTAGTTTTGTCTTGTGTAAGGAATTACCACCTAGAATCTTGTGAAGTGAGAACCTCTAAACGTAGAGTGGTTGTAAGCCTTGATGGTTCTTCACATGGAATCACCCTTATATATGGATGTCTAGAAAGAGTGGGACTATTATTAGTAGAAGAAATAACTGTCTTAATAATATTACTAAACACTAGCTAAAGAATCTAAAAAAAGGTAAGTCCTAAATTCCAAAAGGATTGTAGAGGGCCCACTTCTAGGAAGACATTTATGATATAATCACTTTGTTGCATAGGATGGTGGGATATAAAGATACAAGCACAACTGAACACTGGATGTACCAATTTATTATTACAATTGGGTATGTGTCATAGTTTGTAGATTGGGGTAAATTGATAAGTGATCACTTGCATGATCATTTGGTTAACTTCCAAACTAATCAATTTTTCTGTCATCTTATCTAGTCTATGCTATATCTAGTATGAATGCCTCTCCATGTTTATAGATTATTGAGGTATTTTATAACTCAACACAAATCTATGATTTCTACTTGGAATTCTAGATGGAAGTGGGAAATAAAGACTATAGGAGATTAAATGACACATTTAGCATGTTGAATGTAAAGATCCTTAAAGGAGAACTAGGGCTAAGAATCTCTCCTAAAGTATCCCATTTGGTTATGCAATATGGAAACTTCTTTATTCAATACAACAGGCTCATGTATATTTAAGACTAGGTGGCTTTGAAGGGACTCCTTACAAACTGCCAAGAAGTGTAGTGAGAAAAACAAAGTAGGGTATCCTTTACCAGTGCACCTAACCTATTATACTTACAAATTTGTTGCAAATGCACATAACATAGATAGGATTCTTTCAAAATTTAATTTCTATTTTTCACAAGACTATCTTATTTATTACAATAAAAATTATGTTAAAAATAGCTTATATGTCAGAATAGTATATGATCATGATTCTCATCTAGAATATTATTGAGAGGATTGTACAGATGAGTATGAAGTTAGAAGGAGCGATTGTATGTAGTTAACGGTTGACCAAATGAGGGCCTTCAAGCTAGGATGGAATATCCCCGACATGGTGGATGATGGTACTAAGTTGGTTGATGAAGCTTATCTTTCCATCCAATTACAACCATTGTCCCTAATTAATTGGGCTAAGAAGGAGATTATCGATATAAAGAAAAGGTCTTTATTTGTGCTAAGGAAGAGCAAAAAATGGTTAAATGCCAAGATTGAGAGCATACTGCTACTTGGCTACCATTAAAGGATAACATTACTAGAAGGCAAAAGCAAGTTGTAACATCCTCTTTACTTCCACCTCCCATCGTCACATACTCTACTAGATCTAGATCTACTCCCAAAAGAAGTGATGATGAGGAAGATCCAAACAAATGTGTTAATTTGAAAAGCCAATGTGAAGTGTATGATCAAATACCAGGGAAGAAATTGGAAGTAAGGAGATCCCTTTAGCACAAAAAGATAATGAGGATGCAAAAAATCCTACAAATGGGTAGCAACAGCTAAACCTAGTTCTATCTCTTATTCATCTTCCTCATGTATCTACACCTCCACCTTCTCCTCCACCTTCTTCTTTGCCTTCTCCTCCTCCATTACAAACAATAGATAATTATGCTATTGACTCCACTCCAAAGGCTACTAATATTCCCCCTTTGGTACCTAAATCTCAAACAGAGTCATCTCCCTCCCCATGGTTGAAGGAAGTAGTGGGAAAGAAGAGAAAGTGTTCTCAATTGGTGGATCTCAGTTTTGATGTAGTAGTAAAGCTATTGCAAGCCACTCATCAACTAGAGAAAATTCATATCATGTCTAGGATAATGATAGACTCCTCCACTAGTAACCAATATGTAGAAATCACAAAGCCAACTACAAATAAAAATGAAGAAGAGGCGACTGAAATAGACTATAACATCACTAGAGTGGACCTTGGACCATCTACACATGAAGGTGATATTCATAACACTAAACTGTTTGTGGAAATATTAATTGAAAGAGTTGAGAAGGAGAAAAAGACAAGGGAGCAATTAGAGGAGCAGGTGGAAACTCTAACCACCTATATCAAATCCATAATTGATACTTGTGCTTAGCACCTTAATGCATCAGCAGCAACTCCCACCAAAACCTCACCCAAATGGATAAGTGTAACTTAGAAAATTGCATACCCTTACAATTTCACGCTACGTTTAGTAACCACTATAGCATTTCGCACCTCTGTGCATGGTAGGTTAGGCTTGTATGATTTTGGTCTATTTCTTCTTCTTTTATCAAAAAATCATTATAGTGCTTTAATGTTGACATGGTCCTAAGGTTCCTTGTACAACTAGGAGCTGGTTTTACCTGGACCCAAGTGCTTTGCACGGACATCAATGCACTACACTAGCTTCTCGCAGCTATTTTCTGACATGTATTCATTTATGGGTGTTACAACATGATTTTAGTGATCATGAAGATTCGTGGTAACATCTCTGAATGTCACAAAATGACTCCTTGCATGTATTTTTGTGATTCTTCCCTCTTGGAAGAGGATTGGAAGAACTCTAAATGCATTCAACACATTTTTCATTCATATGTTCTCTCTCAAGTTGGAAGACTTTGGCTTTGATACTCTCTGTTATTCTTCTTGTGAAAACCAACCTCCTACAACATCTATTGGAGGTTGGATATTGTTGATATTGTTAGATTACTTCTCTTAGCTCTTGGGATTTTGTGGCATTTGTTGTGAGGTTCTCTATTGTTGGATTTTAAGGTTGCATATTGTCTTCAAGCTTTTGGGAACTCATAGCTCCCTCTTGTGTCTCTAAATTGGTAAGATCTTTCTATTTGTGTTGCTCAATACTTGTCCATTAAAATATGTTTTCTTTGATTAGGTTATTGTATGGTGTAGACCACCACTTCACTTGCTTTGTTTAGTGTAGACCACCATTTTTCTTGTTAGTTGCACAATCTGCACTTTGTAGGTTTCTCTCCCTGTATACCAAGGAAAAAAATCTTGTTAATCTAGTTGTTTGCTTGCTGTTCTTACCTTCCTAGACACACTTAGGATAAGAATGCACACATTTCCCTTTGATTTCTATGTCATATTTTCTATTGTTTCTTGTGAAGGTAAAAATACCAACATTGGAACTTGATTGAGGCAAGTCCTCAAGCAAACCCACCATTTTCTTCTCTCTTTTTGTAGGTTACTTGGAGTGAATATCATACAACCACATAGAGGTTTCGTATTACTTCATTTTGTGCTTGTCTCTCTTTAGTTTCCTTACTTTAGTTGGTTTCCTCTTCATTCCTATTTCAACCAGATGTCACTGGGTATAGTTCATGTTGAAACTTGTGTTGTGCAGGTGTTGTAGGTTTATCTGAATTTAACATTTTTTATTTTTCTTGCATTTCAGACTTTAGCACCCAACACAAATGTCCTCATGGCACATTGTCATCCTAGATCGAGGCTCTCCTTGCAGCTATAAGTTCCTCTTTCTAGCCTCTTTTCATTTCTACTTTCAGTTTCTATCATTTATGTTACAATAGTTTCATTTTTGCATTTTTCTAGTTTTCCCCTCCTTGTTAATCATTTATTTAGGTTGCATTACTTTCTGTGGGACTCATAGTGGTTCTATAGTGAATCTAGGATAGATTAACTTCACATTCAACACCTTGAATAGAAAAACCCAAGTTTAGTCATAGTGGAGAGTGCGCTCAATCGAAGCTATTAGATTGAGAAGTAATTCTCCCATGCTACAATAAGCTTAGAAGTTATAAATAAAATTTGAAAATATCAATCTTATGAAACAATAGCAGAAAGTTGGGTGGAGAAAATCATTAATGGTCTTCTTTACATTGAAGAGGTCATGAAGGTATACAAGAAAATCTTGACAAAGAAAAAGGAGATGAATTTTTATATTCATATTGTCAAGAAGGAAGAATTTGTGCTAATGGTAATCATTAGAGACTTACAAGAGATGGTTAAGGTTGATGTGAGAGTTCTTGTAGCTAAGAACATCATCAACAAACTTGAGGAAAATGAAACTGTCAAATGGCTAAAGGGGATTGAATGGAAAAATTTGGTAATTAAACAATCTTTAGCCAAATATAAGAATATCATTAAAACTTGTGATTCAATCTTGATGGATTCTCGAGAAAATTTTCTTTCTATAGATTTCGACATCTTAAATGATGTTGAGACTAATCTCGTCAAGATTGAAGTTGTGAAGAAGAACTTCAAAGATTTAATTTTAGAAGAATTATTCAAGAAAGACATCATAGATGGGAATACAATGAAGAAATTAAGAAATATGTCTACGTCACTAATTTCCTTTTAGAAAGAAGCTTATGATTTCTTAAAAGAATTAAATATGTCAATGAAATATTGTCTACATGGAAGATGTGTCTCAACACCATGACTATTCCAAATGGGAAAGCTATAGTACCAACAGTGACTAATTTTAGAAATTATAAGGCAAAAATAGATTTCTCTCAAACAAATTCTTAAAAAAATGATGTTATCAATGGAAAAGAGTTTGAGAAAGATAAAGAAAAAGAAGTTCAAAGTTAATAAGTCTCCTTTCTTTTATCTTTATTTGAAAAAGTGACTTTTATAAATCATATTGTAATTTATAAAATAAACTTTATTCTTATAATTTGAAAAGAAAAAGAAAAGAATAAAACTTATTTTATTTATTTTCTTTTTTCAAAAAATCAAGAAACTATTTCATTTGTAAAGCTATATAAGGTAGATGAGAGAAAGTAAAAGGATCTTTTGGCTAAATACTTCTTCCATTAGTTCCAAACCTTCTAGGGTTATCCTTTTTTTTGTCTTTCTATTATTAGGAGATATTTTGCAAATATATTTGTAAAGAAATCTAAAAAGATACTTTGGGCTCTCAAATTTTGAATACAAGAAATAAAAATGGACTTTGAGTCAATGATTATACATTGTTGTGAATTTTTCTATGTTAAGTTTGCAACAGTATTTTGTGAATTTATTTCATAAATTTTGTGTTGAATATGAATAGTCATCTACATATCTTGAATTCAATTCTTCATTTGGATATCCTTATTCCTCTGTTTAAGTAATATCTAGTGAACATATTTTAGATTTTCATCATTCTTTTCTTTCTTAATCATTTGTGTTCGTTATGAGACTCTACACTCATATCTTGTAATTTCCTCCTTCTATGTTAGTTCATACACCTTTCCTTCTTTCTATTTAAAATCATACCCTAAAAACCCCCCAAAATTCTATCATACAAGGGAGCTACCCCTTTCAAACATAGAGGAGGATTGTTAAATCCATAACAATCTCTCCAACTATGGTAAACTTTGTCACTACCGATTGGGCGAGTCAAGCAAATGGGTGATTCAAGCAAAGAATTGTAGTGACAAATCTGTTTACCAATAGATTTTTGGTGATTCTATTGGGCATTGAAAGACCTGATGTTTATCAATAAAGTTGTCTCATTTACTTCCAAGATTCTTTTCTAAACGTGCATTCATGGTGCTTCAACATAACTTTGGGCCTATTCTACAATCAAATATTAATTGGTTTGACGTTGAGCAAGAAGATATTATAATAGATTTGTGTAGTTTCGCTTGGAGATATCAAAGAACCAACCAACAATTTTATCAAGTTAACCAAGTATTGGACAATGAAGAGGATTTAGGACAAGAAATTAGACAACAAGCAAGAAGACTTGGACAAGAAGGTCAATAGTTGGTTGTAGTTGAAAGAATTGTTGTAGTGCCAAGGAGAAATAGGCTTAATCCAACCCTAAAAATTTAAAATAATCAACAAAATCACCAATAGTAGATACTCAAATTTCTAGAACATTGGTGACTCTATTGAAAAAAGCCCAAATTAATTATGGTACAAATTTAGGCTAGCTACAAAGAGATATACTAGGGGAGACTGTAAAAGGGAATTTTGGACTTAGATTTTGAATAACTAGAAAAAGTTAAATTTTCTATATTACCTTCAACTACAAACAGAAAAGATAAATCTACAAGTAGACCATATTCTCCTACGAGGGCTTCAACAACTTCTACTTGTCAAGCTTTGGTCCTACATAATACTTCTCTACTTTTAATAGTCAATTTTCAACATATACCACTACAAGCCATGGCACATCAACCACCAATTCCTTGGGGTGCCACCATTGACCCTCTCACTTTGGGTAATCAATTACACGATTTACTCTATGGATCAAGAAAGAACTTGCCCAAATTAAGTAGTGATGGGAAAGTATCTCTGGTTAAGCAATGATGGGAAAGTATCTTCGAACGAGCACATAAGTGCCTTCTTTTCTACATGCTCAATTTTAGGAGTCCAACACAAAGATGTAGGAGTAAGGCTATTTGTATAATCCCTAACTAAAGATGCAACCAAATGGTTCTATCATCTACAACCAAGGTCTATAAATAAATGGGCTATTATTAGAACCAAGTTCGATGACATATTCAAGAATGCTAAGAATGAACATCCTCTTTTAGCCCAATTGACTCAATTAAAGAAAGAAATGCATGAACATATGAGGGAGTTCATAGAAAAGTTTAATAAAATAGTCAACAAAATTAGTCAGGCCATGAGGCCAACCCCAGAGAACCTAAAACATGTTTATTTATTAATGCTCAGCCTCCTAATGTCATTTTTTACTTGAGGAAGGAAAGAGTTGCTAATTTGGATGTAGCCCAAGCTATGGATATATCTATAGAAGATGATCTCCTCACGGTGAGAAAGTAGAAAAAAGAGTTGTAAACAAGTAAAAGTCCATCATACACTTCTTCTAACTCTATAATTCAAAGATTGGCAAATGATTTGATAGCTCTTAAAAGAAAAATGCCTCGGAATCAACAACAAACCTTATATTAGGTGTTATGTACCATGGGATATGATATTATAATGTATTTAGGTGGATGGAGATGCTAACATGTGTCACACATCCCTTAAGTTAGTTATATTGGGTCTTATGGGTAACTTGTGTAATTAATTATATTAGGTGTTGAGTAGGCCTTCATTAGGATTACCTTCCCATTATGTTATTAGGAGGTGGTATATATATAGGAGGTGAATATCATTGTAATACATGTGTAGAGTATGATATTGTATTGGAGATCTCTTGGAGATATAGCGTGGAGTGGTTTCTTCCATAAGGAGTATTGTATGGTGTTACCCTACCTCAAGGGTTTATTCTATTTCCGCATATATTGGATATTAGGGCATATTGGCCAACAAACATCTCTTGTGTTATGTGAGATCTATCTGCTGCATCATATTATTTCCATTATTATATGTTTGGATATTGTCATTAGGACATACCAAGAAAGGGATATGGGCATCCTAGCAATAATAAACCATTGGGATTGATTGGTCCCACTCAAAGGCTTGTCATTGAAGGACCTCCAACTAGTGGGTGAAGTAATAACATGGTATGTAATTTCTACTTGACTACTAATCACAATAGTGCTTCATGTCCTAAGATGAATGGGTTCATGCATATGACATCCATGAAGGAAACTATTGAAGAGGATCCTATTGTAGAAGAAACTATCGATTACTTTGGTGACTCAACTATTATTTTCTTCAAGTATGAATCAGACTCTAAGAGAGGAGGAGATACATACACTAAACTAAATAATCAATCATGTGTAGTATTTACCAAGAGTCAATAGGCTACCAAGAAGACTGATAATTAAACAAATTAGTCAAATGATGATGTTGTCAATCCTAAATATATTTTATCTAGAAATTCCTCCATAGCATCGAAAGGTTCTAATGCAGCTATTTCCAAATCAACTATTGTCTAGGTATCTTCCACTCCTTTAGTTGAGAACAAAATAAATGATTCTTTTAATATAATAGACCATTGTAAGAATGTTAAGATTCAGATTTCTCAAGCTAATTATTTAAGGTTAAACCCTTTTGAATTGGATAGATTAGTAAGGTATGTCAAGAAAGACTCTCGCTTTTCTTCTCAAATTAATGCCCGTTCCTCAAATGATGTTGAGAGTATCTTAAAGAGCCTTCTACAAGCCTGTCTTCCAATTCTAAAAACATAACTTCAAAAAACCCAGATGAAATGCCCAATCCCTTTTATGTTTCCCTTTTCATTGCTAGGTATAGACTGAGCAATTATATTATAGATTATGAGGATTCTGACAATCTCATGCTAGCACAAGTAGCCTAAGCCCTTGGCTTGTCCCCACAAAAACCCATGGGAAATGCTACTCTATAGAATTCAAGTAGGTCCCTCTTGTCAAACAAATCAAAGATTCTTAGGTAGCACCTTGCAACCTATCCAAGAAATAGGCTTAAATTCACCATTTTACTTGTGGATATTCTATCTAGCTATGGTATGCTCCGCAACCACATCTTTTGTAAAGATTTGGGAGGTGAGATACAGATGGATTGGTCACATGCTCTCATTCCTCTAGGTGGAAAAAAGGTATATTTGGATCTAGAACCTAAAGCCAAGTTCACGATACTCAAGTCTAGAGATCCTAGATCAGAAATCATATGCACAGAGACTAGTCTTGGAACATATTTAGTCTCCTCTATTTCAAGTGAATACATTCCTGAGGTGATCAGCTTAGACATATCTTTTGAATTATGGGCCATGGAATTTGATGGTAGTCATTCATCATCCAGTTCTATAGTAGGCATTGTTCTATTTTCACCAGATAATATTAAATATAAATTGGCTTATGAATTGGATTTCATTAATACAAACAATACAACTAAGTATGAAGCTTTCCTTCTTGGATTATCTAATCTGAGATAAAGAGGAATAAAAAATTGCAAGCCTTGGGAGATGTTGAGCTAGTGGTGAAACAGGTCAAGAATATTTTTACTGTGGAAATGATAGGCTCAATCATTATAGGAATATATTTTGGGATGGTATTGAATTCTTTGATGCATTTTCTATTGAATCTTTCCTAGGGAGCAAAATTCTAGAGCTGATTTGTTAGCTATCTTCACTTCTCTTCTTCTTCCTCACCCTGATTTCAAATATGATTCTTACTAAGTTGAACTTGTTTATCATCCAAGAATCCCTGACAATGTTAATCATTAACAAGTTTTTGAAGATGATAATCATATTGTATATTTTCTTAAGAAAGCAAGGACTTTTGTAAATTTGTAATTTGAAGGTAGTTCTTTTGAGCCTAACGAATCAATAACTTGTGAAATTGATTCATCTAATTCCACTACTAAAGGGATAATCCAATTGAAAGAAAATAAGTTTCCTAAAGGCCTAGTTTCTTGAGATGACCTATTTGATAAACATGATACATACATAAAATAGAAAATCAAGAAGGCAACTAATATTTCTATAGAGTATGAAAATGTGAACATTGGAAGAAAATAAGATGGACTAAGTTGGTGTGTATTGGTAAGTGGTGTTGATGCAGGAGCATTCGAGTTCACAAGCAATCTTGTGTCACCAAAAAAATATTTTCTAATTTTTTTTTCTTCTTTGATGTTGTGTTGCAGTGATTTGATATTTTTCTTTAGAAGAAAATTCCATTCATTTTGGCTAAGTGAAAGTGCATTTTGGGCAAATATTTGTGATTTTGTTTCAGTAGCTTTCATAGTTTGGGAACTCCTCAGTTCGCGAAAAGTAGTTTGCGAAGTTGACATCTCATCGAAAAAGGATGTTGCAAGGAGAGTTTGAAGTTCACTTGGTTCATCAGTAAAAATAGTCACCAAAAAACCTCGTTGAAGACTACTTGAAAGTGTTTCGAAAAAAGCTTTAGTTTGCAAACTATCACTTTCACCGAAAAGGATTTTTTAAAGTTTGTGGTTCACCAAATTGATATTTCACTAAAATAATTGTAAAGGACAATGCAAGAGCTCATAAATTATTGATGAGGCAAACTTACCAATAACATACAGTTTCAGTGAACTGATAAGCTCGCTAACCAAGGATCTCATAGAAGAAAGGTTCATGGGATGGTTGGTTTGTCAAAAGGCATTTCCACTAGTTAAGTTTGTCGACATGATAAAGAAGAGTTGGGTAGAACTTTTGTAAGTTTGCAGAGAGGCAACTTTGCCGAAAAGGTGTGGTTTTGGTAAACACTTTAGTTTGCGAACCATGGAGAGTACAGAAAAAGTTCATCATTTTTTTGGTTTGTCGAATGAACATCTTGCCGAAAGTGAATAATCTCAAGATTAAAGTTCAAAAACTTCCCTCGTCACTGAAAGGAAATTGAAGACAAGCATTTCAACATATATACTAGTTCACGAACTAGTATAGATGTCAAAAGAGAGTTTATGAGGTGTAAGTTTCACCAAAACAAGGAGAATTCAAGGTTTCTAAGGGTATAATTTAGTGCCGATGAAGTATAAGGAATCAATACTTTGCAAAGGGGTGATTTTACCAAAAAGGAGAAATTTCATAAGTTTGTGGAGATAACTTTCCACCTAAAGGCAATTAAAGCTCGCCACTTGAAGGGCTTCATATACAATGTAAAAGATAGGAAAATTCAAAGTTCACTCTATGGACCTGGTAGCCTTTTGGGTAATCATTGGATCATTCAGTTGCTAGAACTGAAATGTCACCATTGAGTTCAACTTCCACTAGGAAAGTATAAAATAGGGATCCAAGTTCATTGTGGGGGTTCGGCTATTCTAATAATTAGTGAGAAGAAGAATTGAATGTAATTTTTTGAGAAGAAGATTTTACTCCTAATTGTTTGCATTGTTGGAAATAAATATTTAACCTTCATTGTTGTTCTATGAGAATTACATTGTGTATTTGTGTATTGTTCTAGCTGCTTATTCTAATAGTTTGATAAGACTCTTAGGATCTGATCTGCATAAAATGCTATCATAGCAAGGTTTCTTGTTAAGACTATGGGTGTGTCAATGAATGGATTCTGAGATATTTGTTGTGGGTAGAGAAGAGTGAGTGTAGACCTATAACTGTAGAGAATCTAATGAAGACATGGCACAAAGAGGATGTGATAGAGGAAGAGCACCATAGGCTGGTGATATAGTAATCATGGAGATGTTGAGAGGAATAACAACATGATTAGATGCTATGGAGATGGTGCGACGTAGAGTACATGTCAAATATTTGAGTGAGGATGAAGAAGAAGTAGAGGTCAAATAAGATGAAGCAAATGAAGAAGGTAACAAACTAGAAAGGCAATTTTTGTGAGCAATGTCTAGAATAATTAGTAAACCTCATTTGGATCCTCTAAGTTATAACGGTAGTTTGAATCCAAAAGATTTGATCAACTAAATATCAGAAATAGATAAGTATTTTGATTTTGAGTCGATTGAAGACCCCAATAAAGTAAAGTTTTCCTACACAAAATTGAAGGGTCATGCCTCACTGTGGTGGGAACATGTTCAGAATAAAGATAGAGAAAAGGTAAGGAGAAAATAAAATCCTAGGAAAGAATGGTAACCAAATTGAAGGCTAATTTTTTATTAGCAAATTATCAAATTAGTTTGTTTAAGAAGTTGCAAAACTTGAAACAAAAAGAGAAGAATGTGCAAGAATACACTGAAGAATTTTATAGATTGAATATTCGGGTTGGCCATGTCGATGATGATGCTAATAAGGTTTCTAGGTATGTCAATGGTTACACGCTATTCCATCCAAGATGAGATAAGCATGGTACAAATCACTAGTGTTGAAGAATCATATCAATATGCCTTGAAGGCTGATGTCACACCCCATTTTGTGAACAATTAAAACATGCTATTATTTCACTATCTTACTGCTTTATAAAACAAGACTATAGAAGAACTATTTATGTTATCATCATTGAAATTATAATATATTATGTGATGCCATGTTCTACAAACATGAGAATGCATTTCTATAATGTTGATATTTATATGATGTTTGGAATAATGATTCATTAAGAGATTTTATTTCAAATGATTATTATGATTATTCCTATTTGAATAAAAAAGATTTGGACTAACTACATTTTTTTTCTATTGTGAGGTGAATGTAGGAGTACAATGTACCCTTTTGAGATTGAGGAAGAGTATCATTGGGGAGAGAAATGCAGATCAGGATGAGATTCTTATGGAACCATGATCTTATGAGAACTACACACACTCACATCGAATGTAGTTTTCAATTTATCTTGAATGATTGTAAAAGTTTTATCATTGTAGATTGATTTGTCTTTCTATGTTACCAAGTGAGTGAAATGTTTTCATATTTACAAAATGATATTTTCATGGATATGTATTGTTTGTTCAAAAATAGTTCAGACAATTGTCTTCATTGTTGTTTAGTGAATGGTAGATTTTGACTTTAGTAGAGTCTATTATTTATATTATGTTTAAAATAGAAGTTATCATTAGAAAATTATATATATTTTTAGAAATATCATTAATAATAATGATCCATCACTATTAACATTGGAAGTTGTTAATAGAGACATTATATCATTATTATTATCATTCTATTTATGATCTAGTACCATTTATTATTATTGTATAATAATAAATAAACAATATTATCATCCATGTTTTGTTATTAAGAATATTATTAACATTAACATTGATAATATTAATAATAGTTACTATTAATATTATCACTGTTAATAATAATAAACAAATGATATTAAGGAAGTTATTAATATTAATAATAGTTATTATTAATATTATCAATGTTAATAATAATCATCATCATGTTTGATAATATAGAGTTCATGTTATTCCATAGTTGCATGGCATACTGAAGAGTTCAATCCATGTAGTGGAGTGGCTTTTAAAGTTTTAAAGAGTGGAGACTCATTCATTGGAGGTGGAAACTCCAACCACTGCTTATGGTACAGGGGAGTTAATGTCCTCATAACTCCAACTAGAGTGAGCGAGAAGAAAACTCTTGAAGTTATAAGTTGAATTAGAATTTGCTTCTCTTCAGATGCTACTTTTGTTGGTGATTCTAAAGGTTAAGAGAAAGATGGTTTTGTTTTCAAAGAGGTCTTGGTAGATTTTGAATAAGGGAAAAATAATTTTGAGAGAAGAAAGCATAGCGAAGTGGGGTTTTGGCTTTTGGTGGCTTTGGAGCTCTACATTTTTCGTAGGGTTTTATCTTCTCAAATGGTATGTTTTATATTTTGATCATGCAGTTGAAATGGTTCTTAATGAAAAGCATGCTCTTGAATTCATGAGCAAGTTTTATGAATATAGGTTTCCTTTGTTTAAAAACAACAAAAAACTTTTGGTTGTTTTAGGAAACTATAAGGGAACAGTAGGAAAAATAAAGTTGTAATGAAACGGTAGGAAAGATGATCTCGTTGCATTGTAAATGTAGGTAGTTTATATATAGTTAAGTATAGGAAACTATATGCATAACATATTTAAGTTCTTCCCAGTAGAGGAGATTGTATGTTAGAAATGTTTTGAAAAACTAAGATTTTTGAGACCATTTTAGTCTATCGTTAATTTTATATCACAGTTTAGTTTGTAGTGTGGTTTTATCTAGTTAGTTTCAATCAATTACGTTTTACCTCTATTTTAAATTATTTAAGGTTTCGATGGAAACCAAGAGATAATAGTTTATGAAAGCTATGTTAGTTTCTTTCATCTCAAAATTGTAGGTAAACAATTAAGAATATATGTACATACATAAGTATGTAAGCACATACTTATGTATGTATAGGTATTTGCTTGATTAATAGAGCACCGTAAAAGGGCTCGATAGTATTTGAATACAGTGAAGATTTTTATTGTCATCATAGGCTGTTACTAAAACCCAAAGGGTTTAGATGATTGTTCTATCAATTGATATATCAATTCTTATCTCTATTAGGTTTTGACCATAATAGGTTTGTATGATGGTCGATTAACCACGAGGTGTCAATTTTGAAAAGTATGATTATGTTGTGACGATTTCAATCTATTTTAACATTGACCCAAATGGGGTTTCAAACATAAAAACTTGGAGATCACTAAACACTATTGTGGAATTCTCTTTGAATGACTTGTTAAGGGAACGAGATCTCTATTTAAGGGTGATAACAATATAGAATGTTATTTTTACACATTAATACATATACATGTAAATGTATATAAGATTATATACATTTACAAGTATATGTATATAATGTAGTCATTGACATGTGCATCTTTTAAAACTAAATTACATATTGCAATAACCTTCAACCATAATTTAGGTCAATAGCTCGATGGCTCTTAAGGACTAAATGGGAATGTATATATGTTTATTAAAATTGGTTGTTGTGTTTCCATTGATTGCATATATATAATTAAATATGACTGTTAAGGATCAAAACAATTTTCTAGTTCAAACAGAAAGGTTAGAGAATGAATGAGATTGGTTCTCTTATATCTTGAATTTATGGAACCAGTACTCCAGATGTTATGAGGAGCAATATTTAAAATCATCTTCCATCTTAATATATATTGAAGGAAAGTTGTTTCTTTGAATGAAAAATGACTTAGTAAGTCAGTATAATGAAATTATGAAACTCAAAAGGCAAGATTGAGATAGAGCTGTTTGTGATAGATCGACACATATATCTAATATAGAATATATTTTATATGAATCTTTGGCCAAAGTAATTCATTGGTTGTGTGCATTGTCGAATCAATGTGTCTTAGATTTACATTTTAGTTAGATTGTTATACTCAGTTAAAAGGAATATATAGTTGTATAATAGATTGTATGTAAAAAGCACATCAGTAGTTCTCAGATGGCCTGGTTCCATAATGGATACTCTTTATTTACTTTTCTTGCAACAGGTCGGGTTTCTTTAGTAAGAGGAATACTGAGGAAGTGAAATCTTCATGGTTGGGTGGATAATCACTCCAGTGATGCTCTCCCTCATGTAGATCAAGTTGCCAAAATTTTGAGCCTACAAGAGTTAAATCAGTTTTACATTATTATCTTATTGTAACTAGATAGATATCTAATGTTAAAAACAAAGTAAATCATCTATGTATTGAGATGTACTCACATAGCTATCTAATAGATTGATATGTTTATTCTTTTATGAAAATTGTAAATTCTATTAGCATAGTAAAGAAGTTATTTCCATTTAATCATTGATTATTGTTTTGATCAAAACAAGAAAGAATGTTTTGCAAGTTCAATTGAACAATTATATTTTAGATGGTTATGGTATTTCAATTATAATTGTTATCATTACTTTTAAAAAAATATTAGATTTTTTTAGTAAGAAAACATTAATTGAGCCAGTGGGTTCATTACAATTGAAGAGGAACTTGCAAGAAAGAAAAACAATTCTAGAGGAAGGGGTCAATTTTCATGTGGAAGAGGATACCGAAAAAAACAAGGAGAGGCCAGTTCATCGCAAAACAATACCCAAGAAAATAAAGGAAGAGGAGATTACTCTCGAGGAAGAGGCGATTATTCTAGAGGCAAACGATCTTTTGGAAGAGGCAAAGGAAGAGGATTCAGTGGCACTTGTTTTCAGTGTGGAGACATTGGGCATAGGGCATTTGAATGTCCTCAAATATAGAAAAGTAGTGGGAAAGGAAAAGAAACAAGAATTAATATTGCACAAGCTGATCATGAAAGTGTAGCTTCACTAAAGTGTGGAGAAGACCTTGAGGATGGAGAATCCTTGATGTTGCAAAGAATTATGTTGAGTCCATAAAAGGAGAAACTTGAACCAATTCAGAGGAGGAAATTCTTTTGAACTAAATGCAAGTTAGGTGGTAAATGTTGCAAAGTGATAGTGAACAGTGGCAATACATACAAAATTGTGTATGAAGATATGGTAAACAAATTGAGATTGAAAAGGTTGAAGTATCCCAGTCCTTATAAAGTTTCCTGGTTGTAAAAGGAGCATCAATTAGTGGTAAGAGAATAATGTCTTGTAGCTTTCAAATTGGTAGTTAAAAGGATGAGATTTTGTGTGATGTAATGCCAGTGGACCCATGTCATATCTTGTTGGGTAGACCTTAGGAATTTGATAGACATGTTGTACATGATGGAAGGATTAATACATATAAAATCAAGAAGGATGGACAAGAATTTACCTTGAACCCACTTAAGGATAAAGAGGATGAAGTGGAGAATGGTCCCAAAGTTTGTTTGGTTTCACGAAAGAAGTTCCTGAAAGAGATCAAGAAAGGGGGAACATGTTTTGCATTTATTCCCAAGCCTATAGCAGCTATAACAAAAGAGAAACAAGAAGAACTACCAATAGAAATTCAAGAAATTTTGGAAGAGTATGTAGAGATAATGATGAAAGAGTTTTCATATGGATTGCCACCTATGAGAGACATTAGTCATTTTATGTATTTCATATCTGGTGTGAGTTTACCTAACAAAGCATCGTATAGGATGACGTCTATGGAGAATGAGGAGATAAATAGGCAAGTACAAATTTTTTTGGATAAGGCGTTGATCAGGGAAAGTCTCAGTCCATGTGTTGTACCAGCAGTGCTGACACCCAAGAAGGATGGGGAATGGCAGATGTGTACAGATTCTAGAACAATATACAAGATAACAATCAAGCATAGGTTTCCATTGCCATGAATGGATGATATGACGGATTGTCTATGTAGAGCCAAGTACTTCACAAAGCTTGACTTGGAGAGTGGATACCATCAAATCAGAATTAGAGAAGGGGATGAGTGGAAGACAAGCTTCAAGACAAAATATGGATTGTATGAATGGTTGGTGATGTCGTTTAGATTGAGAAATGCTCCCAGTACCTTCATGAGATTGATGAATGAAGTGATGAAGCCTTTTCTTGGTAAGTTTGTCATTATGTATCTTGATGATATTTTGATTTTTAGTTTGACAAAGGAAGAACATTTGTTGCATGTTAGGGCAATATTTCAGAAGTTGAAGTAAGAAAATTTGTTAGTCAATTTGAAAAAATGTAGTTTTATGCAAACGACATTAGAGTATTTAGGGCTTGTTGTTTCCGGTAATGGTTTGAGAATGGATTTGGAAAAGGTCAAGCTGATTGTGGATTGTCCTTCACCCCGTAGTATGTTTGAAGCCAGAAGTTTAAATGGCTTGGCGATCTTCTATTGGAAGTTCATTTGAAATTTTAGTGGGATTTGTGCACCTATTAATGAAACAATGAAAGGTAATAGGAAAGAATTTGTTTTAACAACTGTAGCAGAGATAAATTTTAAATTGTTGAAAACAAAAGTGATTGAACAGCCAGTGTTGGCACTTCCAGATTTTGGAAGTCTTTCAAGTCGACTGTGATGCAAGTGGGACAGCAATTAGAGGCATCCTAAGTCAAGAGGGAAGACCAATTGTGTACTTAAGTGAGAAGTTGAATGAGGTGAAAAGGAAATATTGTGTATATGATCAAGAATTTTATGCAATTGTACAAGCACTCAAGAAATGGAAACACTACTTGCTACCAAAGAAGTTTGTATTGTATACTAATCGTCATGCTTTACAATTCATTAACAACTAGGGTAAGTTAAACCAGAAACACATGAAATGGGTTGAATTTCTATAGAGTTATTCTTTTGTTTTGAAACATAGGAGTGGAAAGTCTAACCAAATAGCTGATGCATCGAGTAGGAGATGTCTTTTGTTGAATGAATTGAGATTGAATGTAGTTGGTTTTGATTCTATATGGGAATTGTATGAAGAGGATGTTGATTTCAAAGAAGCGTGGGCTTCTTATGTGAATCCAATAGAGAAGGACATAATATCATGACTAGAGTATTTTATTCAGAAAGGTTTGTTATTAAAAGGAAAAAGATTGTGTATACCTCAAGGATCAATGAAGGACAATTTGATGTGAGAAAAGCATGGTGGTGGATTAAGTGGACACTTTGGTGTTGATAAAATGTTGGCACAATTGAATGAAAGATATTTTTGGCTTGGTATGGTTGCAGATGTGAAGAAGTTGGTACAAGGTTGTAGAGTTTGCCAACACACAAAAGGAGTAAGGTAGAATATAGGGTTGTATCAACCATTGCCTATATCGGAGAGACCATGGGAAAACATAAGTATGGATTTTGTTTTGGGATTGCCTCGAACATATAGAGGTAACAATTCTATTTTTGTTGTTGTCGATAGATTTTCAAAAATGGTTCATTTTATTCCATGTCAGAAGAGTAATGATGTTTCCCACATAGCTACATTATTTTTCAAGGAGGTAGTTAGGATGCATGGTTTGCCTAAGAGTATTGTTTTAAATCATGATGTGAAATTTGTTACTCATTTTTGGCGTACCTTGTGGAAGAAAATGGGTACACAGTTGGGTTTTAGTTTGACATGCCATCCTCAAACTGATGGTCAAACCAAAGTTGTTAATAGAGCCTTGGGTAATTTGTTAAGATGTTTGGTAGAAGATAAACCAAACCAGTGGGACTTGGTATTGGCTCAAGCAAAGTTTTCTTATAATAATTTAGTCAATAGGAGTGTAGGGAAAAGTCCTTTTCATATTGTCCATGGATATAGCCTGAGAGGTGTTGACGAGTTGAAGGATAGTGTCGATTTAAGTAGAAAGAGTGTTGTAGCTAAAGATTTTGCTGAGTATATTCATGATTTACATAAGGAAGTGAAAGATTCTATGGAGAAGAGTGCCACCAAATATAAAGAGCATGTTGATATGCACAGGAGAGAGTAGGAATTTTAGGTTGGGGATTTGGTTTTGGCACATTTGAGAAAGGAGAGGTTCCAATAGGGAACATACAATAAATTTAAGTGTAAGAAGATAGGGCCTTGTAAGGTGTTGAGAAAGTTTTCATCCAATGCTTATGAGATTGAACTTGAACCAGTAGGTAATGATATTTCTCCCATCTTCAATATTGGTTATTTGTATAGATATTATGAAAGAGAATCAAGTGCACAAGGTAATTCAAATTCAAATTTGCAAGATACACATGGATGGTTACATTAGTTGCTTGAAAAGAAATTTGAACAGGTAGACAAAGTAATAGATTCTCGAGTGGCTAAAAGAACAAGGGGGAAAGAATACATGGTGTATCTTGTTTGTTGGAAGGCTAGACCAACAGATGAAACCTCTTGGATGCAAGCTTCAAAATTGGTTAAGTATGGGATACCCATTCTAGACTTACCTAAATGTTCATGAGTTGCAGCCTCATGGAACATTTCACTTAAGGAATCGATAGTTTGTGAAGGGGTGATTTTATCGAAAAGGAGAAATTTCATAAGTTCGTGGAGATACCTTTCCACCGAAAGACAATTAAAGCTCACCACTTGAAGGGATTCACATACAATGTAGTAGGTGGGAAATTTCAAAGAAGTCTATGTAACCGGTAGTTGTTTGGGTAACTATTGGACCGTTTAGCTACCAAAACTAAAACGTCACCATGTTCAGTTCAACTTTGTCACGTCTCATTTTTATTGACTATATAATTATTCTAGATTAGTGAACATTTACTATGATTGTTTTACTTTGAGTAAGTTCCACGTGTGTGAAGGTAATTATCGCGATGTTATATTTGTGTAAATAGGAAAGTTGATTTTAATATTAAATATTATCGATATGATTATAATGTTTTGCTTTGGCTATGTTTTGGGGAACTAACCTATTGACGTCGAGTTGAGTGTGAATGAATGTAGGTACTCGTTGAAGACAAGAACATGGTTGAGGTAGAGGCATTCTAGCCACTTGGCAAGAACTATTTGGGATGGTTAACCCTGATGCACTCACACACTCACGTAGTCTCATATTGCATTTTGAATGGCTTATTTTTTTGCATCATTATGTGGATAATATATGTGATGGATACTTAGAAAATATTGTGTTTTAATTGTGACAATAAGTTCCTTTTGAATGCTTGATTTAGTCATAAATATTAATGTTCTTCGAGATTATATTAAAATGGTGTATTTTAAATGGTTTATTTTGAATGGTGAATATATATATTTAATTGATGTATTTTATATTATTTAATAATAAATAATAAATGTTTTCCTTTTTATATAAATATGGATGTTTGGAAGACAAATATCTAAAATAGACTTAAACAATTGTATTTAATTACAATAGATTTCTATATATTATTATTTTATTATTAATAAATACTTCTTGTTTGATTTAAGTGAATACGTAATTTGAAAATAAATAAATTATATTAATAATAACTATTATATTTAGAAATTTAAATATAAGAATTAAAAGAATGGGTTATTACTATTTAAAATTAGATAAATTACTTTATTATTATGAATATTATATTTAGAAAATCTATATTAAATAATGGAAAAGAAATATTGGTCATGCAAAATAGAAAAACTCATGCAAACAGATGAAAAACTAGAGTTATTAAAAAAGCAAAGAAACCTAATTTCTAAAACGCCAATATTAGCAGAGATTTTTAACAAAACTAGAAAGGAGATTTAGAAAAAAATTATTTTTCTTTTTCTGAGCAACAAAAAGAAGAAGTCACGGCAGAGATTTACCACCACGATTTTTGCAACAGAAGGGAAATTTTATCAGAGATTTTCTGGGCAGTGACAAGAGGAAAGAAGGGTGGTGATAGCAGTAGAGAATTCAACCTTTGGCAAGCATTTTAATCTGGGTATTTTTCCTTATTAAAGTTGCAATAAAATATGATTGTTTTAACTGTTAAAGCCCATAGCTATTTTGGCTTGTGAAAATGTTCTTATTCTGGTCTACATTAAATCTAGGTCAGCCTTCTCTAATTTCATATTTACCTCTGTTATTTTTGTTTATTCCTCTACTGAATCTTGTGATCATCCTGATATTTTATCTAGAGAAATAATATTGGTTCATGTAGTTGTCTTTTACTTATTTTATTGTTGTTTCTGTAGCAGACTATTCTGTTGTTCCTGTAGCAGACTGTTCTGCAATTCCTGTAACCTGCATTTTACAGTTCCTGTAGCCTGCATTTTAAAATTCCTATAACTTCTTATAAACTTTTAAAATAGTTATGCCAATTTTAGAATAAAGGCCGTTTGATATTCTAGTTATTACCTATGATTTTTTGATGTGGAAACCATTCTTATACTCATATTATGTCTGTATTTAAACTATTTGCTTGAATCAAAACAACAATGGATAGAAAGTAGATAAACTTAATTTTATACAAATTATTTAAACAATAAAATAAGATCAGAGAATTAAATCAGATTATAGATAATAAATTTATAAGTATATCTGAATAAATGAATGAATGAGTGATGTTTTACTTATTGCATATTGAAAGTGTGTCTTCATGATTGTTGCTTTGGAAAGAGTTAAACATTAGATTCTTGAAACCTTTTGACAATGAATTATAGTTAAGATTATAACCTGATTATAGATACTATAATTATACTTACATAAATGAATGAATGATGTTCTTCTTTATTACCTGCTTGAAAGTGCACTCTCATTGGTTGAGCAAACAAATGAATTAATAAACTGTATTTAGGATAAAGTATGTGTTATTGACTTGAATATGAAATCATAGCTCAACGAGTATATTTACCATATGTATATCTATGTGAATGCCATCTTATATATTATTCCAGCTCCTATTCTATCTAAATTATCTCTGTTGTATGAATTATGAAATAGATAGCAAGACTGAGGAAAGATAATAATATTTGGAACAAGTATGCATGAAAACATATTGTTGAAGTGGAGTTGGCATATATTATTATTGATTTTATTGCTCAAATTATGAAATAGTATTGGATTTGAAGTAAAACCATTAGTTTCTACAATCTATTAAAACCATGGAAATATGAATTAAGAATATAATCAGATTTCAAAATCTATATTGCTTTTAAAGGATTTATGATGTTCTTCATTACTGCTTGTTCGAAAAGTGTGTTTTCTTTATTAATGCTTGCGAAAGGGATTAGAGGTGG
Source organism: Cunninghamia lanceolata (assembly GCA_027924645.1). Lineage (NCBI taxonomy): Eukaryota > Viridiplantae > Streptophyta > Pinopsida > Cupressales > Cupressaceae > Cunninghamia > Cunninghamia lanceolata. The sequence continues at coordinate 285,736 of BSBN01000791.1, read as the reverse complement.
TTATAGGTGATTTTGATTTATTTATTTATTTATTGGGGAAAGAAGGTAGATTTTATCTAGGAATGTGTTTGAGTTACTTTTGGGCTAGGATGCTAAATGTAGACTATCAGAGATGGCTTTTCCAATTTTCAGGAATTGACCGGTTACTATGTTTCAAAGGATTAGATCTAATTGAGCTATCATTGAAAAAGATGAATATTTGTCTAGCAAACTTATTGATATATATCTCTGCCACATCCTGTTGTGAGATAATCTGCATTTCATTATTTAGAATTGCACATTAGACATCAGGTTGCATAAGGTGTTCCCACCTACCAGTTGTTCCAGGTAGCTAGATATTTCATGTAGGGTCGGGTTTCCTTCGTGTCATGAAGGGATCCAGGGAAGTGTAATTGCTTCATGGTTGGGTTAAAAGCACCTGAGCCATGTTCTCATCTCTCAGTTCGCAGGAGAACCACTTGGTTCGTGGCGACTGGAGAGAGTATTGATTTATTTATACTTATTGTACTTGATCATTGTAACTTGTAATTGGATGTATTATGGCATGAATGTATATTATTTTATAGTGCTTTCACATGGATTGAACATGTGACTTTTGTAATATTTAATGACTTTATTGATTTATATTGATGAGATTTATCTTTTACTTGTGATATTGTAATTAAGCAGATTAATTACATCATTTTTATCTTTTTATATTGTAATTACATGGATTAATTAAATCATTTTACTTTTGTTACTTGATGAGTTGTATTTAAGTGGATTATTTATTTCATTTTACTTTTGTGATGGTTTGAGTGACTTTACAAACTTCCACCAAAGAAGTATAAAATGGGGATCTGCGTTCTTTGTGGGGGTTCAGTCATACTGAGAAGTAGTGCAAAGAAGAGTTAAATGTAATTTTTTAGAAGAAGAAGATTGTACTCATGATTGTTTACATTGCTGCAAATAAATAAAACCTTCATTATTGTTCCATGAGAATTACATTGTGTGTATTTGTGTATTTTTCTGGCTGCTTATTCTAACAGGCTGATAAGACTCTTAGGATCTAATCTAAATCAATTTTCATCCTCACTGATCCTCCTATTTCCCCTTTTTATCCATAGTGATAGGCAACATTCACTATTCATAGAACTAATTAGCTTCCCAGTAATTTCAATTAAGAGAAATTCGAAAACAATGACAAGAGTTAAACAATCAAATATCCAAAATGACAGAAGTATTTATATTCAGATTCTTATTAACCATGAAATCACATATGACAGAATGCAAACCCGCTTCCTCACTATTCTATTCCACTATTAAAGAATTACAGAACCTATGTATTGGCCTACAAAATCGGCCTTTCGTAAGTGCAGTCAAAAACAAATTTGCTTTTTGCCTTCACACTTGATACCCTCTTCTATCTGCCATAATCACCTACAATTTCTATCTTTTTCTCCCATCCTCTCTTCTCAACTTCAGACTTCACATTCCCCTTGCTCTTCCTTTCATGCTTTTCTTTTAACAAGTCTCCACAACCAACATGAAAGGCCTTCACAATCCCCAAACATTAAAGAGGTATTCTAAAAATACTAAGCGACTTCCAGCCGTCCATCCAAGCCACCATAATAAAATCAATGTGGAGAATAAAATGCCAACATAAAGTCAAATGCAACCAGAGAATAACACCAAAATTAGAGTGGATGGCAGAGAGAGTTGTGATAAGGAAATCTCCATTGTAATCGCCGATGCTGTACGCCTTCCACTTGCCGCAAAAAACATGAAATGAATCACCCATAAAGACTCCACTATCTATCATTACTTCTTCTTTCCATAATGGCCAAGACTCAACCATCAGCCAAGTGTCAAATCCGGCCAAGAATTAGGGACAATTACTTTATTTTTCATGCATTGTGTAACTACCAAATAGCAACAGGAAGTCCAAACACTGGTTCCTCAATGACAGAAGGACAAAATACTAAAATGATAGGAAACTGCAACCACACCAAAAAAACACCACAAAACCCCAAACTGCTGAAACTGAAACAAAACATAAACCAAAATTTGATGGAGAGTGATGCCCTTGCATCAGACTCCCCAGGAGACTAGAAATTCATGGGCTCCTACACATGAAGTCCACGATGGAAAATTCAATTCCACTTTTTTTTTCCTCACCTTCTAGTTGTTCAACCTTTGCGATTCTTGACACACACTTGCATTTTTGCCTTTGATGTTTCTCAAGCTGCATCCATCTGCTTCTTTCTTTCTGTGAATATTTTCTCCGTCGATTCTCTATATCAACTTCAAATCTCCACCATTCTGACTCATCGTCACTATCTTCCACTAGCATCATCTGAAATGAAAATAAAACTTTAGCCTTGCTTTGTGTAAAAGAAATTGCCTCCAGAATCTTCATTACTACAACCAATAAATCATCTAAACCTTCTCCATCTATCGGTCTATCCGCTATAATATTAACTGAAACTTCGATGTTTCTTTCTCTGCTATAATCACCTTTACCAAGTCCACACTTCCAACTTCCAAATGTCTTTTCAAACTGTTATGTACTTCTAATTTCTCATCCTCTTTTGCAAACACGGGTTTCTTTTCATCTTCATTACAGTTGTCATCTTCATAAATAAAAGCATGAACTATAATTTCCCCAGCATCGAACTCTAAATTACTTTGAGTATCAAAATGATCAATTTCAAACCTCTGAGAATCTACATTTTTGTCATTTCCTGTCACTTGGTGATCTTCTTCGTTAACATCGACAAAATGTTCGTAGTCTTCATTATCATCATCTATATCTGTAATGTCTTCTTCATGACTTGGCTCTGCTTCAGGCTCTCTTTCCTTGGCTTTCTTTGAATGTCCTGCAATCACCATAGGGTTAGGAAAATAATACTTTTCCAATGCATCCTTTCGACTTGAGATCTTTTGCAATTCCTCATATAGCTTTCTCTTCTTCCACTTCTTCCACAGTCTTTCTATCACCTTCAACATATTCATCTAACATTGTTGTTCATCATACAACTCCAAGTTAATCAGACTCCTTGCTGTCACATTCACCCACAAATCAGCCCTTCCAAATATATGAAGATTAAGGAACTCTGCATATATGATCCTAATTAATTCCACTTCACCCATCGGGTTCTCTATTATACCAAAGGCATGCTCAGCCTTATACCAATCTGCCTCCAACATTACATGTAATTCCTTCCCAATGTCTGAACTAAACAACCACAAATCATTTTTAATACATACTCTCACATCACAGTCCACAATACCATGCTCTAACAACACACTAAAGAAATACATATCCACATTCTTGAAAAAGACATATTTGTTTACCTTTGTCTACCTTGCTGCACCAACTTCTCTGTTACTATCTACATTCTTTATTCCTTCATACTTCTTCGCTGTCCCATGTATATGCATTCTAATATCTTCCTGCAATTCTTGTTCAATCATAGAGGATTGTGTCCATAAATCACCATTCTTGTTTGCTGCCCTAACTTTAAATTCTGCCTCTTTTATGCTTTCCTTAATAATGTATTTGTCTTCATCTTCTATACTCCTTACGGCCTTAGCTTCTCCTGCTTCTTCAATTTCCATGTCTTTTCCAACCCAGTCTTCTTTTGTCCATTCTTACTTTTCACTCTTATTCTTCATATCCTTTTTATGCTCACTTTCAAATTTCTAATCTACCTTCTTTTGTTGTCCGTCTTCTTTTTGTATCTTTCTCTTCTCATTTTGTTTTCATCTACGGTCAACCACAACTTTTCCTCATATTCATAAATTTCATTCAAAACATCATCATCATACAAATCAGATTGTCTACCTCTTATCTTGCACTTACATATTGCTTTTCCTCTAACTCTGTTGCATGCTCTGAGGCATTATCCTCCTCTTCATCCTCTATGGGTTCTATTATGTTCTCCAGTTCATTGGATTTGTCCACTTTGACACCTTTCCTCTTCTCTTGTATTGTCTTCTTCTCATTTTCAACTTCTACTGTTGTCCCATGCTTCACTACCCACATTGGGTTCTTCATCTTCCTGAATTGATGTCTTGTTACCTCCACACTTGGCCTATCCTCTTGTCTTCTCTAATTCTCTATCATATCTTCCATTCTTGATGCTATTTTACTATCATAAAGGTTAGTACAAACCACTCCTTGCTTCACTTCTCTTTGTTGTACATTTACAACTGATTTCCTTTGCCAATATGGTACTATATAGCCATGATCCACTAATTTACTCTTCTCCTTTCTAACTTGTAGGTTTACATTCTTATGTTCACTTGCATAAACAAAATCACCACCAAAATTCACATTTACCTCTTCATTGGTCTGTTGTCCCAAATTGCTTACATTCTTGGCTTCATGTCTTGCCACCTCTTCCTCTTTACAAGCTTTCTTCTTTTTTTCATTGGCCCTCTCTCCATCTTCAGGTACCTTGTATTACACCATTTCTACAAACTATCTTCTCTTATCTATTCCTGTAACTTATCTTCTTTTGCTCTTATCTTCATCTTCATCTACGAGCTCTCTTCTTGCCCTTTCTCCTTTTGCCTCCAAAGGCTTGTTATCAGCCTTCTTCATACATACATTCACACTTTCAAACAAATTAGTAGCAAATAAATCAAGAGACTGCATTGTCTCCTCGAGTGCCTCTTTGCTGGACACTTTCCTTTCCTTATTACTTTCTATTCTAAGTGTTTCTTGCTGCACTTTTTCTTTCCCTCTTTTCTTTTTATTTCTTCCCATTTTCTCCTCAACCATTACTACATCTTCTATCCTATCATTAATTCCTATCTCTATTACCACCTTTCTAATTATTGCATTCCCATTATGCTCTTTTCCATTTACAACCCTTGTTGCACTTCTCATTGCATCATTATTGTCTTTCATGCCTTCCAAAAGACATGACACTGCTATAGACTTATTGTCCTCTACTTCTTGTCCAATTTTTTCAATCACCACCTTATTAGAAAAATAACTCTTTTCCAAAATATCCATTCTTCTTGTAATCTCTTCCAATTCTTTTTGGAGCTTTCTGCTCTCTATCTCATCCCAATATCTATCCCAATATGGGATTATCACGGGTCTTCTTACACTAATCCCCATCCTTCACACTACTGCAATTCGTTGCACTTATTCAATGATCTTCCCTCTCAATCTCTAGCAATCTTTCATGCCTCCTTTACTATCCTCTGCAACAAATTCACCTAGGGTCTTCTTAAGACACAATTGCTTCTTACTCTTCAAGTGCGAACTATCTCTCAATCGGCGATCGGTTCACACAAGTACCCAAGTTACACACAGGTCTAGGCATAGGTTGCCTCTTCTTCAACGCTCCACCTACACTACATCTCTCTATTCATTCTCATATTCTAGATACCTCACCTAGGCTTCTTTCTTGTCTGCTCTACCCAGTCTTTTGGTACCTCTCCTTTCTTATTAACTTACCAAACTACAACATACATTAGACTGCAACACTCATACATCAATACCCATCAAAATCAAGAACACACTTAGTCTTTCTGGTCTTTTTACAATACTCACATTCTCCTTCCTCTGCTACCCGCAGGTCCTAGCTAGGTTGTCTCACTTCGGTGATCTAATCAGCACTTAGAACCTTTTGCGCTTTGATACCACTTGATAGGCAACATTCACTATTCATAGAACTAATTAGCTTCCTAGTAATTTCAATTAAGAGAAATTTAGAAACAATGACAGGAGTTAAACAATCAAATATCCAAAATGACAGAAGTATTTATATTCAGATTCTTATTAACTATGAAATCACATATGACAGAATACAAACTTGACTCCTCACTATTCTATTCCACTATTAAAGAATTATAGAACCTATGTATTAGCCTGCAACAATCAGCCTTTCCTAAGTGCAGTAAAAAACAAATCTACTTTTTGCCTTCACACCTGATACCCTCTTCTATCTACCATAATCGCCTACAATTTTTGTCTTTTTCTCCTGTCCTCTCTTCTCAACTTCAGACTTCACATTCCCCTTGCTCTTCCTTTCGTGCTTTTCTTTTAACAAGTCCCCACGACCAACATGGAAGGCCTTCATAATCCCCAAACATTAAAGAAGTATTCTAAAAGCACTAAGTGACTGCCAGCCGCCCATCCAAGCCACCATAATAAAATTAATGTGGAGAATAAAATGCCAACATAAAGTGAAACACTAGCAGAGAATAATGCCAGAATTAGAGTGGATGGCAGAGAGAGTCGTGATAAGGAAATCTCCATTGTAACCACCGATGTTGTATGCCTTCCACTTGCCACCAAAAATTTGAAATGAATCACCCATAAAGACTCCACTATCTGTCATTACTTCTCCTTTCCATAACGGTCTAGCCTCAACCATTAGCCAAGTGTCGAATCTGGCCAAGAATTGGGGACAATTACTTTCTTTTTCATGCATTGTGTAACTGCTGAATAGCGATAGGAAGTCCAAACACTAGTTCCTTAGTGACAGAAGGTCATAATACTAAAATGATAGGAAATTGCAACCACACCAAAAAAACACCACAAAACCCCAAACTACTGAAACTAAAACAAAACACAAACCAAAATTTGATGGAGAGTGATGCCTCTGCATCACATAGTTTATCCCCTTTTCTCTCTACTCCTTTGAGACCATAAACCAAGAACCTTCACCATTACTCCCTATTGCAGATTTGAATCCTTTCCCTAATTGTACTTGTTGACTCCCAAAATACTACAACCTTAAACTTTAAAACATTCCCAAATCGTCTAGGCTAGGGATGGTCATTCTGGATAATTGGAAGAGGTTTATCAACAAGTTCAAGGTGATTTTGGGAAACCTACAGGAGTGGGTAGACTCCTTTGTACTTTGAGCTTAGCTTAGGCTCAGTAGGGATATTCCTAGGGGTATACTTGAATAGGTATTAGGTTCAAGAGAGATGAACAACTAAAAATGAAAAGACAACCAAAACCAAATCATCTTTTAAGCCCCAAAGATTGTCATTGGACCTAAAATAACTAGTTGCCATTAATAACCCCTATATAGTTGATAAAAGGACACTCCCATTGACAATGGAAGGTACATGTATGCTTGTTTGCAAGACATACAAATTAACTGCTTTCTTCACACATGATAAGTTTGTTTTGATTTTAAGAGTGTGGGTGATCAAATACTTCAGACCAATAAATAATTTTGGGTTACGAAGTCAACATCTCAATAGAAGGAAGAAAACAACAAAAATGAAACATGCACTTTCTAGATACCCACATGCAAGAAAGATGGCTATCAAAGAAGAAAATGCTTAGTAATCCTTTTAAACATATAATCATTCATCTATAACCATAAAAGAGATCATTACATAGAATGCAATGTTTTCAAAATTTATCTAATTCATCTGATAAACAGTTACAGTCATACCATAAAACATGGCAAGAGGAAACCTAACAAAATTGACGTTTTCCTTGAAAATTTGTAGGAGAGATTGATACGATGATAATTGAAATAGAGCTGAAAAATCTTTCTTAACCTGTGTTTCATTTGCTAGAGAACTACAACTTTTTTGCTCTTTGGAACCCTAGAAAGCTCTGCACTTAGTCTCTTGAAAGTGATAAGATCCTCTACTCTGAAATTCACTTCTTCTCTTATACCATCTACAACCCTAATTTGATCATGGAATCAGAAGGGAAATCCTACCAACTCCACCAATTGTATTGATGACACCATGACTATCCATCTACATTGTATTTATGGTGATCCTGATAGTCATGGCGTGCTTCTGCATATTTCTTGGGTGGGTGTCAAGTCGGCGTAATGATAGCCTGAAAAATAACCTTCAGCCTTTGATTTGGCTCTCATGATGTAATCCTACAAGAAAATCCTGATCCCCAAATGTTCTGCGCCAGCCCACTTCAATTTTATCCACCATCGCAGATCAAACCCAGGACTATCTAGAAAAAGAGTGATGCACAGGACCCCTGCAATGGACCCAGAGACTGCCATGTATCCCTAGCCACTTTGAAATTTATCACCTTTTCCTTCCTCTCACCCCATCGCACATCACATTTCATCCTCAAGTGCCAAAGATGCAAACTACGATGTGAAGGGGCCTTGTGACGAACCTAGATGTTGCTACATGGACCACTTTCTATATACTTTGTCCTTGTAGCCATCGTACATCACGGTTTGGAACAATATTGGTAAACACAAACCGCGATGCAAAAGATAGCCACAACGAGCTGAGACACTACCATGTATCCCCCTGCCCTTTACTTTTACCACCCATAGCCATCGCATATTGTGGTTTAGCCTTCATTGGCAAACATCAAACTGCAATGTGAAGGAGGCGTGTGATGCAAAAAGACATTGCCTCCGCTTAAGACCTTGCCCCATGTAGCCATCACATATTGCCCATTGCCTCAGGGCCCTTCAATGCTAAATGTGATGCAAAGGGACCCAGTGATGCATCGAGGGACTGACACGTAGCTCCCTCCACATGCTCCCTTTTTTAATTTACCATGTGGCACCTCCATGCTCTCCGAGATAGATTTTTCCTTCGTTCATTCTCAAATCAGCACTAGTGCACCATGTGGAGGTTTTTTCTGCCAACTTTATACATCCATCGCACATCACGGTTGCAACAACATTGGTGAGCATAGAACCGTGATGTGAAGGAGCCCAGGGATGGGACGAGATATCGCCACATGTCCCATCCTCCATCTAAATCCTCTTTTGCCCATCACACATCACAAATTGGTGAGGAGCGTCGAGAACACGAGTGCGATGCGAAGGCTACCTGCAATGAAGGGCGATGCAGCCCCATGGCAGAGATACGAACATCAGTACATGTCACAGATTTAATTTTCTTCCCTCCAACCAATTTGTGATGCAAAGGCATTGCGCGATGTACTAGGAAGAAAACACCTGCCAAAGAATGAACACCATCACACATCGCATTTGGCTTCAAAACATTGAAAAGAAAAATGTGATGCGAAGAAGGGCTGCGATGGGGGAACTTAAGTGAAATATTTGCGCATGTGCTCAAAAGTTGTTTATAAAAGGGGGACACCGTTAGGTAATATGAGCAAAGGGGACTTCACTTAAAGCACATTCAACTTAGACTTAGGATATAAAGTAAGTATTTCATGAGTTGAGTAGTTTAACATGATTTTTGGTGACAAGCGGAAAGATGGTAAAAAGACTAGGGTTTTCTGATGGTTTTACAAGTCAGGATAAAACCCTAGGCACAAATTTCATAGGAACAAGGGGCAATTTAGGGACTGATTTTTAGGGTGTCAACAGTACCCTCTTCAATTTTTATTTTCTTTGATATTCATTATTCTCTTGTCTCCCATCACACTCACACACCACCATAGCATAGAATACCTCCTAGGGTTTTGTATTCTAGGCATTTAGTTTTTTGCACATGCCACAATTGACACATTCACTAGGGTTCACACTCAAAACTTTTCTATGTGCTATGGTTGAGGTTAGAATAAGCCAAATAGGAGATTGATTAATACTAATTCCCATACAACATATCAAAAAATTTGTCCCCATCTTTAGTTGGTTAGATCTTAGTTCTAGAGCTCGATGTTCAAATTCTACAAGCACCAAGACCATCAAGGATTTTTGGCACTCATTTCCAAAAAGTTTGAAGGCTACTAAACCCAAGGATACTAGCACCCAAGATGACACCAATACCCAAGTATAGGCAATGATGCCCCATTTTGAAAAGTGCTCAAATCCAAGTGAAAATTTCCAAGGATACTATGTTCAATGTCCTGACTCCATTTCCTATCTTCATTTTTTATCAAAAATCTCCTCCTAACCTTTTCCCTAGTTTTTCTTCAATAGCATAGTTTCATTTCTAGTTTCCATTCCTAGATTTGGTAATTATGATTTTAAATCAGATTAGTATAGTTTTAGATTTTAATATTGCTGATAATCTAGTTTATTTCATTAGTAAATACATAGACAATTTACTATTTAGAGGAAAACAAGTAGGAACATAGTATAAAACCCATGTTTCACTTGTGTGTATAAAACTAATCGCCAAGCCTTCAATTTATAAAATTTTGTCTTGATTGAAATTGCCAAATGGTGTTCAAAACCATGGATGGATACAAATAACACGAACAAACTCAACATGCAAACAAGAGTTACACATGCATTAGAATTATCTCTCAAATCCAAGTGCCACACTTTGCATGAGAATCTCTGCATCCTCTTAAGACTCTATCTCCTCCTAGACAGATTCCTATTTTTTAGGAAACTAGTTTCACTTCACTTGGATGTCACTTTTAACTCCAAATCATCATTTTCAATGTTCTCACCCTTTCAAATCTCTCAAATTCATTCCAAGTGTCAAAATTAATTTATTGGTCCTCAAGGAGACCATTTGCACATACAACATTAGATTATTACAAAGTTTATCTAGAATCCCAAAATCACAATAATACCCAAAAATTGTTACTAGGTCTTGCAACATGTACAACACACTTGGTCCTAATAGATAGTGAGCTTGTTTATTGTATGATATTTTGTACACATTCTCCACTCTCCACCCTTCTTTGGTGCAAGTACTACAGGCATTGCACAAGGACTCATACTTTCTCAAATCAAACCTTAATTCAACAATTATTCTCCTTGTTTATTCAATTCCACACTCATATATAGACTCATTGTGTGGTGCCTTGTTTAACAAATTAGAACCTAGAATCAAATACATGCAGTGTGAGATGTTGTGTATCTATAGCAACCCATCTCATATCCCACTATTGATCACATCTATGAGCTCTTCAAGCAATGCCATCATCTTTGGCTCCCTCAAGTTCTGTGGTTCTTCCTCCTTTTGTGCAAGATTGTCGACTATCACATAGTAGTCCTGCAAGTCTATCACTTCCTTGAGAAACTCCTTCATTGATAACACCATCACCTTGCCCTTTGTGCACTTCTTTGTCTTCATGGCATCAATTCAAACTTCTAACCATCCTTTATGATGGTGAAAGTGTCGTTTTCCCATGACAAATTGCACTGTTGTCATTATTCCAAGGTCTACCCAACAAGACATGCATGCATGCTTGGGAATTGCATACTGCCATATTTCATCTATGTATCCTCTAATGCGGAATTCAACTCAACATTTTTAAGTTAATGTGAGTTGTTGTCCCCTCTACAACCAAAAGACTCTATATGGTGTGGGGTGCTTGATTGTCTTCAATCCCAACTTCTAAACCATATTCATGGACAATAAGTTATCAATGTTTCTACCATCCATGATCAACATGCAACACTTGCCTCTTAGTGTAGAAGATGTTTTTCCTTAACCACAATTCATTCTGCTCTTTCATTGGTATGAGCAAAACTTTAAGCATCATTAAATTCCCCCCAACCTCAAGTTGAATTTTCTTCTTCACTTCTTCTCCTTGCATGGCATGCACATGCTTCCCCACAAAACATTACTCATGTGCCACTTCTAGGAACTCAAATTCTCAATGATCTTTGTTAGAGGTTTGCTTACTCTTTGAGCTTTGTGTGGTGCCACTAGACTCTACGACCTCTTTCTACACAGGTATACCTTTTGCCACCTTGTTTTCTCTTTCTATTTTTACCTTTTCCTTGCACACTCTATTATCTATGAGATAACTTTTCCTCCACTGTGAGTGCAAGCAAATAGACCTCCTCAACACAATGTATGGTCAACAAACAAATTTGATCCTAAATGGAATTGTACAAACCATTCATATACCTAAAGATCCTCTTCATCATTATCCATGACCAATGTGAATGCTCAGTCTGAAGAATTCTTTTGTGTCCCCTTCATGGGAATCTCCCTTTGGCAAAAGGTTTGAAGCTTCTTAAAAATATCCAATGTGTAGTTGGTTGGCATAAACTTCCCCTTGAGTTTGATGACCATGCAATCACATTGCAAGCTCTTCTTCTTGTTCCTCTAAACATAGTCATTCTAAACATAGTCCCACCACAAGGCAATGTACCCTTTCAATGGAAACATACTTCACTCTCTTCAAGACCTCAATAGATTCAAAGTAAAAGTACATCTCAAGCTCAATGATCTAATCTAACAAATCTATGGATTTAAGTTTCTTGAGTAGCTAGGGAGATCAAACCTTGGCTTGCTCCTTCCCTTCACCAAGGCTATCAAAAATCAATCTTCTACATTGATTTTCTCTTCCAAATCAATACCAATTCATGTGTGTCATGTTCTTCCCTATCATCTTTGTTGGCAAATTCAGTCACAACAGCTCCTCTTTGTTGCCTAGTACCAATTACTTTGAGTGTTGCCTGTATGGTTTTTAATGTGTTAGCTAAATTTGCAGCACACTACACTAGTATTTATCGCACCTCCTCTTCCAATCATGTATGTTGTAAGGTACTCATTCCATCACAAAATTTACATAAAGTAAATTTAAATCCACTCAAGTAAAAAGATAAATCTCATAAACATTAATCATTAAAAGTCATTAAATCTTACAAAATCACGTGCTCAATCCAGGTGATAGCACTATAAAATAATATACAATATCCATTTGGTTTTCTTGCCATAATTCATCCAACAAGGTACTACAAGATATAATAATCATGTACAATATAAGAAATAATAAATCAAACAAACTCTCCAGTCGCCACAAACCCACATGGTCCTCCTGCAAGCCGAGAGATGAGAACATGGCTCATGCGCTTTTCCACCCAACCATGATGCAATTACGCTTCCTTGGATCCCTTCATTACATGAAGGAAACCCATCCCTACATGAAATGTCTAGCTACCTAGAAACAATTGGCAGGAGGGAACACTCGATGCAACCTGAAGTCTAATGTGCAATTCTAAAATAATGAAATGCAGATTGTCTCACAACAGGATGTGGCAGAGATATATATCAATAAAGTTTGCTAGACAAAATACTCATCTATTTCAATGACTACTCGCTTAGGCCTAAACCTTAGAAAAATAGTTACAGGTTCAATTCCAGCAAAGAGGAAAAGCCATCTCTGATAATCCACATTCGGCATCCTAGCCCAAAAGCCACCCCAAACACACATAATAGATAATATCCCATATTCACCTAAACCATCCTAATCCCTTTCCCATTGCACAATCAATGAAAAATACAATTCAAGCAATAAAATCAATAATGATGTATGCCTACTCCACTTTTAACAATGAGTTTCCATGCATAATTATTTCAAATATCATTACTATATTTCCTCAATTTTGCTACCTATTTCAAGATTCATGCAGCAGAGATAAGAGAAAAATTCAATTAAATTAGAATAGATGCCAGTAATATTTAAGATGGCATTTACATAGATATCCAAATGGTAAATATGCTCAATGGTTTCAAAGGTTTGATCTATAATTTCATATCCAAGTCAATAACACATACTTTTTTCTAAATATAGTTTATTAATTCTTTTCCTTGCTCAACCAACAAGGGAACACTTTCAAACAAGTAATTCATTAAAGATACATCATTTAATCATGCAAATTGCATCTTATAGGACTATTAATTGATTTTATTTTTCTAGCCCATATTTCATTCAAAAATTCATAACATGATAAGTGTTCTAAGTCATTCAACAATCTTACTGTCACAACTATGACATGAACTATCTCATTCAATATTCATAAAGTAATAAGTTTTCTAAATCATTTGCACAACCTTACTGTCACAACTGTGATAGGAGGTTAAAGAAACAAGCAATAGTCTTACTGTCACAACTATGACAAGAACCCTGATAGAATTTAAATAAAACAACAGAGTTCACAATAAGTTTACTGTCACACAGATGATAGTAACTAAAATAGGTCTTTGAATAATAATAAAACATATGAAATATAGCTACAATAGGGACATCAAGCCCAATAATATAAGGCTACAACAAGAACCTAATACTATCACCTAAGTTTAAGGGTTATTTTCACATAGTTTGATCAAGAAGAAGAGGCCGACTTTTAAAAAAAGATTGACTTCTAACAGCATTTTTAGAAAAAGAGAGAATTACAAACTGCCAGAGAATAAATTATTAGCATCCCAGATAACTTGTTAAATATGGTTTCAATGGATGTTTCAAGATCAAGAAAAGGCCGATTCACTTAGCATAATATCAAGAAAACAATAAATGAACAAGAACAACAAGTTGATCACAAAATAAAAGCAGAGGAATAAATAGTCAATAAGTAGTTTGTGATGGAACTGCGACATAAAGATACAGTCATTAAGCAGTTCGTGATAGGAATTGCAATAAGAAGCTATGACAGGAAGCCACGACAAGAAGTTATGACAAGAAGTCACAATAGGAAGTCATGACTGGAAGTTACGATGGGAAGTTACGACAAGAAGTTACGACAGGAAGTCACAACAGGAAGCTTTTAAATCATAACAAGAAAACATAAAATATTGGGCCCCCATAGTTGTAACATAGTCCAGAAAGAATAGATCGCAGGCCAAATTTACTATGGTTAAACAGTCATAACAACCATTATTTATTGCAAAACATATCAAGGAAAAATACTTGGTTAATTCGCTTGCCAAAGGGTTGATTTTCTACTGTTGTCGTTGCTCCTCCTTCTCTATCTGTTGCTACCCAGAATGAACGAATTCCTTCTATCTTTGATGCTCAAAAAACAATGATAATCTTCCTCTTTCTGTTGCTCCAACTGTGTGTGTGTTTTTCAAAAAATAATAGTTGTGGTTATCTTTTTCTTTGCCCTCCTTTTATTAAAAAAAATCCTTTCTTATTTTTGGCATTCCCCCCAAAAAAATTAGGTTTGGGTTGTTTTTTAATAACTCAAGATTTCCTACGTTTGCATGAGATTTGCAAATAAAAAGCTCTCAAATTTCTTTTTTAATAGAATAAAATATCTTAATTATATTTATGTCACTTGCATGAGAACAAATTCTTTTAATTATTTTAATTAGATTCTAAATATAATATTAATATAATTTATCTATTTTTAATAAAACACAATTGCTCAAATCAAAAAGAAGTATTTGCAATATAATATATATATATATATATATCTATTTTTAATAAAGCGTAATCACTTTCTTTAATCAAACAAGTAGTATTTGCAAATAAAATTATATATATATATAGTAAATTAAACAAAATTGTTTTAAATCTAAAATAGATATTATTTTTCAAACAATAATATTTATATAAATAGGAAAACACTTATTATTATTTTTTATTTTTTGATAAGATAAGCGGCAAAAAAGGGTGCCGATCCCATAACAAAACAGCCACCACGGGCTCACCAAAACTTGAACATTTCAGAACAAACCATTAAAGTTAAGCAACATAGCCAAAGACAACAAAACTAGTAAATAAAACATAAGAGAAACTGGATGCCACAGTGAAAGCAGACTGATTGTAAACCGACAGCAGACAAACCCCAAGCCACCAAAGGATACTTGAACATCTTGTCCCAGTCATCAACTAGGAACTGAAGCACGTCCTTGTATTCCATCTTCTTGTTTGTCTTCTCTTGACCTTTAGGAACCTTCTTTTGGAGAGCCAATAGAGTCGTGGCAGACTTGTGCATGACCTTGGTAGAGAAATTAGCCAGGGTATTAAACTTTTGCTCCTGATGGGCCTTCCTATCCTCTAGAGTCTCTTCAGCCTTGCTCTTGTTATTTTTAGTACCTTTCTTCTTCTTACTGGTCTCTCTAATCTTTTCCTTAGTGCTGTCAGTATCTGAGTCTTGCACATTAAAATTTAGAAAGTTGCTAGGTCCTTCTTCACCAGCATCCAACACCTTAATCTTGTTGCCTTTGTTAACAGAAACATCACCACCCATTTGCTCTGTCTCTTCCACCACAGTGTCTGTTTTGATATTTGCCCCAAACTCTAAACCCTGGACCTCCGTAGAACCCTTCTTGTTATCTTCTTTAAAGTTACCCTCTCCCTATGCATCCTCCTCAACCTCAGAATTCTTCCCCTCCAGCTGGTCCTGTTCCTGCATAACCACAACCTCCTCCTTCTCAGACACAGCCACTTTCCCCTTGGCCAAGGAAGTCGGCTTAGCGGCCAGCCTAGACGACCTCCTGGTAGATGGAAAGAACATTTTTCTTTTAGTGGGGTTATAAGCCTCCTCTTCAGTGCTATTAGAGTCCCCATTATCTTCCTCAGTACTGACTTCTTCAACCACCGGGGTAGCTTTCAAAGTCCTACTAGTAGTTTCATAGCCATCTTCTAAGGCCCCCCGTTTCTTCTTACTGTGCAGGGAAGGGTTATCATAACTATTTTTTTTTTGCCAGGGTAGTAGCAGGAGAAGTGGGGGTGAGGTCCTCGGTGGTGGGTTCAGGGCTAGTAGCCACCACGGGTTTTTTCTTACCATATTTTAAAGACTTGGCATAAGAATCTGGAGTAACTTCAGTTATGATGACTGAGCCTTCCCTCACCAAGGGAGGGTTATGGGGTTCAATCTTGATAGGAGTGGGATCTTTTGGCGGACACAGAGCAAGGTGAAACTTATACAGTCTCATGATGAGACCCTGATGCAATGGAAGTTCAGGTTTATTGGGGTCAAGGGTGTGCTGTTCTTTGGCAGCCACAATGGAGGACTCCAAGGAAGAAAGCAGATAGAAGGGGAAACTCATATGCTTACTCCTCCTAAAGTGATTAAGCAGAGCAAAATGATAGTGAAAGAACCTCCTAAACCTCCCTTCAAGAGTAAAATACTTCATAATCATAAACACACCTCATCCCATGGCGGAGGTAAAAGCTGGCGGTCAAAACCCCCTTGCAGACTGTTCAGAACCTCGCCTTTGTTAAGAAAAAGCTTCATGCCATCAGGGTCAGAAAACTTACTCTTCCTAGGATGCTTCATCCTATCCGTAGGCAGACCAGTAGCCATCCCAATCACCTCTTCAGAGACCTCAAACCCCACATTGCCAACTTAACCCTTCTACCGTTATAAGACTGCAGAAACTGAGTTGAGAGACTCTCATCATAGCCTTGAAGGCATTCCAGGTAAGAGGTGACCCCGCCCTCCTGACAAATATGCCACATCATCTCATTACTTTTGAATTCCTCGCATGTCTCCAGTTCAGTCTGAGACCTATCTCCCCCCATAATACTATCGAACAAGTAAACAATACGGTTAGTTATCAGAGCAAACATAGTGCAGATAGTCGTCTTAGTGTAATTCTTGGCAAGCTTCTTGTTAATGACAAATAACAATATAGAAATTAATTTGATAGTAATAATGATACCAGCTTTTCCCATGCCTAAGGTGGCGTACTTGCTATTAATTTTCATACAGGCACATTTACTCCCTTTCTAATCATCATTTTTAAGCCTTATAAGATCATCATTAAATCTTATGTTGAGCTTTCCCGAGCTGTGAAGCTGGGTTTTCACGTGGCTAGGCATGTGAAAGGCTTCCTCTAGAACACCATTTTAAATATAGAACACACCATTTTAAATATAAAATACACCATTTAAATATAAAATACACCTTTTAAATATAAAATACACCTTTTAAATATAAAATACGTGTCCATTTTAAATATAAATTGAAAGAACATTAATATTTATGACTAAATCAAGCATTCGAAATGGACTTAATTAAAAAACATATTTATCTACTTGCAAATCATCAATCATATTTATCGACTAATTAATAATGCATAAAAGATCATTTAGAAAATGCAATATGCCATGAGACTATGTGAGTGTGTGAGTGCATCAGGGTTATCCATCCTAAACAATTCTTGCTAAGTGGCTAGAACATCTCTACCTCAACCATGTTCTCATCTTCGACATTTCTCTTGCACTCAGTCACACTTAGATTTTCATTAATAGGTTAGTTTCCCAAAATCATAGCCGAAGCAAATTAAAATGTACACCATAATCGTACCAATAATATTCAATTATAAAATCAACTTTCAAAATTATGCATTTATAACTTTCATTATGATTACTTTCACACGTGGAATCACTCATAGTAAATTAGTCATGGTAAAATGTTCAGAGATCTAATTTATAATAAAGTCCAAAAATGAGATGTGACATCCTTCCCCACTAGGAAGAGACATCGTCCTGATGTCTTATCACACCTACTAAAATAATAGAAGTATGCCACTTGTATCAATCAAAGTATCATCAAATCAAACAAAGCATCTTTATGAATGCCCTTCACCTCCTCCCATGTGGCACCATCCACCAAACTATTGATCCTATTCATCCTTATACAAAACAATATCTCAATTTTGTACTTAAAATTGCGTCCATCAAATAAATCCAAGTATATAATCAATCAACCAATTCACATGGCACAACTGCCAATTCAATGTATATAATCCAACACATGGTATAACTACCACTCAATTACATTCATTCTAGCATAAGAATAACAATCACATCATTAATGTACACCAAATGAAGCAAAATTAATTCATCATAGACTCATAAAAACATGAATCAATCCTCATAATGCACATGCAACCTCATGGTAACACAATATACTATCAAAAGATCAGTCCTCCCAAACTGACACTAGGTCAAAGTCTCCAACAACAAGGCAATACCCCAAAGGTACACCGACTAGGTCATATCCAACCATTGTGCAAATGACTCCTCTAAAACTATACCACCCATATCATTCCTATCAATGGAATCCATTTCCTCTTTCATTACTTGCAACCAAACTTTATCTTCAACCTGATCTACAATTCAAAATTTCTGGAAAAGCTCTTCCTTGTCTTCCTTGTGCTTCTGTACAATGCTAAAACAATTCAATTTCCTTACTATTCTCTGCACTTGTCTATTCACTATATTTGGTTGTTTTGTTTCTGTTGTTCAATTATTTTTCCTTTTTCTCAACATGAGAAGACTTATGTCTATAAAACATTCTAAACATCCCTGTGATCTTTTGCCAATCAAATACATTTATCCAACTACAATTCATTTTCAAACAACTTGTCGTAGATTCATTTTTCAACTCTCTATTCCAACATGTCTTTTCACTATGATTTCTCAAACAACAAATTTTGCAAGGATGTAAATCCCAACAATTTTCTTTTCTATGCCCTTCTCTGTCATAATGGAAACAATGTAAAATCTCCTTTTCTTGAAATGACTTCTTAGTACTTGCAAAAACATTTGTCTTTTCTTTTCCTTTACCTCGATTCCTGAGACCTTCATACTTAGTCCTCGCAACTGACTCAATGGGCTCTTTGATTCCTTGCCCATGCAAATGATTGATCAAAGGAACACAAAGCATCTGTGTCACATGAGATTTCACAAGCTAAAGACTTTGATTTCAAACATTCATTTTCTTTTTGGCATGCTGCAAACAATTATTTTAACTCATCATTTTGATCTTTCAATTTTGAATTTTCTTCTTCTAGCTTCTTCAACTTTCTTGCAAATCTTCATTCCTTTTTTTTAACCTTATCAAACAACTTCAACTCTTCTTCTAATTGTTCATTTTTCTCTTGAACTTTCACCAATTCTTTTTCTAGAAGATCATTTTCACATAAATTTTCATACCTTTCCTTTCCTAACTCCTTTATTCTTTCCATATATTCTATATTACTCTTTTTAACATTCATCAATTCTTTATTAACCTTTTTTTTAATTCTTCTTTCAAAAATTCCTTTTCACCCCATAAACCTTTAACTTCAAATAAAATTTCAACTTACTTCAAGTGATTCATAGTGACACCAAAATCCATTTCATAACTTCCTCAACACTTCAAACAATGTTCATTGCATCTAACAACAATTAATGAATTCAATATACCAAAGCTCTAGTAACACACTCACTACGAAATAGTATATTCTTTGCATCCTACTCCCTTACACAACCTATCAGAGGCCCATCATGGACATCACAAAAAACATAACATGATACATGAACAATAGTTTAAAACATTCAAGCATAGCCACCAATACTAAATAAATAAATAAATTCCAAAGAAAAGAAAGTCAGTTCCAACAATAAGGCGTAAAAATGCGCGCAATTTCAACAGTAAATCCAACATGACCATCAAGGTCACAAGATAAGTAAATATCAAATGTTGATGGCTATACTTTTTCATAAATAAAAATAAAATTCCAATGTTGGTCCTTACAACATTTAGAGAAATTATCAAAGTCAAATAAATAAATATCAAAATTCAAAAGTTTCACATTACATGAACTATGTGACTAATTTTAGCCACTAGAGAGGGAGTACGATGCTACACTACGCCTGGTACCAAAATTGAGGTGAGTTAAGAGAACACACTCAATCACACAAACAAACAAGTCCTCTAAGACTCCAAACACATCTATATCATAACATCATTTCTACTTAACCATACAAACATCAATCAATGATGCCAGTAGCAAAGGTGTCTTCCCGTTCAAGGGAATCACAATCATCATGCAAAGACATACCATCTAGCAACTTCTAATCATCCACCAGGGTCTATCTAACCCCATAAAAAGAAGGCACGTGTTATTCACAACAGGCCAACACACAAGGACCTACACATGCTTGATCAAACCAAGCAACACACACCCCAGAGCTCCCAATGATGGAACCATGCTTTGATACCAAATGTATGGTTCTCATTCCATCACAAAAATTACATAAAGTAAATTTAAATCCACTCAAGTAAAAAGATAAATCTCATAAACATTAATCAATAAAAGTCATTAAATCTTACAAAATCATGTGCTCAATCCATGTGATAGCACTATAAAATAATATACAATATCTATTTGGATTTCATGCCATAATTCATCCAACAAGGTACTACAAGATATGATAATCATGTACAATATAAGAAATAATAAATCAAACAAACTCTCCAGTCGCCATGAACCCACATGATCCTCCTACGAGCCGAGAGACGGGAACATGGCTCAGGCACTTTTCCACCCAACCATGATGCAATTACGCTTCTCTGGATCCCTTCATGACACAAAGGAAACCCAACCCTGCATGAAATGTCTAGCTACCTAGAAACAACTGGCAGGAGGGAACACCTGATGCAACCTGAAGTCTAATGTGCAATTCTAAAATAATGAAATGTAGATTGTCTCACAACAAGATGTGGTAGAGATATATATTAATAAAGTTTGCTAGACAAAATACTCATCTACTTCAATGACTGCTCGCTTAGGCCTAAACCTTAGAAAAATAGTTACAGGTTCAATTCCTGAAAAGAGGAAAAGCCGTCTCTGATAATCCATATTCAGCATCCTAGCCCAAAAGCCACCCCAAACACACATAATAGATAATATAATAGATAATATCCCATATTCACCTAAACCATCCTAATCCCTTTCCTATTGCACAATCAACAGAAATACAATTCAAGAAATAAAATCAATAATAATGTACGCCTACTCCACTTTTAACAATGAGTTTCCATGCATAATTATTTCAAATATCATTACTATATTTCCTCAGTTTTGCTACCTATTTCAAGATTCATGCAGTAGAGATAAGAGAAATTCAATTAAAATAGAATAGATGCCAGTAATATTTAAGATGGAATTTACATAGATATCCAAATGCTAAATATGCTCAATGGTTTCAAAGGTTTGAGATCTATAATTTCATATCCAAGTCAATAACACATACTTTTTCCTAAATACAATTTATTAATTCTTTTCTTTCCTCAACCAACAAGGGAACACTTTCAAACAAGTAATTCATCAAAGAGACATCATTTAATCATGCAAATTGCATCTTATAGGACTATTAATTGATTTTATTTTCCTAGTCCTTATTTCATTCAAAAATTCATAACATGATAAGTGTTCTAAGTCATTCAACAACCTCACTATCACAACTGTGACATGAACTATCTCATTCAATATTCATAAAGTAATAAGTTTTCTAAATCATTTACACAACCTTACTATCACAACTGTGATAGGTAGTTAAAGAAACAAGCAACAGTCTTACTGTCACAACTGCTATAGGAACTATGACAGAGTTTAAATAAAACAACAGAGTTCACAACAGGTTTACTGTCACACAAACGACAGTAACTAAAATAGGTCTTTGAACAACAATAAAATAGATGAAATATAGCTACATTAGGGACCTCAGATACAATAATATAAGGCTACAACATGAACCTAATACTGTCACCTAAGTTTAAGGGTTATTTTTACATAGTTCGATCAAGAAGAAGAGGCATACTTCAAAAAAAGATTGACTTCTAACAACATTTTTAGAAAAAGAGAGAATTACAAACTGCTAGAGAATAAATTTCTAGCATCCTAGATAACTTGTTAAATATGGTTTCAATGGATGTTTCAAGATCAAGAAAAGGCTGATTCACTTAGCATAATATCAAGAAAACAATGAATGAACAAGAACAACAGTCCAATCACAAAATAAAAGCAAAGGAATAAATAGTCAATAAGTAGTTCATGACAAAACTACGACAGGAAGATACAATCACTAAGCAATTCGTGACAGGAACTGCGACAAGAAGCTATGACAGGAAGCCACAACAGGAAGTCACGACAAGAAGTTATGACAAGAAGTCACGACAAGAAGTTATGACAAGAAGTCACGATAGGAAGTCATGACAGGAAGTCACAACGGGAAGTCACAACAAGAAGTTACGACAAGAAGCTTTTAAATCATAACAAGAAAACATAAAATACTAGCTGCCCATAGTTGTAACACAGTTTAGAAAGAATAGATCACATGCCAAATTTACTATGGTTAAACAGTCATTATTTATTGCAAAACATATCAAGGAAAAATACCCAGTTAATTCGCTTGCCAAAGGGTCAATTTTCTATTCTTGTCACTACTCCTCCTCTATCTGTTGCTGCCTAGAATGAATGAATTCCTTCTATCTTCGATGCTTAGAAAACAATGATAAAATCTTCCTCTTTCTGCTACTCCAAACTGTATGTGTGTGTGTGTGTCTGTTTTTCAGAAAATAATAGTTGTGGTTATCTTTTTCTTTGCCCTCCTCTTTCTTTTATTGAAAAAAATCCTCTCTTATTTTGGTGTTCCCCCCAAAAAAATTTTGTTTGGGCTATTTTCTAATAACTCAAGATTTCCTACGTTTGCATGAGATTTGCAAATAAAAAGCTCTCAAATTTCTTTTTAAATAGAATAAAATATCTTAATTATATTTCTATCACTTGCATGACACTAAATTCTTTTAATTGTTTTAATTAGGTTCTAAATATAATATTAATATTATTAATATAATTTATCTATTTTTAATAAAACACAACTGCTCAAATCAACAAGAAGTATTTGCAATAATAATAATAATATATCTATTTTTAATAAAGCGTAATCACTTTCTTTAATCAAACAAGTAGTATTTGCAAATAAAATTATATATATATATATATATATATATATATAACTATTGTAAATTAAACAAAATTATTTTAAATCTAAAATAGATATTGTTTTTCAAACAATAATATTTATATAAATAAGAAAACACTTATTATTATTTATTATTAAATAATATTAAATACACCATTTTAAATATAAATCAAAAGAACATTAATATTTATGACTAAATCATGCATTTGAAATGAACTTAATTAAAACACATATTTATCTACTCCCAAATCATCAATCATATTGATCGACTAATTAATAATGCATAAAAAGATCATTCAAAAAATGCAATATGCCATGAGACTGTGAGTGTGTGAGTGCATCAGGGTTATCCATCCCAAACAGTTCTTGCCAAGTGGCTAGAACATCTCTACCTCAACCATGTTCTCGTCTTCAACATTTCTCCTACACTCAGTCGCACTTAGATTTTCATTAATAGGTTAGTTTCCAAAAATCATAGCCGAAGCAAATCAAAATGTACATCCATAATCGTACCAATAATATTCAATTATAAAATTGACTTTCAAAATTATGCATTTATAACTTTCACGATGATTACTTTCACACACGTGGAATCACTCAGTAAATTGGTCATGGTAAAATGTTCAAAGATCTAATTTATAATAAAGTCCAAAAATGGGATGTGACATGTGGCATTGCTCTCTAGACCACCTACAATGTGATAATCACACAAATGTACTTATTGTTATAGAGAAATCACACTCCCACTGCTAGGACTTAAAACATTTGTTCTAATTCCAACCAATGTAATATCGT
The DNA here is from genome assembly GCA_027924645.1 of Cunninghamia lanceolata. Taxonomy (NCBI): domain Eukaryota; kingdom Viridiplantae; phylum Streptophyta; class Pinopsida; order Cupressales; family Cupressaceae; genus Cunninghamia; species Cunninghamia lanceolata. The sequence continues at coordinate 261,609 of BSBN01000791.1, read as the reverse complement.
AAGTAGGTCAAACAGACAACCAACAAACAAATGTGTAGAGTACATAACAACAACAACTAGGAAGAAATATGGATATTCAAATACAAAACACATTAATTTGCAAAAGAACAAAATACAAACATGAACAATGTGAAACTGTTAGAATATTGATCTTTACTTAGTAAAGGTAAAGATTATTTATTTAATTTTCATCTCTTAAATACTTGTATTTATAATACAAAGTATTTTGTCTCATGTGAATATCCTCACAAATATGTGAGGATGATTCACGTACACATTCCTCTTGGAGGAATATTTGAGTTTAGCTACCTCCTTAAGAGGTTGACACTTTGCACACACCAAAGTCATAGATGGCATGCGGGAGTTACATGCAACTCCTCTTCTCACCTCTATTTATGAGGTGTTTTCTCTCTCATTCTATTATCTCCAATCTCTCATTTTTCAAATTCACATGAACATACTCTCATTGTAATTCTTTCAAGGCTTCTTGCCATCTTTCATATTTATTGGGGGTTTTTCTTTGTTTTCCCCCTTCAAAATCTCTTGTCTCCATTATTGAATTTGTTGGTGCTTGCTCCTGTTTTGGTTCATTTCTAATGGTAATTTCATTCCTTCAAACAATGCTCATTTGATTAGAACTTTCCATTGCTCTTCATCTTCCTTTCATGGTATGAGAGCATGTTCACTAATCTTGCATTGAATTGGATTGTTGAAGGCTTACCATTGTTTAGTGAGTAGCATTTAGAGGAGACAATTGATTTGAGAGAAGAAAATTATTTCTCTATGCAAGAAAATCTAGTTGTGTTAAAAAATTAATTTTATCTATTTGTTTCAAGATCTGTGTTAAAAAAAATATTTCCAGCCCCAAGCCCTAGTTAATATGTTTCTTTCTGTTTTAAAAAAATTATAATCCTTTTTTTCATTTATGTTAAAAAAATAGTCTAGGGTTTTTAAAAAATCTATTCTATTTCAAGCTGTAGATCCAAATAAAAAAAATTAATAAAAAAATCTAGTTTTCTTTTCCATCTTTAATAAAATCAATTTTTTTCTGGGCCTTTTGCCCTTCCTGCATGCATATTAGTGTTTTTTTTATAAAAGAAATTTATCTAAAGTGTTTTAAAAAAAATCAAGCTTCTAAACAATATAAATCAAAGTTTTATCAAAAAAAAATATAAAATAAAGTTTGTACACAAAAACATTTTATAAATTCAAAGTTTTTTATATTTAAAAATAAATAAACTTTTTTGGCCATAGCCTTGGGGCTGTGAGGCCTTAAAGGCCTACAGCTCCTTAAGGGAGCTCATAGGGAGCCCAAGGGCCCTTGTGCCCCCTTATTGAACCGGCCTACTTGCCTTTGTCGGCCCACCTGGTCCCAAGTTGCCGCTATTTGCTTCCTACTGCATGGCTTTGCCACCGCCAGCTCCCTCCACCTCTGCAGTCCCCTGCGCAGATCTGCACCACTCCTCGACTCTTCCACCACCACCTACCTTAAAACAAACCCTCTCCTATGCCCTACCAAAAAAACAAATAAACTTTGTTTTCCCCTGCCCTCAAAAGTTATAAACCTTTTTTATAGAAAATTGTTAATTAGGTTTTTAATATTATATCTTATTATTACATTTCTTTATTTTTTAAAGCTTTTTTATATTAAATCTTTTTAATTAACCTTTGTTTTAATTTAAGTTTTTAATTAAACTTTTTTAATCTTCGTTTAATTAAGTTTTTTATTAATATAAATCTCTTTTCATAAAGTTTTTAATCACATTTTTTTATTTATATGCATTGTTAAGTTTTTTTTTAATTTTCCTTTTAATTAGGCTTTTTTTATAAATTGCCTTTTATTTATTTAATTAGGCGATTTAAAAAAATTGCATTTTTGTGTACCTAATTAGGTGTTCTTTTTCCAAAAATTTTACAAAATATCTACTTTAATTCATGAAATCAAATTGAATTAGTCTAATTATCATTCGTGGAAAATGCATATTAGTTTTATTTTTCAATTTAAACATCTCTTGGATGTAGCCACCAATCTGAAATTGGAACCTCATGGTACGACAAGCCAGGATGAGCAAGACAAATGGAACAAGTTGAATGACAAAGCCCTTGGCCTAATAGGCATTTCAATGTCACTTGAACTATATGTTCACACTGGGGCATGCACGAAAGCCTAAGTCACATGGGAAATATTATAGAGAACTTTTGATAGTTCGAATGAATCTAGAAAGATTCAACTTCAATATCAACTCGAAGATCTCAAGTGTATGGATTTCAAAACCATGGATGAATTTTCTTCTCAAATTTGATGCTCTTAATGGTCAATTAACTGATCTAGGAGTTAAGCTTGAAGATCTTAGATTAATTCATATTGTTCTTAGAAAATGTTTTCCTAGACAATTTCAACAATTTATTACAAATATTCAAGCTCAATTAGCTATTCCTATTTTAGCTACTCAATTATCTTACGATATTTTTCGCAATTTGTTAAGGCAAGAAGAAGCTAAATTGATTCAATTTGGTAATCTTAAGACTAGTGAACATGCTTTTATGTCTAAAAATAATAAACCAAGTTTTAAACCTCATAATAAACCAAATTATAATCCCAAATTTCCTAACAATAACAATAGTTATAGAAATAACACCAATAATAGTTATGATAATAGAAAGAATAATCCTTCTAAGAGACCTCATTGTAACTATTGTGATAAAGATGGTCATTGACCTAACACTTGTTTCAAGAAGAAAAATGCTAATAACAATAAACAACCTATGTGGCAAAATTATCAACAAAATCATAAGCCTCATAATAATAATGTCAATCAATCAAGGCATGCTTTTAATTGTACTTTAAATGCTTCTAAACCTCTTGAATGGATTATTGATTCGGGTGCCTCTCAACATTTTACTTCTCATAAAGAGGTATTTGAATCAATGCAACCTAATAGCACTAATGTTCCTCTTCAATTTGCAAATAATCATAGTTGTAAAGTAGAAGCAATTGGAGATGTGAATGTTCCTAATGGTAAGTTACATGATGTTTTGAATGTTCCTGAGTTGACAACAAATTTGCTTTCTATAGCTAAACTTTGTCAAGATCACAAGATAGAATTTAATAAAGATATGTGCTATGTGATTGATCCAAATCAAAATGATAAATTCATTGCTAATGCTAAATTAGACAATGATAATTTGTTCAAGTTCTATGAGTTTGCTACTTTTAAATACTCTTTATTATCGACCATTGATTTTAATGTTTGGCATGAAAGACTTGGTCATATCAGTACTAACAATATTACTTTGATGCCAAAATCTAATATGGTAGAAGGATTTCCTAGTGTTGTTCCTTCTAAAATTGTATGCACAGGATGCATGAGTGGTAAGATGCATAGGGAGCCCTTTCCTAAATGTCAAGCATGGAGGGCAAATCATAAGTTGCACCTCATTCATAGTGACCTTTTGGGACCCATGAAAATGAATCCATCCAAGGATCAAGGTATGCACTTACTTTTGTTGATGATTATTCATGAAGAACTTGGATCTATTTTCTTAAAAGTGAGGATCAAGTTCTTGATACTTTTGTTGATTTTCATACAAACGCAATCTAGTTTTAAATTTAAAATTTTTAGGACTGATAATGGCAATGAATATGTGAATAATGCTTTTAATGGTTATTTGAAGTCCTTTGGTATTAAACATGAGCTAACCATTCCCTATACACCTCAACAAAATGGTGTAGCAGAAAGGAAGCACAAAACTATTGTTGAAATGGTTATATGTATGTTACATGCTAAAAACATGTCTTATAAATTTTGGGTTGAAGCTATGTTTTGTGCTACTTATATCATTAATCAAAATCCAACCAAATCCTTATAGGATATCACTCCCAAAAAGGCTTGGTTAGGAAGGAAGCTTAATATTAAGCATTTAAGAATCTTTGGTTCAATTGCTTTTGTTCATAAACCTAAACAAAAAAGGCAAAAGTTAGATTCTAAATCTTCTTCTCAATTTTTGTTGGGTATTATGAACAATCTAAAGCATATAGAGTTTATAATCCTGTTACAAATAAAGTTAAAGTTGCTAGAGATGTATGCATTGCTGAAAATGGTGTTCATGATTGTTCTAAAGTTGTTAATAATGATTCTTCCCAAAACAATGTTCTTGTTATTGAGGATAATCCTCCTTTAAATACTTATTTGAATCCTCCTTTGAATCCTTCTAATACTTCTCCTAGTTCAAGTGATAGTGAACACGATGCACATTCTCATGATGATTCTTCTAGTGATGCTACTCCTACATCTAAATGTATGCCTAAATGATTTAAAAATCTTGTTCAAGAAAGTGATGATATCTTAACTAGAATGGATAGATATAAGGCTAGAAAAGTAAACTATTGCAATTATGCTTTGATGTCTAAAATTATGGATACTAATGATCCACAAAGTCATGAGCAAGATAAACTTCAACCTCATTGGGAAAAGGCTATGCAAGATGAATATGATATGTTGATTGGAAATCAAACTTGGGAGCTTGTTCCTTTACCTCAAGGTAAAAACCTTGTTTCATGCAAATGGTTGTATAAAACAAAGTGCAATGCCAACAATGAGATTAATAAATTTAAAGCTAGATTAGTAGGTAGAGGTTTCTCTCAAGTGGAAGGCTTAGATTATAGTGAGACTTTTGCACCGGTGGCCAAAATGCCAACTATTAAATTAGTTCTAGCTTTAGCTTCTCATATGCATTGGCCTATTCATCAAATGGATGTTAAAAGTGCATTTTTAAATGGTGATTTACATGAAGAAATTTATATGTCTCAACCTTTGGGTTTTGTTCAAAAAGGTAAGGAACATCTTGTTTGCAAATTGAAGAAATCAATTTATGGTTTAAAAGAATCTCCTAGAGAATGGGTATGCTAAAATTAATGCTTTCTTTACTTCTCAAGGATTTACTAGAAGTCAAAATGATCCTAATCTATATATTAAACATAGTGAAAATGATATTGTGATTGTTATTTTATATGTTTATGATTTGATACTTACTGGTAGTTCCAACAATTTGATTTTTGATACTAAGTCTCAAGTAAATCACCAATTCCAAATGACTGATTTAGGCTAGTTACATTATTTTTTGGGTATGGAAATTTGGTAAACACCTAATGGTATTTTCCTTTCTCAACACAAATATGCTCAAGTTCTCTTAGATAGATTTAAAATGAATGATGCTAATTATGTTTCTACTCCTTTTGAATTAGGAACAAAGTTAATGGTTTATATGGAAACTCCTTTTTTTATTCTACTTTATATAGGCAACTAGTTAGAAGTTTAAATTACTTAACTCTAACTAGACCTGATATTTCCTTTAGTGTTGGTTTAGTTTCTAGATTTATGTCTAAACCTCAACAAACATACTTTAAAGTTGCAAAAAGAATTCTAAGATATATTAAATGTTCCATTTATGTTGGTCTCTTTTATGATGCAAATTGTAAATTTTCTCTATATGGTTATATTGATTCAAATTTAGGAGGTGATCCCAATGATGAGAGATTTGATGTGGTTTTTAGTCATGATCACATAGATAAAACTTTACACAATAAACCCCTATCTATCTTGAAAGGCTTCAAGATCCCTAAAGATTTGAAGTCCCAAGTCTCCGGTTTTCAGGTCTTGACCACTTGGTGTTCACTCAGGGTTTGTTGTGTTTTTTTTGTTTCCATTTTCAGGCCTTACATTCTTTAAGTCATTTTCTTCTAGATCTAGACAAACTTCACAAATATGATGTATGTTTGTCACAATATGCACATAGTCTTAACAATTTATGTCAAATTATCAAGCATGTTGCAAGTATGTGTTAATTAGTGTTGTCATTGATGTCAACATGTTTTTGTTGTCATTGGTGCCAACTGTGTCTTCTGATATTGTTGTTTGTTGATTGATTAAGTTGTCATGTTAAGGACACTGTCTGATTTTCTTCTCCTCATTTACTCTATATTGAAGACCAGAGTGTGAGATTTGGATATATTTTAGAGAAGTGTTTGAAGATGCTAAATCTAGAATTTGGTGGTCTACATCACTGTGCAGAAAAAGTTCTATTCACCAGTTTGAAGACTGTGCCTAACGGTGTTTGCAGTATGGCAGGGATAAAGTATTTTGCTCCACATTTATCCGCATTTTGGATTTTGGTCTTGCGGTTCTAGCATTAAGTTTATAAGGTCCTTATCTATCTTCATTCCAAAGGATTTGTGATTTGGTGCTCCAAAAAGCAAGTTATTGTTTAGCAGAGATCGACAGTTTTGGTTGTGAGCAGTCTGTGATCTATCTTCAAATGATTTGTTGTCTTCAAGTGAGATCTATTATGGTTGGATTTGTTAGCTCCCAAATGATTCTTTGTTATTCATGGATGTCTCGAAAATGTATTGAAGGCATGTGCTTGATCAGCAAGTTGTAATGAAGCTCTTGGAAGCGTGTGTCTAAGTATTCTTGATGATTACACCAGTTTGGCCGACTTGGGTGTTAACATTCTTTGCAGATGTGTTTCTTGGGTTTTAGAAGTGTAAGGAAGTGTGTAAGGATATATTTGGGTCCAAGCTAAGCTGTGAAATGTTCTTACTTCATTCATTTGCTCCGCAAGTTTGTTTAGGTCTAGACCTAATTTGATTTATGTATCTATGTCGACCTTGGAGTTAATTCTAATGGTTGTAAGTTGTATTGCTGACCTTGATGAATGTTCCAAAGTTGATGATTGGTATAAATATATGTAATGAATCCATGAGTGGTGTGAGGTGAGCGAAGATGTGAAGATAAGTGTGTGTGTTGAAAAGACAGAGAAGAAGAGATATACTGCTCTTCAATGGAGCTGAACTCAGGCATGTTGTAGATGCTACTATATCAGTTCATGGCAGTGAGCCACCCATCCTAGCAGTGAGCCTTTTTGTAGTGAGCATTCATTTGGGCAGTGAGCCCTGGGTAATGAGCCCTAAGGCAATGAGCCTCTTTGTTATTTAGTATTGTTACTACATTATATTGTGAGCTAACACTCACCATGGTTTTTCCCTATTAGGGTTTCCCATGTAAAAATCTGGTGTTCATGTGTGTATGGTCACTAGTAGAATTTTGGTAAATAAATGACTAAGTGACTAAAACTTTTAGTCACAACAACTAAAAATGACTAAATTCTACTATTTTTTTGCAACTCAGCTATAAATGAGTAAATAAATGACTAATTTGGTCGTTGACTAAAAATTATTTAGTCACAAAAATAAAAATGACTAAATAGTTAGTCACGCAAATACAAATTAGACAAAAAAAAAATTAAATGGGGAAATTATTGGCGGGATGTATTGGTGTGATTCATTATTCACGTTCATTGCAAAATTCCTCCTTTGTTAGTTGGGAAGAAGAACATCCCTGATATCGGTGGTGTCGATCTCATTGAGCAAATCATCGTTGCAAACACTGGAGCTCACAATTATGAGGCAATGGGCGTGCGCCATCCAGAAGCCCACAAACCCACCATAGCTATGGCCCATCACCATCACACTCTTCACTTGTAGGCACTCTAACATGCTCTTCATGCACTCAGCTTGGAATATCTCCAACCATTCAGAGCTGCTTGTGGTGGACAAGCTAAAAAATAAAAGGTTGGGAATGTAGAGATCAAAGTATTTTCCCAGAGCTACTTCACACTAAGCCATTTTGAGTTATAGCAGCTACTTGCATGGGCGATAAAGAGGAGAGGACCTGGAGACTTTTGAAAAGGTGAGCAAGGAATTCAGAGTTTGTTGCAATGAATTTGAAGTCAGCAAGGCCCTCTATAGCAAAGTCAGATTTGGGGACACCCACTGCAGCGAATTTAGAGGTAATTTGAAAGCCTCATTACATTTATAAACACAAAATCTATAGCTTTGTGATTGGCAACTTACAGTAGTTACAATCTACTACTCTTAATAATGTATTTTACAATCTTGCCACTGTTTTGCTTTATAATGTGTTCGAGCTAAATATAATAAAATTTGGGTGTTAGTGTCAAAATAGAATTTCCTCAAACAATTTTGATACATTTTCACTGCAAGCGCAAACTGCCCTTGTGTAAAGTAAACATGTGCTAGATTTACCCACACATTAGGTATCTAAACAAAGATGTTTCCTACTGCAGCTTCTTGTACCTACGTAAAAATTTCCTTTGCAATATCAAATTGACCCCTTTCAGATAGCACAATGGCTGCCCCATTTGCAACATAAACATTTCCTGGACTCTGTGCCAACACTTTACAATACAGTTCTCTAGCCTTATCAAGATGTTGTGCCTCCACCTTTGGATCCCTCCTCTCATTGTGAAAAGCTGCAAAATAATTCCAATTTCCAAGTGAAATGTCAACATAAGAATTCTTTGCATCTGATTCACTTTGTGCAACTTTAATTGTTTCTTTTGCTTTAATCCAGTCATCTATTTTTAGTTCCATTTTGCGAAGCATAGATAAAGCATAAATGATGAGTTTTTATCCACCTTAAGTGCATCCCCAATCAATTCTAGCCTTAGCTGGATCTCATTCTGAGCCTTAGCCATGGTTGCAAAATGTAGATATTCATCCACATAATCAGGAAACTTGAACAATATTGGCCTGTATAAAAGATTTTCTTTTTCAGTATCATGTAGCTATTCAAACAACCTAGGAAGATTAAATAGTGTTGTGACTTTATCCCATGGTAGCTCAAGTGAAACACCACCTTCTAGTCGATGGAAGAATTCCATATCCTTAAAGAGCACAAGAAAAACTACAAAATTGGCACTGGGGCTTTTATTTATGAATTCAACCCAAATGTCATTTCCTAATGCCTCCATAAAAGTTTGTTGAGCCAACTCTAGGTCATCATACTCAAAATGAAGAACCCCAATATTGTTTAATAATTGAATGGGTACTTCTTCTCTGCTCTTCTTAAGAAGAGACTTTGATGTCTTAAGAGAATCTAAGGTTGCATTGGGGTCTGATGATATTAATAACATACCCATCTTGATAAATGCATGGGCATCAAGCTCTCACAGTTCTCACGATGGACCTCCAAAACCTTTTCAAAATTTGAGAGAGAACACTTAAGATCTCCCAGCTTCAATTGAACCTGTCCACAAAATCTTGTGGCCTCTGGCTTTCCTTGATTGATGCCATGTAGTAGCATCTAGTGGTGTCATAATCACCTTTACTATGATAAGATCGTGCAAGATTATAATATGAATGAGATTTCATGAGAGGGTGGTAAGTTGAAACAAGATCTATCTCAGTCAACTATTCCACAAGAAAATGCTTCCCTGTGAAGAAAAAAATGTTTTCTAAATGATTCAATGCCATTGCACATTACGAGTATAATTTAAAGGCTCTACGCATCTTTTCCATTCCTTCATGAACACTACCTTTTTAACTAACTGTGAGAATCCTACAAGTAAAAAATGCACAAAACTGACCATAGAGATTTATGTAGAGGCAGAACATGATGCAGAGGAAGGACTCACACACAATAACCTTGACACATCCCAAATTATTTTATTCAGACCTATTACAACATCTTCTAGGGGTTTCCAAATGTACATGACCTAACCAAGTGATTAACACAATGATTTATGCAATTTAGGTCTTGCTGCCACTAGGTGCATTCAAGGTGATGACTCCAAACGAAGGTAAGAACACTTGTCATATGAATTCCCAGGCTTGTGCAGGCCCTAACAACATGCCACTATGATTCTTCACCCCTCCATTGATATACAGTGCATAGATTATTCAAAGCAACAAAGAACCTAGGGTTTTAGGACTGTCTCACAGCAAATCATATATTCTTCACACGTGTCAGTCATGAGCTGTACTCTTGCAGGGATGTGGATAGATGTGGGATAGAGCTTTCCACCAATTTTTAGGATTTTTGGATGGTGGAAACTCTGCCCATGATCAAATTTTGCTCCTTGGAAACCCTAGGTAGGGTTTAGACCTACACTCACCAAAAATGCAATATCTCGCACAAAACTTGATGAAATTATAGATCATTATAGATAATTTTTGTTGCTATGTGTAGATCATTATAGATGGATCAATGTCAAAGGTTGACTATGGATCAATACCATGCATTTGATGAGAGAGTAGCTGATGAGAGGGACATGGACAAATATCCATGTCCATCTAAAGACTATCTTGGTGGAAAGGTGAGAAAACAAAACCTAATTTATCGACATATGATAAGATATGGGCATAATGGTATAAGCCCTTGGGATTATAATTATTATGAAGATATGATAGAATTGCAGAGTGTGAGAGATGAAGAGGCAACAAACATAGATGAAGTGGCACCAAACATAGATGAAGAGGCAACAAACTAGATGAAGTGGCACCAAACATAGATGAAGAGGCAACAATGTTAGACAAAGGGTTTGAAGTTGATAGAATACTAAATGAGGGTCTAGATGATGATTGGGCCAAGTCTATGGAGGATGCTTTAAAGCCTGTGTATGCTAATTGCAAGTTAAGTCGTTTGACAACAATCCTTCAAATTCTTAACTTGTAAGTGGTGCATGGTTGGACAAATGAGAGTGTAGATCAGTTATTGGCATTATTAAGTTTGTTGTTACCACCTGACTCCACATTGCCAACAAAATGAAGTCAATGTAAAAAGCAAATCACTAAGCTAGGCTTAGGGTATGAAAACGTCCACACATGTGTGAATGGTTGTGTATTATTTCACAATAATCTTGCAAGTTAGAGTGAATGTCCAAATTTTCATGAAGTGAGGTATAGACAAGGGTTGAAATCAGCTGTGGTTCCTAGAAAGGTTCTTCACCACTTTCCAATAATCCCATGATTACTCTAAATGTATAGGTGTAGAGACATTGTTGAACTTATGCAATGGCATGCCCAAAATAAGAGCATCGATAGAGAACAACGACATGTGCCTAATTCTAAGACATGGATGGAATTTGAAAATAGATGGCCTATTTTTTCTCAAGATCCTCATAATATAAGGTTGGGTTTGGCTCTAGATGGGGTGAACCCATTCTCAAATCAAAGTACTAAATGGTCAACTTGGCCAGTGTTTTTAATAAATTATAAAGTTTGCCTCTATGGTTAGCAACTAAACCATTTTTCTTAATGCTATCATTGATTATACCAGGAAAGAAAAGTGTGACTTCATATACAATTGATGTTTTTCTAGAGCCATTATATGATGAGCTAATGGAATTGTGGAAAGGAATTGAAGTAATTCAATCTTTAAGGGATGGTCATTCAATCAAATTCACTTTAAGAGATTCCTTATTGTTTATGATTCATGATCATCCTACATCTGGCACATTGCTTAGTCTTAGTGTTCATGGATACCATGGATGTCCTACTTGCAACTTTAAGGATTTTGTGAGTCACTCAAGAAGTTTGTGTAAGTGTATTTATTGTGGACACCGTGCTTACCTTAAAATGGATCATCCATATCGTCAACAAAAAACACATTTTAGTGGTCAAGAAGAGAATCGTGAAGCACCATTGCTAATAACAAGTGATTACATTATTGAGAATGGACAAAAAAGAATGTCATTTATTGAAAATGATGGGATTGCTGGTAGTAGATATGATCCATATAGTGAAAGCGGTGTAAAATGGTTGTGCATATTCTATAAGTTACCATACTTTAAGGATATAGCCATTAGGCATACTATTGACTTTATGCATACTGAAAAAAATATAGCCTATGCTTTTATAGAAAATCTTTTTGGTACTTTTGATACTATTTCATCACGTGAAGACTTTCGGCAACTAAGGATTCGTCGAAATCGTTGGGTTGAAAAATGTACTGATGAAAAATATAGAAAACCTAGTGCTCTTTATGTTTGGACAAAGGAACAATGTGCACAATTCTTACAGTTGTTGTCTCAGACTTGCTTTCCCACTGGATATGTAAGTAGTAGTATCAGAAGCCAAACTGACATTAATGGATTAAGAGGCCTTAAGACCCATGACTATCATGTCATAATCAAGAATATTTTACCTACTGTGGTAAATATATCAAGTTTGGCAAAGGGGCCAAGATTGGCAATTATAAGGCTGGGCCTAATATTAAAGAGAATGAGTTTACATGTATTAGATCCTTCAAACTTTGATAGTTTGAGGGAGGAGGTTGTTGAAGCCCTTTGTCTATTGGAATGGGAATTTCCACCAACAATCTTTAACATTTCTATGCATCTTTTGATACATCTAGAATATGAACTAGAGCATTTTGGCCCAATAAGAATGAGATGGATGTATCCTATAGAACGATATATGAAGGTTTTGAAAAAAAATGTTCATACTAGGGCAAAACCGGAAGGTAGTATGTTTGAGGGATATTCAATGCAAGAGGCCATGGGATTTTGCACAGAATATATGAAGGATTTTAAAAATGTCAATCAACGTGTATGGGATGATGACAAAGATGAAAGAGTTGCAGGTGAAGTATTAGATGGCAATGGATGTCACTTCAAGCTATCACATCAAGAAAGAAGTGTGATACATGCCTATATTCTTCAAAACACAACTTCATTCGATAAGTGGCATAGGTAAAAAAAAATTTACACAATAATTTATTTACTCAATTGTATTTACACATTTATATTATTAACCTTACTATTTGTACGTTAATATTCTATGTAGAAAATATGAAGAAGAGAATCAAACATGGATGCAACATCGACCTCAAAAGTGCACACGTCATGATTTGATTGAAGGTGACTCTTTTCCAAAATTTGAAGAATGGATTTCTAATGCAATCAGTGATGTAAAAGAATAAGGTCAAGATGTAACAATGGAGGAAAGTGAGCTTTCACAATCTCCATATATATGGGCTATGTGTTTTAGTGGAATGTGGGCATATGGTGATCATTTAAGAGTGGAAGAAAAAGACAAATTATGATTGTGTTGTTAGTGCTAAATTTTTTCATGAAACTTAGAAGAAATTTTATGTTGGATTCATCCAATAAATTATTCAAGTGGATTTTGGTGAAAATAGTCCTATATTATTAGAATGTAAGTGGATCCAACCATCCGTAGTACAATTTGATGAGTATGGATTTGTACGTGCAAATACAGGGAAATTTTTATCAGAGATGGATGAGTCGTATGTTTCCCCTCTTCAAATTAACCAATCATTTCTAATTGATGATGTAAGAAGACCAGGATGGTCGTATGTCATTCAAACAGAGTCTCATTCCAAATGAAAATTCATGGAAGTTGTCGATGTAATGCCTGATGGGAAATATGTTAATTTACAAGAAACATTCGAAGAAGTGGATGAAGACAATGATGGAGTGTTTGAAGAAGAGATTTTGATTACCAATGAAGAGATTGGGAGAGAGAATGAGTGGCATGTCATAGATGAGGATGAGGAAGAAAATCAAGTAGATGCAGACACGAGTGATCAGGATTCTGATCTTGCTGGCAATGCAGATGATTATGATGATTTTTTGTCACCTTAACTAGCCTGTCACCTTAAGAGGTTAGCTTGTCACCTAAACTTTGGTTATATGTATGGTGTAATTTATTATTGAATGTAATAAAGATCTGAGTATAGGTATGCTTATTCACTCTTGTTTTACTGATACATTTATGTTGGTACATTGTATACAATACCTGAGATGTTCACTGCGGATTTGAAGTGCATTTAAAGTTAGGTTTAATCATTCTTGTTAGTTTTCTTACTTTGGTTGAAATTAATTTTGTTTAGTTAGAATATAATTTCTTGTATGTCCTATATGTTTTCTAGATGCTAGACTTTTCTTGTATGTCCTAGATGATAGTTTTAGTTTGTAATACAGATTCTAGCCTCCACATACATTGAATATGCTTGTGTAAAGGAAACAATAATGAACATCTGTGATTTAATAATACATATAGATATTTAACATTAGATGAGCTAAGCCTCCTCATTACAAACAAATAAATGATCTCTTAGATATCTTAACCAAAATTTGAGCACCAGATTAAATCTTCTTCTCCATTGATTTCTTCAAATAGATATTACAATATAACAGAAGTCTCCTCATATATGTTTCTATAAATGCCTATGATGATGATATCAAAATTTAGTCTTGGTTTCTCTTTTATAAGAGAAGCAACAAGCTTCAAACAGTTACAAAATATGGCATCTTTTCAAAATTCATGCCTCTTCGTATAAACTAAACATTAATTTTGCTTAAAGCATAATTAAGAGAAAACAGAGAAAGTAGACAATATTGATTGGAAGCCCACAGCACTTGCAATACACTTGTAGTTTGTTAATCAACATAGGAGACTCGTGATCATCCCAATCTGGCAAAGTCCCCCTCTCCATGATAGAGTGTTTGAAGGATTGGTTCTTCCATTACAACATCTTCAAGGCCCTATTCTTCTAGAGGAGCCAAATAGCCAAATACTCTTTCTCCCATTGGTATACTGTGTAGTCATGAGGCAATGATGCCCATTGCTCCCCTGCACGTATGGCCTATCTATTCATCAGCTTCAAGATACTTCTACTACCATTGAAACACATCATAATCACTAGGCCACTTATAATCTTGAATTTGGAGCAAGTTGGTCTGGTGATCCTTCCACCTTTTGTCCAGCAATGTTTTGACATCAATTACAAACTTTGTATATCTAGCATCCAAAGCAATTACTCTATCTAGAATGATGTTGAAGCTGAGAATATTGATATCTTCATCCTTTTTCAAAAATTCCATGACCTTAGAAACTGTATGACCAAATTCATCCTTCCATGCATCAAAATCCTTCATCTTTTCATCCTCTATCAGGATTGATGGAATGAACTGGTGTTTGAAAGTGGCAAAAGAATCAATCTTTGCCTGTATTTGTTTATTCTCACCATTCACATACTGATACTCATCCAATATCATCTTGATCATTTTCTCTATTGGCTTTAGAGCTATAGGAGCATCTGGATTTTGTTGTAGAAATTTACACAGAGTGATCAGTGTGTGATGTGTTCACTGCCATCTTTGATACAAGGGATCTAAAATAGAAAAATTTACTTTCAATAGTTCCATGGCCTCAGACAAGGAAGAAAAGCATTCATGCACATCTCTCAGCTTGTTAACAACCATTTTCACTCTATATTCCAAAATTTTCTCAAACACTTCAAGAATTTTCAATTTTGCCTCATTCTTTGTTTTCTTGTTTTGGCTTTTCAATTCCTCAATTTCAAAACATTGAATTGTTTAGTAGTCACTATGGTATCACTAGTCTCTTGTGGCACAAGTGTTTGAAATCGCCCAATGACTTGAATCTGAGAAGAACTCTCACCCTTCAGTTGTTCTTTCAGCTTTACATTTTCAAGATAAAATCTATTTACCTCATCATTCATCTCCATCTGAGTTCTCTCATAATCAAACAATCTTTTCTCTATCTTTTTAACAGTAGCTTGTGTAAACATTGCATAATGCATAGTGATGGAAGCTGCTTCAGTTATTGATGTGTCCTGGAATGTCTTGACCATAGTTGTTCCCCTTATTTCTTGGACCACATCAAGTAATTTTGGTTTGTTGGTGTTCTTTTGTGTTGCCCATATTGCCAAAGTATCTATTTTTGGATTGAAACCACAACCACTAACACCATCCTCATAGTCAAATTCAGAAACTAGCATGGGGTCATCTTGATTCTTGACTTGGTCTAACAAAAACATTTTCTTCAACTCAAGCTCGGGAATGATCAACATGTTGCTCCTTAATACCATTTGTCTAGCCTCATCAGGGCTGACACTTATTTCATCTATTTTCAAATTCTTGAAAGTTTGTGAAATAATTTGCTCATGCTAAGATTCATTAGCACCCATTTTATTTATTTCCACTTGTTCTTGAAATTCTTTCATCTTCATCTTAATCTCAAAATCTTTGAATTCAGGAGAATTAATGAAATCATCATCCTCCATAAATCTCATAGAAGCCACAATTATTTCATCTTCTTCTAATTCAGGCTCCCCTTGTGCATGTTCACCCATTCTAGCCTTTGGTTTGTGTGTTTCTATTTCTTGGCCAACAAGTGGCTGATCTGTTTCTCCTTCATCTCCCATATTTCTCAGGATACTAGCCATTTCATCAGTGTCACCACCTCCTTCGACCAATTCATATGGAACCAGTGGAGAAACATCCTCAATCCTTTGCCTTTTGGTAGGTGGTGAATCAGGGACATGAGTTGGATCCTATACTGATATTGCATCTGGTGCAGGCTCTTGAATCACAACTCCTGGTGGTCTTTTGACACTAAGCTTGGTATCCTCTGAAGGTTACTTCTCAGACTTGCTATATATTCTTTCAAAATTGTCAATTATCAGATCTATTCTTCTTATAGGGTCCCTCTCTTCAACAAAGAATCTAGAAAAATTAGGATTTTGTTTTCTCCTACCATCCTCAATCCTTTTTAAAATCTCCCATTTTCTTTTTCTATTATACACTTCTTGAAAGGTGACAAGATTTCTGATCACATCCTCATCAAAATTGATTTGATGGGATATTCCCATTCTTGTGAGGATGGTTTGTCTGACAAAGTTCATGTGACCCTTTGGATCACAAACCCTCTCTACACCTAATTTCAAAGAATATTTATCCTTCAAATAGGCTTGCAAATCCTCTAAAGTATTAGAACCAATGGACCAATCACCAAACACTATGGAATCAAGAAGAAATGTGCCTTTCTTCTATTTCTTCATTGCATCCTTCTCCATCCACATCATTTGCCACATGAATTCAAGGAATGCAATTCTATTTGGCACAAATTTGAGCAACACATGGGGTGGTTGAGTACACCCATATACCCTGATTATAGTATGATCTGGCAAGAAAAACCAATTAGTATAGTTAGGCTTATGACCCTGTTATGGCCAAGAGGCCTCAACATTTCCATGATCTCTTTTGTCAATCTAGGAGAAAATCTACAAAGAGAATTCATTATTCTAAATGAGAATTCATCATGAAACACAAATAGTTACAATTCTTGCAATGGCTATCCCATTTGTAACACCAGCACTGTGTTGGCAATCTTTGTCCCTTTTCATCAATCATGCTTAGATCCATTCTGTTGGGCCACTTCCTTCTATTTTGATACAAAATCAAATGACATAACAAAGAGTAGTATTTGAAATCCATGGGATTTTTGTTTTCTCTTATTTGCAAAAATCCATCATGCAGTTTCTTTTCAATGAATGATGCAAAACCATATTCAACATTAGCTTCGAGATTTTGAATTCTCATGGCCATCATCATTAGGCCAACAGGCATTCTACCTTGGGCATCAATACCCAACACCTAACACCAAGAAAAATATGTTCTTTTGAAATAGACAACAAAATCTTCAACATAGAAAGGTTCAATTACAGTGGATGGGATTTTAATTCTTCTATTATTTGCCCCTTTCCTCATGTACATGGGCAGCTCATCCCTTTTGTGTGGTTTTCTCAAACTATTGTACTCATGCTCACTCTTCTGCAGATCTACTTGTGTGATGGCTTGCTTGCTCAACATGAAGCAGTCTATGATTGTATTCCTATCCATAGCTACTAATGGTGACCCATTTGGTAATCTGACTGTTTTGGTGGTTGAGTGATAGTGTTGTGCCAATGTTCTAATCAAATCCACATCAACAAATACATTTGGCACCACAAGCTCTGCAAAATCCAAATTCCATGGGTTTCCAACTGGTCCCTGTCCATCTTTCTTTTCACAAAAATACCAAAAAAGGTTCCATCCAGAGATAGGGATTGCAGTATCCCGACATCCTTCCGCAATATCCTTGAACAATTTCTTAGACCCCCTATCAACTGAATTTGGTAGGATGTCTAACAATGATTGTTAAAGTGATCATTTCTTGGGAGCAGGGGGGTCAGTGCTCTTACTCACAGACTCATATTTCTTAGGTGCCATATTTTAGTGCCTCTATGAACTAGGGTTTTGATATTTTACTTGCTTTACCAGACTAGTTGAAAATAGAGCACAAACCAAACGCCAACTTTTATGCAAAGACTGATGGGCAGACTTACCCAATCAGAAAATGCCTGAGGAGAGCACACAAAGCTTGAATTTGCCTTCTGCAATCAACATTGAATTTGCTAGAATGAAGAAATACAAATAAATCCCAAGTTTTATTGTGCCATGAAGCTGGTCATTTCACCATTAACTCTGGTTCATACCACAAAATCAACAAATCTCAGCATTCAATTCTTTTCAAACACAGACCGTTGATTTGATCCAATCCAATGGCTGGGTGAGTATTTCAAGATTTGCATCCTTTCCTCGAAAACTAGAATCCTACAGGCATTAATGATAACCATTGTAGGGCAGCACTGAAGTCATTTTGACATTTAATTCCTTACCACATCACCGCAAGACCAACTAAGGCCAATCGCGAGACTGTGGGACCTCTTGGATAGTTACATTCATCTTCACCACTTAACGCCACCCCGCAAGCCTTGTTGCACACCACCGCGGGATGCCAGGATACATGTTATCCCTTATGTCTTTTACCGCACCACCTCCAAGCTTTGGCCTGACCGTCGTGGGGCTGCGGGAGCCTATGGTCTCCCATTCATTGTTTACTACATTACTGTCAGTTGAAGTTATCAACATCATGAGGCCGCAATATGTAGCATTACCGGTCACTTGAACTCTTAATACCGCAACACCGCAGGCTTGACTTGAAACCATCGTAGGGGCGCGGTGAACACTTTATCCTGACTCCTTCCTACCGCATTACCACTGGCCATCTCCTTACCTGCTGTGGGGGCACGGTAACATATTATGTGCCAATTGAGTTTATACCACAACACCGCAACTAAATTTTTTGCATGCTGCAAGGAAGCGGTAACTATGTATTCACATCCTCTAATTTTGGCACACCGACCAAGGCTATTTGCATGTACTGCCGGGCTGCGGTAAGAGACAAAAACACGTCAATGGTCAAAAATATAAATTTCTTTCACATAGACCTTATATGAGATGCTCATAAATGACTCCTGGAACAATTCTAAAAGGAATATGAATCCCTAATTATGGACTTATGGAAGGAAAATATATGAAACAGAGTGGGACTATGTGAAATTTTGAATGGTTCTAACACACCTCATGATGAACTAGACTATGTTTTTCCTTCATCATGCTTGTGTTATGTTTTTATGAGTTCTTTTCTTGTGAATATATCCCTAAGGAAAATTTGTTTGATACATGTAATTGTAAACATCTTCTTGGTTTTTGACTGCAAATTCTTTTTAATCTGTAAACTAAATTCTATTTTAAGTTTTCATTTGTAGTTATCAGCAGATTGGAAAGTCAACAGTTATCAACTTATGAACTCAATAAAGTTTTACTGATTCAAGTTGTTGATTTATATATTATTGTTTATTTGAACTTCAAGAAATGAAGAGAAGGCTTGTAAGGCACAAATTAGACTATAGTGATCATAATGTTGAAACTCCACTAACAAATTATGAGCACCTTTGTAGAGAAAGTGGTCAAGAATAATGAATATTTATTGAGTCTTGGTTTGACAAATAGGAAAGTTGTAAATCCACTAAGTAGTATATTATTTGTTTAATAGTGTTTAATGAAATTTTATAGGCAAGAGCTTTATGTATATAAGACATAATATGATATTATTTTTTATTTTATAGGCAACAAAAAGAGTGCAAAGAAAATGCGGAAAAAAACAAAAGGAAAGAAAAGATACAGTACTGCCATCTTGTAGAAGCCACCACTTTTGTGATTCAATAAATGCAGTTGGTGAAAATAATAGTTGCAATGATGATAATGTGCAGCTTGATATAGCATATGTTGATGTGTAGCCTAATGTAGCACATGGTGATCATGTGTAGCCTAATATGGCACATGGTGATCATGTGCAACCTGATATAGCACATGGTGATGTGCAACGTTGTGATGATCTCTTAGAACAAAGTCTAAGAGATATTATTGAAAAACATCAGAGCATTAAAGGAACAACAGGTCTACAAATAATTTATTCAAGATTAAAGGATGTGTTTGAAGTGAAATCTACGGAGACCGGTACTCATGATCCACCTACCGATGCCACACCTGATGTGGCCAAGGAGCATTAAGTTCTGGTTAATCAAAGTCATGAAGAGAGACCGCTTAGATCTATTATGCCTAAGAGTGCACCTATTGCATATAGAACTTTTGATGGAACTAGTGGATCAACCAAAAATACTAGTAGTGGTTTAATAGAAGATGTGGATGCTTTTCTCAAAAGACAAAGGTTGAGTCAAGATTTGTACATATCTACAGAGAGGAATGTAAAAGAAAGAAAATTAGAAGGCAATAATCCATTCTTTCTTGAGGTATCGAGAGATGGTGAGCCCATTGGGCCAAATGCTGCAAAGTGGGCCTCTGAGTTGGGTGTAAATGGTAGGGCCCATTTGGATATTTGCAAATCAAGTTTTGTAGAGTAAGATCCATGATCTGTGGAAAATGTTATACAAAAAATAGAAAATGCTTTTGAGACTACTGGTGGACAAATCTCTAGAAAATATTACAAGCAAAAGATGAGAATTCTGATGAACAAGTTTAGATATAATTGCAGAAAAGCAATCATGGAGGGAAAAGAGAGGTTAGACTCCACTCTATGTCCCAAACAGTGGGAGGCATTGAAAGAAAGTGTACATTCCAAAGAATATTTGGCAAAGAGTAACAGAGGCAAGAGAGCAAGAGATAATGTGAGGGTTTGGTTATACATAAATGGTCAAGGCAGGTTGCAGGCCAAAATGGACAAATTTGGAGTAAGTGTATGGCTTTTTGGTTCAATTTACATTGTGTTATTTATTTCAATTTTTTATTGAACTGAATATATGTTGAAATTGGCCTTGTATTTTAGGCCGAAAACAGTAATAGAGAAGCAGATGCAGAAGATATTTTCAATTATATGGCGGCACTAGATCCTAGTAAATCTAAGAGTAGGATGAAGTGGAAATCTAGTTCATCAATAGAGATTTCACAGCCATCTATTACATGCCTAGTAGGATCAGCCTCTCTAGATCATGTCAACTCAAATGAAGGGTACCAACATGTACTAAATTGCATATACGATCTCAGTCAGCAAGTTTCGTAGTTGGTTACCTCCATTAACCTTATAGTTTCTGCATGGAATGAGCATAAATCCACAGATTCAGATGAGGTAAGAGGCTCTATTGATCTCATTTCTTCTTGTTTGGCAATTCTGTATACAAATGCCTCTTAATATGTAGATTATTGAAATCTGAGCGTACGAGAATCCAACCCAGTTTCTTTATTGTTGGAGTGATCTAGAAAATGTTCTTTTGGACAAATTTATAGCTTGCATTCTTTACTTGACTATTGAATGCTTTGTATTTTTTTTGCATGATGGTTAAACCACATGCAGAGCAATTTTATCAAAGTAGCAGGAAAACAAAAATGCCTTCATGATGTCAACAGAGCTACCAATATTGATAGTGATCATGATGAACTAGACAAGAATGTGCAGCACAGTCGTCATAGTTATGTTGAAGTTGAGGTAATATAATAGTTGTTAGTTATATGTCCCAATGTTTTGTCATTCTTCGTGCTTAAAATGTTCTTTTGGACAAAAAATTATATCTTTTTCATTCTTTAAGTTGTAAGTTAATCTGTCCCAATGTTTTGTCATTAATTATTCATGCTTAAAATGTTCTTTTGGACAAAAATGTATAGCTTTTGCATTATTTTCTTGACTTATATTAATTTTTGCATGATGATTAAACCACATGCAGAGCAATTATATGAAAGCAGAATGAAAAGAAAAAGGCCCTGTCAATAGAGTTCTCTGTAAAACTGTACAACTTCATGTCAATGTTGATAGTGATAATTATGATGATGAACTCAATGAGCATGCACATGATATTCATAGTAGTAGCCATGCTGAACTCAAGGTGAGTGCTATGAAACCACATGCAAGTAAGTACTATTCAAGTAAGTAATGGTTGTTTTATTATGTAAATAAGGGTAATCATTACCTATTTGATAGAAGCTGGTTAGAATAGTAGTGAAGTGTAATTAGCTAGTATACATAGATTATGGAAATAAGGGACAACATATAACTTACATATGGAAGCTTATAGCTTAGTTGTAATAGAGTACATACATAGATTTTGACTATACATTAGTGCATTGTGTTTGGGGATGTCATTATAGTAGCATTGGCATTGTTTGTCATTGATGTCAAAGTGATAAGAAGTTATTGACCATACCATTAGGAGTTGTGTTGAGGGCATATCACATGTTGATCATTAAGTTGGAAGTTGAATTGATTATGTTAATGATGCATTCTATTGAATGCCAATACATAGGGATGTTAAAGTGATATTGATAGGTATCAAAGTTGCAAGTGCAAGAGATGATTGATGTTCTTCAACCTTCATAAGACCTTCATCCTGCCAAAGTTGGGTTAGGAGATTAAGAGTTCCTTCATAGTTCACTTGGTTCAGGATTAGGATATTGACAAGGTTAATTTGTAGGATGTTGTCAGATGATGATCATTGAAGGGTTTGTCTTCATCTCATAATCTCAGTCAGACATGCTTAAAGAGTTCATATCTTGATTATGCTTTTGGTTCATACTTGAGTTCATATTTTGACAGTGTTGTGTTGATCATTGTGATGATGTTTGGTTGAGGAGAATTCAAGTCATGCTTGATGATGGTTATTGGGTTTATGATGGTACATGCTCAAAACAATGATGTTTTTCCTATCATAGTGGTGTTCCTTATATTACAGGGATGTTTCTCGCGTATGCTTATGATACTTGTTCACATTGTGTGATGAAGGTATGTTCACAAAGGCACAATGTTTAAAGTGTTCAAAGGTTCTTGAAAGGCATAATATTCTATATCAGAGGTATTGTGTGTATATCTGTAGTCAGGGAGTATTTACACGTTGGAAAATACATTGAAGTGTTGGAATCATTATCTAAAACCCTAGGCTATTATTCCTAAAGCACCCTTCACGGCATGTCACATATGAATTCACTTTTTGTTTTAATTTTCTGTTGACCTACAAACACAGGTCATGCCACTTAAGGCAACCTGCTAGAGGGGTTTCAACTCATTTAGGAAACTAGCCCCCTTGACGCTTCAACTGATGGCATTGGTCTCTCTTTGAGCACATGGGCAGGAAAAAGCATATCGAAGGCCCCATTTAAATGTTGTTAAGAGCGTGCTTGAAACGATCAATGGTTATTATTTAAACTTTGATGCCCTCTCTCTCGAGCCCAACCTTTGACGTGTAGAAGGCTGTCAATGTCTTGTGACTATAGTTTCTTTCCTTTTTTAAAGGCTAATTTTAGTCATTTTTCTAAAGGCAGATAGTGGTTTTTAAAAGCTCTAATTTTTTGGAGATTCTTTCTATTTTATTGTCTTCTCTCATGTAGTTGAAGGCAAAATGAGATTTTTCTATTTTGGAACTCCATTTGAGTATTGAAGTCTAAAAAGAAGAAGTGTTATTTATTTTTGAAGACTAAAAAGGAGAAGATTGTTCATATTCAATTAACCAAGAGGGGTAGGGAATTTTTAAGAGCCCTATATTATATATTTTTTGTGACTGATATATATGAGTTCTAATGGCACAGACCTATATATATATGTGCAGATTGTGAAAATGAGTGAAGATTGATTGTGGTTTTTGAATAGCTCAAATTGAAATGTGACTTCCAGTATATGAGAGGGGTTGAAATATACATTTGACACAAGTTTCAAGAATAATTTCTCAGTATTAATAGAGATGAAAATATATTCTTTTATATGCAAAAAAAGAGGTATTAGGAAGGCAGATTATTTGACAATGTGATCCATACCAAGGAGACAAGAATTTTAATGACAAGTGTCTTGCAGGTTCAGAGATTTCCATATAGCTCTAAGGTGATATTTATTTAGTGATTTTGTTGGCTCTGATCAGTACTTTGTAAAATTTTGTTAAGTGTTAAAGGTATTTTGGTCTGCAGAGGATAAAGGAGTCCTAATTTGGTATTTGAGAAGGTTGTAATTGAAGTATGTATTGGTTGTAGATAAAAGGAGATATAAGGTTGTGACGTGTAATATGTTATAGTGAATCAGAGTAACCCTCTAAATTGATTCTCTTCTTTCTAATGTTCATATTTTTCCAGTGAGGCACATTGTAGCTAGTGAGGCTTGCATGGTCAATGAGATATGTTTGTTGCCAGTGAGGCATGTGTGTTAGTGAGACAATTGTTGTAATCAGTGAGATTCTATTAAGCCAGTGAGGAAAATTTTTAGAGTGGTTTTTTATCCCTATGATGGTTTTCCACTCATCAAAAACATGTGTTATGGTTTATGTTATTTGCCCTTATATGTGTGTGTCTTAATGTTTTGCTCATAAGGTCCTGTTCATACTATTCATCATCATACTTGTGCATATGTGTTTGATAGATTATTGGAGTCTCTCTCATTCTCTATTTTGTAAATTAAAAGGTGCAAAAGATGTTAAAAATTATACACCACTGATTCACCCCCCCTCTCAGTGCTCCTATACTCCAACAGTCATGGTCCTCAGTTGGGGGGACTTCATTGCCAATCCATGTCTCTTTCTGGAGTACTCGTACAGTCTAGCACTATTGTAGTCTTTCCCTCCATTTGTTTGTACCTCACAATGGGTTAGTTTTTTTTTTTCAGAGTAAAAAGTTGTTTCTTTGTTATTCAACAGAATTAAAAAAAGCACATACAAAAACTGATTTGTTCCAAGACATAAGACATTACATACAACTATCAAAAACAATATAATGTGTTTTTTATATCTCAATATAATGTGTATTTTTTTTGTTTTTGTAGACATTTAATATTTATAAACTCCAAGAAGGGGATAAAGTTGGGGTGTTGGATCCATTTGATGGTGCTAATATGGGCATTGGGCGGATTCACTCACTATCTATTATACATGGAGTCAAATTGAAAGGAATAGGAGATGCAAATGTAAATATTTTAAAGGTCACAAGTAACATACCCCTTACTTATGAAGACAAAATAGATGGCGTTGTCTATCTGAAAGAGAAAGAAGGGACCTTCACATGGTGGCCACTAAAATATTTGAAAAAAATGACATAGTTGATGTTTATCATGTACTAGTTGTTAGATAGCTTGGCCCACTACTGTATACAATAGTTTGAATGTGTTGTTCAGGGATCTTAGTGTTTTTTGTCTATTTTGGAGTTGTATAAGCAAAAAAATCCATTGTAACTCAATTTTCTCAGTCACAACACTGAGAAACACACTTTGTAACACATTTTTCAAAGCAAAGACACATATTTAAGTCTTATGGGTTTTTTGGACTTGATTTTATGTTTCTTTTCCTCCCTAAACATTCAACATCACTCCCTTATATGCCTTTATGAAAAGATTCTAGGGTTATTGTTGGCTACATTGAAGGAGAGAGCTTCATAAATGGGACACGATCAACACTCACTCATGAAGACTCGAGGAACATAAATGAGAGAGCTTCATAAAGGAGAGAGCTTCATATATGATATGTCATGAAGACTCAAGGAGCATAAATGAAAGTGAGCAAGAGATAAAGTACACAATTCATGCCATAGACAAAGTGAGATGAGTCTTAAGCTGATGTGATCAAGGGTGGTGTGTTAGTTTTTGAGAAAGGAAGGGTAGTTGGCAATGCACAAAGAGCAATGAGGAAGATTACAGTCATAAGGTGTTGATGTTAGCATTTCATCAAGACTTTGGAAGCAACCAGTAGACAAATTTATAGAAGTCTTAAATAGAAAAAAGGATAGCCACTAATAATGCTATTATTACAAGGCATATATTCGACATGGCAATATAGTTGTAGGAATATGATAGTTTCATAAACCTATGACAGTCTACAAATGAAAGTCTAAATTCTGTATACTTATGGGTGACTATTCTATAACAGAGAGATAATGAGTGCATAGAGGTAAGATGTTCATGGTGAGTGGAAATGGTCAATGGTTCCCATGGATATAGGCATAGTAAACATGGTTTTAGTGGCATGGGCAAAGGAATAGAGGACTGCAGTGTTAGCATTAAAAGGCAAGTATATGAAAGTTGCAGGGTAATCATCTAGAAAGCAAGTATGCATAGTTTAGTCACCACAATGAGTGAAGACCAAGGACACTAAATATGACTGCCTACCAAGTGTCCAATATAATAGAGGCATGGTAAGTGAATGGTTTAGACTCAAAAAGAGGCTTTTGACTCAAGATGCATTAATGAAGGAAGAATCTGATTACATGCCCTAAGAGGACCTAATATCTTCAAACTCAATAAAAATAGGTCCCATAAGTAGTGCTGATAACAATACAAGACACAAGAATACAATGATGTTTCATTAAGGAAGCCTGATCTAATCCATGTTTCACATTATGAATATCCTATCACAGACCTGACTACATATGATAGTGTATTTCCTTTGGTTGCAGTTAAGAAGGACAAGTGCTAGACTGATGGGGTAGATTAGATGACCTGTCGCAGCAGTTAGGTTGGTTGAGAATCAATTACTGACAGTTTACTTTTTGGCAAAGCATTGTAATCTTGGAGAAGTTTCTTTCTTGTCATTTATGTGCATTGTAACTCAAATTTTTAGTCTTGTCACTGAAAATAAACATTGTAATACTCTATTTCTAAGCTTTTTTCAAGCAAGATAGATATTTCAGACTTGTGCAAGCTATAAGAACACCTTTCTTTTAATAAAGTTCAGCGATTTTTCCTTCTCAATGGTTGTCTTTATATTGTGTGCAATTAATTGATGATTGATGTGTATTTCTATTTTTTATGTTTAAATCCTCAAATATCAGTCAATTAAAATGACTAAATATACTACTAATTGACGTCAATTAATAATTAAATTGAATTAATATACTACCAATTGATAGAAATCGTTAACAGTGAATAAATATGACTAAATATACTACCAATTGACAGAAATCAGTGAACAGTGAATAAATATGACTAAATATATGACCAGTGTTAAATCAATGAATAAAAATGACTAAATATAATAGTAAATTGACCAAAATGATGATTAAAATTAATGACTAAATATATCAATGAAAAAAATGACTAAATAAGTGACCATATTACAACAATCAATGACTAAATATACTACCAAATCGATCAATCAAAACAACCAATAAATGACTAAAAATGGTTTAATCATCAATTTGGTCGCGTTATAAATGACTGGCAATAAACTACTAATGGTTACGTGACCATGTATGGTCATTTATAAGCAGTTTTTAGTAGTTTTTTTAGTAATATATTGTTGTTTCTATACTAGTGGGTGTTGATGTTTTTATGTTTTGATCCTGACATTCATGTTTAATCTTCATAACATATTAAGGAGTTAAAGTAACTGAATGTGAATGTGATTTTGTTTAAAGAAGTTAAGGTTCTGATAAAATTGATTTACCCCCCCTCTCAGTTGTCTTGTGCCTTCAACAATTGGTATCAGAGCGAGGTTCCTTGGAAGAAAACCTAATAGCTTAAGGTGGATCCAGGATAGCACACAAGAAAGACATTCCTCAGTTTGATGGATCTGACTATGCCTACTGGAAGGTATGAATACAACGTTATCTTATTTCTATTAGTTATAATGTCTAGAAGATGGTTAAAGATAAATACACCATACCTAAAGGTGATCCGTCGTCTGATGAAGAGATTAAGGATTATGAGACTAATCACAAAGCTAAAAATGCTCTATTAAATTCTTTGTCTAACACTGAAATGGTGAAAGTTATGGATCTGGAAACTGCTCATGAGATCTGGGACAAATTGAAAAACATCTATGAAGGTGATGAATCTATCAAGAAGGCTAAGTTGTAGAACTTAAAGGCCACATACGAAACCATGCGAATGTCTGAGGATGAGAACATAACAAGTTTCATACAGAAGATTGATGAAGTTATCAGCAGCATCAAGGGTCTTGGTGGAAAGATAGAGGATGGGGATGTTGTAGATAAGATTCTCAGAACTCTTCCCAAATCTTACAGTGACAAAGTATCTACCATTGAATAATTATTTGATATGGGTAAGCTTACAAAAGATCAATTGCTTGGTAAACTGATTTCTTTTGAGATGAGAGAATTTGGTACTACTGGTGGCCCTATGAAAATTGAAACTGCCTTTAAGGCCAAGGAAGAAAAGACTACTAGATTAGATAAATATGTTGTGGAATCAGATGAAGAAGATTTTGAAGAGCTTGAGGCAAAATTTGCAAGCAGAATGAAAAGAGGCAGCAGAGGAAAGTTCAAAGGTAAGTTACCTTTCAAATGTTTCAATTGTGGTAAAATTGGTCACTATGCTTCAAGATGTCCTGACAGAGCTTTGAAGATAAAAAAATGATACTAAAGGAAAGATGGTAAGAAAGCATTACTATGTTGGAGATGATGATGGTGTAACTGATGATGAACCTGATTCTGATGATGGTAATGGTAGTGAATTCTTGTTTATTGCACTAAGAGAAGAACTTGTTTCTACTAACCTTGCAAGCTGTGTGAAGGAAGGAAGTCCAGGAGAGTTGTTTGCATTTCATGCTAAAAAGGAAGATGAATGGATCATTGACAACAGATGTTCAAATCACATGACATGAGATAAGAGTAAGTTTGTTAAGTTTGAAAAATATGATGGAGGACTAGTTAGGTTTGGTGATGATGCAACTGGTAAGATTTCTTGAAAAGGATCAATTACTTTTGATGGAAAGCATAATACAGATGATGTTCTTTATGTCAAAGGCTTAAAGCATAATCTTATAAGCATTGGATAAATGTGTGACAAAGGGTATAATCTAGTGTTTAAGGACAATGGGTGTGAGATAAGGAAAAGCTCCAAAACTTTAATGGTTGCTAGTAAGAAGACTCATGGTAATATTTATCATTTAAAGGGTATTAATAATTGTTTTTGTTGGCTCAGACAAATGAAAGCTGGCTATGGCATAGGAGAATGTGTCACATTAACTTTGAAAATTTGGCAGTAAGAGACTTGCCTAAGATTGTGAAGCCTGCCAATGTTATGTGTAAAGAATGTCAATTTGGGAAGATGACAAAGACTACTTTCAAGAGAAAAGAACAATTCTCTACCGGTTTGCTGGAGTTGGTGCATACAGACTTATATGGACCTACAAGAATAAGAAGTCTACAAGGTGATAGGTATTTCATGCTTATTACTGATGATTATTCAAGAATGACTTGGGTTACCTTTCTTAAAGAAAAATCAGAAGCCCTAGACAAGTTTAATGCATTCAAAACTATGGTTGAAAATGAATTGGATTTGAGAATCAAGTGTTTGAGATCTGACAGAGGTGGTGAGTTTACTTCAAATGAGTTTAATGTTTTTTTGTGAAGAACATGGAATAAAGAGACACTTGTCTGCCTCCAAGAATCTTCAACAAAATGGAGTGGTTGAAAGGAAGAATAGAACTGTTCAAGAAGCTGCAAGAATAATGATCAAGGAAGCAGACCTATTGGAAGTATATTGGAAAGAAGCAATACACACTATTGTCTACATTCAAAACAGAGTGCAAGTCAGAGCAAAAGAAACAAAGACACCTTATGAGCTGCGGTATGGCAGAACTCCTACTATCAAATACTTCAAAGTTTTTGGAAGCAAATGTTACATCAAAAGAGATGAATAATTAGGAAAGTTTGATGCTAGATGTGATGAAGGAATATTCCTTAGTTACTCTACTAAGAGAAAGGCTTACCAGTGCTATAACAAAAGACTGAGAAAGATCATTGAAAGTGCAAATGTGAAGGTAGATGAAGATATTCAACTAGATGGATATGAGTTAGATGGATCTGCAAATATAGAAAAGGTTAAAAAAGACAAAGAAAAGGAAGTTCAAACTGAAGTGCATGTTGCTCTAGAAGAAGAAGAAGTTCAATTTGAAGCTCCTAAAAGAATTCCTAAAACTCCTAGGTATGTGCAAATAGATCACTCTGAAGATCAAATTATTGGTAACAAAAGGAAAGGTGTGTTGACAAGAAGAAAAGCTACAGAAGATCAAGTAAATCTCTATTCACTCTCAAAGGTAGAACCTAAAATAGTAAATGAAGCATGCAAAGATGAACATTGGGTCAAAGAAATGGAAGAAGAACTAATGCAGATTGAAAAGAACAAGACTTGGGAACTTGTCCCTAGACCTGCAGACAAGAATGTGATTAGAACAAAGTGGGTGTTCCGGAACAAACTGAATGAAGTTGGAGAAGTTGTGAGAAACAAGGCAAGACTTGTGTGTAAAGGCTACTCACAAGTGGAAGGAATAGACTATGAAGAGACCTTTGTTCTGGTGGCAAGACTAGAAGCTATCAGACAATTTTTTAGGATTTGCAGCACATAAAAATTTCAAAGTATACCAGATGGATGTGAAGTCTATTTTCCTAAATGGTGAGTTAGAAGAAGAGCTCTACATAGAGCAACTGGATGGATTCTAGATATTAGACCAACCAAATATGGAATGCAAGTTGAAGAAGGCTTTGTATGGATTAAATCAAGCTCCCAGAGCTTGGTATGCAAGACTGGATAAGTACCTGTTGCAACAAGGATTCAGTAAAGGGTCTGCAAATAGTAATTTGTACACCAAGATGAGTGAAGACCAAATTTTGATTGTTGAGGTCTATGTTGATGATATTATATTTGGTGGAAATGAAGGAATGTGTAAGAAGTTTGCAGGTGAGATGCAGAAAGAGTTTGAGATGTCTATGTGTGGTGAAATGAACTACTTCCTTGGACTGCAAATCATTCAAACTAGCAAAGGTATTTTCATTTCTCAATCCAAGTATGTTAAAGAGTTGTTGAAGAAGTTTGGAATGGAGGATTCTAAATTGGTATGTACCCCTATGGTTATTGGTTGCAAGTTGAGCAAGAATGATGAATCTCTTAAGGCCGATCAGAGCAAGTATAGAACAACGATTGGAGGACTGCTTTATCTAACCTCTACTAGACCAGATATCATGCATGCAGTCTATCTTGTGGCCATATTTCAATCAGATCCCAGAGAATCACATGTTGCAGTAGTAAAGAGGCTATTCAGGTATTTGAAGGGCACTCTAGATCATGGTTTGTGGTATCCTAAGAATAATGACTTTTCCTTAAGTGCCTATACAGATGCAGATTGGGTTGGATGTGTTGATAACAAGAAAAGCACAAGTGGAGGTGCATTCTCCCTTGGAGATAAGGCAGTGTCCTAGCATAGCAAGAAACAAGAATCAATTTCCTTGTCTACTGCAGAGGCAGAATATATTGATGCAGCATCATGTTGTACTCAAGTGTTGTGGATGAAACATACCTTGAAGGATATCAAAGTTGAGTATGATGAGCCAATCCCTATTCTTTGTGATAACACAAGTGCCATAAACACTTCAAACAATCCAGTGATGCATTCAAAGACAAAGCATATTTCAATTAAGTATCACTTTTTGAGGGAGAAAGTTATAGAGAATGAAGCGAAGCTTGAATATGTGCCTACAAAAGATCAAGTTGCTGATATATTTACTAAGGCTCTTTCAAAGGATACATTTGAGTATCTCTGAGAGAAGTTAGGGGTTGTTTCCCCTCCTTCCTTGAACTAGATGTATAAGGATATATATCAGTACAATGTGCCTCAAAGTATACTTCTCCCTTTGGACTAATGTTGGAGGCTACCTCTAAGGGGGAACAAATAGTGGTTGAGATAATTGTTGTAGTTAGGGGGAGTAAAGAAAGATTCCAGATTGATTAGAGAAGTAGTTTACAACTATGTGTAGTGGAAGAGATGTGATTCTCTTTACCATTGATGCCAAAAGGGGAGAGAGATCATGTCAAAAAATTAGGGGGAGAAAGAGTTCAGACGTGTAAAAAGAAAGGGGGAGTTCTGATGCAGAGTTGTGTCTTGATGGAGGAACACGGTGTTCAATTTTTCACATCATATGTTACCATCAATGACAAAGAGGGAGATTGTTGCAAGTATGTGCTAATTAGTGTTGTCATTGATGTCAACATGTTTGTGTTTTCATTGGTGCCAACTTTGTCTTCTGATATTGTTGTTTGTTGATTGATTAAGCTATCATGTTAAGGATACTATTTGAGTTTTTGCTCTGCATACTATCTGAGTATGAGATTTGGATATGTTTTAAAGAAGTGTTTGAAGATGCTAAATCTAGAATTTGGTGGTCTAGATCACTGTACAAAAAAAATTCTATTCACCAGTTTGAAGACTGTGCCTAGTAGCATTTGTAGTATGACAGGGAGAGTATTTTGCTCCGCATTTCTCCGCAGTTTGGATTTTGGTCTTGTGGTTTTGGACTTAAGTTTATAAGGTCCTTAGCTATCTTCATTCCAAAGTATTTGTGACTTGGTGCTCTGAAAAGCAAGTTATTGTTTAGCAGAGGTCAACATTGTTGGTTGTGAGCAGTCTGTGATCTATCTTCAAGTGATATTTGTTGTCTTCTAGTAAGATCCATTGCGGTTGGATTTTTCAGCTCCCAAATAATTCTATGTTGTTCATGGATGTCTCCAGAATGTATTGAAGGCATGTGCTTGATCCACAAGCTATAATGAAGCTCTTGGAAGCATGTGTCTAAGTATTCTTGATTTTTACACTAGTTTGGTCGATTTGGGTGTTAACATTCTTTGCGGATGTGTTTCTTGGGTTGTAGAAGTGTAAGAAAGCATGTAAAGATGTATTTGGGTCCAAGATAAGTCATGAAATGTTCTTACTTCATTCATTTTCTCCGCAAGTTTGTTTAGGTCCAAACCTAATTCGATTTATGTATGTATGTCGACCTTGGAGTTAATTCCAATGGTTGTGAGTTGTATTGCCGACCTTCATGAATGTTCCAAGATTGATGATGGGTACAAATATATGTAATGAATTTGTGAGTGGTGTGAGGTGAGCGAAGATGCAAAGATAAGTGTGTGTGTTGAAAAGGTAGAGAAGAAGAGATATATTACACTTCAATGGAACTGAACTCAGGCATGTTGTAGATGATACTATATCAGTTCATGGCAGTGAGCCACGCTTTGGCAGTGATCCACCCCTTGGTAGTGAGACTTTTTACAGTGAGAATTCATTTGGGTAGTGAGCCCTGGGTAGTTAGACTCTTTTTTATTCAGTATTTTTACTACATTATATTTGTTAGATTTAGGACAGACAACTGAGAGGGGGGGTGAATCAGTTGTCTAACACTTTCTTGCTGCTAATCACTTAAATCTTTTTCTTAATTTAGTAGCATAATAATGAATCAATCATGGAAACATAAGGCACCAATTTAAGAGCAGAAACACATTAACACATATGACACCAAGATTTTTAACATGGAAAACCTGGTTAAGAGAAAAACCATGGGGTGACTAACCCAAGATTGTATTCTCTATTAAAAGAATAGAAAGAACAAAATGGCACATGTCAATTAGGGCTCACTGCCTGAGCACATTGCTCACAAGAGGCCCACTGCCTACAGGAGACACAATGTCAACAGAATAATAAGTATTACATACTTGAACTGAAGAATAGCATCTTCACCATGCTTGAGTCAGTTCCATTTAAGCCCAATACTTCTGCTCTTCCTTTCACTCTGCTCCTCTCTACCACACTCTCATCTCATCAAGATACCTTTGAAATGACTTCACAACCTTTTATTTATACAGGACATTTGACTTTGGAATGATCATCCAAGTCGACGAACATTACAGAGCAAATACATAAATACAATATGACTAATTACAAAAAGACTTCACACAGATCAACACACTATCGGCCACACAAATTTGAGACTTCAATCTCCCTTTAGGAACATGCCAATCTTCACAGAACATCTTCAAGATCATCCGTAGGATGTGTAACTCATCCGGTTAGCCAAACTTAGGAAGAACATCATCATCCGAAAGTAATTCTTTCATTACGAACTCAATCTACAATGCGGATCACCAACACAAACTAGACACAATCCAAAGACCTCCACAAGCTTGCTTGAATCACCAAGAACATCCATACTACTTTTGCTTACTAAAATCTTTCTCTCCCTCATCTAGAACCTTAAGAACACAGTATGTCATCACTGTCATATTGAAGTAGATGGTTACGGACCTCTAGACCACAAACCAATTGAGTTGTCAATTCACATTGACTTCCTAAACACTCCACCAAATCCACAAAACAAGATATTGCATTTCTGGATCTCACCGGACCTATCTGTGTCACTCTGTCACCTCTGAACATCTTCCAGAACTGGTTTTACTCAAGTGACCATAACTTCTTCAGATCTTTATGCGGACTTCTAAAATCTTTACTAGATCATCTTAAGACACATATCTACAACCCCTTTTATGCACATCCTCTGATCTTCATCTTAGCTAAGATCTTTGCCTCACTCTCTTCACTATTCTTCTTTGCTCCTGATAGGTCTAATTTTCTTAATATCCTCAGCATACAGCTCATCCAATCCTTATCATCAATGCAACAGGAGTATGTTGACATCAATGACAACACCGGTTAGGCCCATACTTGCAACAATCTCCACCTTTGTGATTGATGGCAACATATGATGTGAAAAACTGTTTTAACCATCAAGACAAGAACTTCTCCTTACTGACATAACCCCCTATCAACAACAACCACTCACATGTCTTCTCTTCCTTTACTGCTCCCACTTTGATCAGCAACTACTTGTTTTTCACATGTCGTCTCTCCCCCTTCGACATCAATGGCAAAGGGCACATACTTGCATTACTTTAGAATCATATCAACTGCTCCCCCTAAGTAGCAGCTTCCCATCATCAATCTGAACCACAAAATATGACTGTGAGATCCATCGGATTGATGCACATCAGTGCACCTTAATCCAGAACTGGAGGGGTAATAACCCCTAACTTCTCCCTGAGATACTCAAAAGAGTCCTTAGGTAGAGATTTAGTAAAAATATCTACAATTTTATCCTTGGAAAGCACAAACTCCAATCTAACTTCATTCTTGTTCACTTGCTCTCTCAAAAAGTGAAACTTGATGGATATATGTTTAGTCTTTGAATGCAACACCAGATTCTTTGATATGTTTATTTCACTTGAATTATAATAGAAGATTGTGATAGGTTCCTCATACTCCACTTTGATGTCTCTTAGCATTTGCTTCATCCACAATACTTGAGTGTAACTACCTGCTGCTGCAATATATTCTGCTTCTGTAGTGGACAGAGATATTGCCTCTTGTTTCTTGCTCAGCCAAGAAACCAATCTCTTCCCCAAAAAGAATGCTCCACCACTGGTACTCTTCCGTTCATCCACATCTCCTCCCCAATCCGCATCTGTATATGCATGAAGAGAGAAATTATGATCTCTAGGATACCACAAACCATACTCAACTATCCCTTTTAGATATCTAAAAATCTTTTTGATTGCCATGACATGAGATTCTCTGGGATCGGCTTGGAATCTAGCAATAAGACCAACAACATTCATAATGTCAGGTCTAGTTTGAGTGAGATACAGTAATCCTCCAATCATTGACCTGTACTTTTTTTGATCAGCCTTAGGAGAGTCATCATCTTTGCTCAATTTAGATCTGGTTGCCATGGGAGTACTCATTGGTTTTGAATCTTCCATCCCAAATTTCTTTAATAATTCTTTCACCTATTTGGTCTGAGAAATGAAGATTCCTTTCTTTGTTTGAATGATTTGTAGACCCAAGAAGAAATTTATTTCCCCAGACATGGACATCTCAAATTCACTTTTCATTTGATTTGCAAAAGTTTTGCACATACTATCTCTTCCTCCAAAAATGATATCATCAACAAACACTTCAACAATCAAGGTATTTTCATGATCAATTTTGAACTACAAATTACTGTCAGTAGTACCTTTGTTGAACCCAATCTTTAAAAGATGCTTATCCAATCTTTCACACCAGGCTCTTGGGGCTTTCTTGAGTCCATACAGTGCTTTCTTCAACTTCCAGACCATATCACCATGATCAGACAATTGAAATCCATCTGGTTGCTCAATGTAAGATTCTTCTTCCAAGTCACCATTCAGGAAGGCAGACTTGACATCTATCTGATATACTTTGAAATTCTTGAAGGCAGCAAAAACAAGAAATAATCTAACTG
This sequence comes from Cunninghamia lanceolata, assembly GCA_027924645.1. NCBI lineage: Eukaryota > Viridiplantae > Streptophyta > Pinopsida > Cupressales > Cupressaceae > Cunninghamia > Cunninghamia lanceolata. Next base: position 225,513 of record BSBN01000791.1, on the reverse strand, counting down.
CTTCAATTCTTGCCACCGAAGCAAAAGTTTCTTCAAAATCAACTCCTACTTGGGAGTAACCCTTGTAGACCAATCTAGCTTTGTTTCTGAGTACTTCACCATCTTCATTCAGTTTATTCCAGAAGACCCATTTGGTTCCAATCACATTCTTGTTTTTAGGTCTGGGAACAAGATCCCAAGTGTGATTTTTCTCAATTTGCATCAGCTCTTCCTCCATTGCTTTAGTCCAATTTTCATCATTGCATGCTTCATTCACTGTCTTAGGTTCAATCTTTAAAATCAGACAATACTCTTCTTAATCTTGAGCAATCCTTCTTCTTGTTTGAACACCTTTGCTTTTATCACCTATGATCTGGTCTTTAGAGTGATTCAGTGTTACAGACCTGGGAATTTTGGGACTTACTTGTACTTCTATTTCTTGCACAGGTTCACTCAAACTTATCTCTTCTTCCTGATTCATCGGATCAGTTTGAATCTAAATTTCAGAAGGGGCTTGGACTCCTTGGATCAAAACATCATTCTAATCATCTTCATCATATTCATAAAACCTTGAGGGTTTTTCAATACCTTCATCAACCTTCACATTTGTACTTTCTATAATCTTTCTCAATCTCTTGTTATAACACCGATATGCTTTGCTTTGAGTAGAATAACACAAGAATATTCTTTCATCACTTCTAGGATCAAATTTGCCTAGATCTTCATCTCTTTTAATGTAACATTTGCTACCAAAGACTCTGAAATACTTCATAGTGGGAGTGATGCCAAACCAGAGTTCATAAAGAGTCTTACCAGTATTTCTTTTGATTTGAACTTGATTAAGAGTGTAGACTACAGTGCTTACAGCTTCTCTCCAGTAGATCTGAGGAACATTTTCTTCCATCATCATGGTTCTAGATGCCTCCTGGATGGTCTGGTTCTTTCTCTCCACTACTCCATTCTGCTATGGTGTCCTTGGAGCAGACAACTATGTTTTTATCCCATGTTTCTCATAGAATTCTATGAACTCACCGGATGTGAATTCTCCACCTCTGTCAGACCTTAGGCATTTTATGTTCAATCTAGTTTCATTTTCTACCATAGCCTTGAATATTTTGAATTTCTCAAGGGCCTCAAATTTCTCTTTTAGAAAAGTTACCCACATCATCCAAGAGTGATCATCAATTAATAACAGGAAGTATCTATCACCTTGCACACTCCTGATTCTTACTGGACCACATAGATCAGTATGAACTAAGTCCAATAATCTGGTAGAAGACTTTTCTTTACTTTTGAATGTGACTCTGCTCTGCTTACCCAACTAACATTCTTTGCACAAACTATTAGTAGGTTTCACTAGTCTTGGAAGATCTCTTACAGCTTGAGTGTTGCTTATCTTGATGATATTATCAAAATTCACATGACACATTCTCCTATGCCATAACCAACTCTGATCAATTTGAACAAATAAGCAACTTTTACTAGTACCAACCAAGTGGAAGATATTACCTTTAGTTTGAGTACCGGATGCAATCTCTGTTCTGAAACTTTCAAAGATCTTGCATTTTCCATTTTTGAATCAGAGATCATAGCCTTTGTCCACCAACTATCGAACACTGAGAAGATTGTGCTTTAGGCCTTCAACATACAGTACATTACTAGTTTTGTTCTTTCCATCAAAAGAAATAGTTCCTCTACCTCTGATTCTGCCAGCAGAATTATCACCAAATTTTACCACTCCTCCATACCTTTCCAAATCTATGAACTTATTTTTGTCACCTGTCATATGGTGGGAGCATCCACTGTCAATGACCCAATCATCCTTTTCTTCAACTTGGGCAGCCAGAGCTCTTTCTACAATTTTATGATTGACAGATTCAGAGGGCATTGGATCTTCTTCCTTGATGGCAATAAACACCCAGTCACTTCCGGATTTGTTACCTGTCTCTGATTCATCATCTGTTACTCCTTCATCATCATCTTCATGAACATAGTAACATTTCTTTTGGAACCTTGATCTATTAGGATTTGGCCTTGAAAATATTTCCAGACACTTTGAGGCAAAATGACCAATCTTATTGCAGTTAAAACATTTAAAAGGCAATTTCCCCTCATACTTACCAGATCCTCTTAGCAGTCTTTTTGCAATAAGGGCTTCAAGTTGAGTAGCTTCTGCTTCATCTTCTTCCAGGTCTTTTCTTGCTTTTTCATACCATGATAGTTTCTTTGAAGAGTTCTCTCCTAGATAAAACTTTGGTTTTCCTTTTATAGAGGCACTAGCCTTGAATGCAGATTCAGTCTTGGGGGGGCATCTCCAAACTCAATCAATTCAAATGTAGCCAGTTTACCAACCAATTGATCTCTTGTGATACCTGAAAAGGATCTGGATTCTTCAATAGCAGCAACCTTATATTTGTAAGAATCAGGAAGGGGTCTAAGAACTTTGCCAACAATCTCATCTTCATCCAAGGTTCCACCAGCACATCTAATGCCACAAACAAGCTCATTTACTCTTGGCATAAATGTAGTGATATTTTCATCTTCTCTCATCTTCAGGTTTTCAAATTTTCCTTTCAGACTTTGTAGCTTGGCACATTTAACATACTTGTCTCCTTCATGTAGAAGTTCTAATTTTTGCCAAATCTCATATGTAGTTTTTAGATTAATAACATTTGTCAACTCTGAATTAGATAAGTCACTTAGAAGAGCTTCTTTAGTATGCAGATTGTTTTCAACATCTTTGATTTCATCTACGATACTTGAACCATTCTGTGGAGAAACATACTTCTGTGAAGCCATGATCTAATACTGCATTCCCATACATTGCAAGTGGCATTCCATGTGACTTTTCCAAAGAGTGAAATTGGTTCCATCAAACCTCAAACTATCCTTCTTATAGGACGACATCCTCAATCTCCTCAAGTGGTTAAGCTCCTTTTAGAGGAACTAGGCTCTAATACCAATTGTTAGATTTAGGACAGACAACTGAGAGGGGGGGTGAATCAGTTGTCTAACACTTTCTTGCAATTAATCACTTAAATCCTTTTCTTAATTCAGCAGCATAATAATGAATCAATCATGGAAACATAATGCAACAATTCAAGAGCATAAACACATTAACAATTATGACACCAAGATTTTTAAAGTGGAAAACCCAGTTAAGGGAAAAACTATGGGGTGACTAACCCAAGATTGTATTCTCTATTAAAAGAATAGAAAGAACAAAATGGCACATGCCAATTAGGGCTCACTGCCCAAGCACACTACTCACAAGAGGCTCACTGCCTACAGGAGACACACTGTCTATAGAATAATAAGTATTACATACTTGAACTGAAGAATAGCATCTTCACCATGCTTGAGTCAGTTCCATTTAAGCCTAATACTTCTGCTCTAGCTTTCACTCTGCTCCTCTCTACCACACTCTCATCTCATCAAGATACCTTTGAAATGACTTCACAACCTCTTATTTATATAGGACATTTGACTTTGGAATGATCATCCAAGTCGGCAAACATTACAGAGCAAATACATAAATACAATATGACTAATTACAAAAAGACTTCACGTGGATCAACACATTGTCGGCCACACAGATCTGAGACTTCAATCTCCCTTTAGGAATGCGCCAATCTTCATAGAACATCTTCAAGATCATCCGCAGGATGTGTAACTCATCCGGTCGGCCAAACTTAGGAAGAACATCATCATCTGGAGTAATTCTTTCATTATGAGCTCAATCTACAATGCGGATCACCAACACAAAATGGACATAATCCAAAGACCTCCACAAGCTTGCCTGAATCACCAAGAACATCCATACTACTTTTGCTTACTAAAATCTTTCTCTCCCTCATCTAGAACCTTAAGAACACAGTCTGTCATCACTGTCATATTGAAGTAGATGCTTACGGACCTCCAAACCATGAACCAATTGAGTTGTCAATTCACATTAACTTCCTAAACACTCCACCAAATCCATAGAACAAGTATTGCATTTCCAGATCTCACCAGACCTATCTGTGTCACTTTGTCACCTCTAAACATCTGCCAAAACTGGTTTTACTCAAGTAGCCATAACTTCTTCAGATCTTTATGTGGACCTCTAAAATCTCTACTGGATCATCTTAAGACACATATCTACAACCCCTTTTATGCGTATCCTCTGATCTTCATCTTAGTTGGGATCTTTACCTCACTGTCTTCACTATTCTTCTTTGTTCCTGATACGACTAATTTTCTCAATATCCTCAGCATACAGCTCATCCAGTCCTTATCATTAATGCAACAGGAGTATGTTGACATCAATGACAACACCGGTTAGGCCCATACTTGTAACAATATCTTGAGCTAACACTCACCGTGGTTTTTCCCTTTTAGGGTTTTCCACGTAAAAATCTGGTGTTCATGTGTGTATAGTGTTGATGTTTTTTATGTTTTGATCATGCAATTAATGTTTAATCTTCATAACAGATTGAGTTAAAGTAAGTGAATGTGATTTTGTTTAAAGAAGTTAAGGTTTTGATACAACTGATTCACCCCCCCCTCTCAATTGTCTTGTGCCTTCAACAAAGCACATGATCAAGCTTTGAATGAATTATCATAAATTTGACATAACTTTGATCAGTTCTTCTGAAACTATCCCTAACTTTGATCAATTATTCTAAAATTATATCCTTTTAGCTAACTTTTATACATAAACTTTTAATCCATCTAAAGATCTTCTTAACCGCATGAAATTCATTAATATTTATGATTATTTGTTCTAGATTTATCATCATTTGCAATGATTTACCATAATTTGTGAAATAAAAGACAAGAGATAAGGTTGAGAAGAAAGAGTTCTAAGAAATTAATATTTCCAGTGATCACACACGAATATCCAAACATGTTCATGAAATAAAGCTAAACTAATTATACGTCACTGAGAATTCAACATCTACGCATAATAGATGCAAATCTTCAGAGGAAATGTTGACAAGAACAAGGAATCATTCAAAAGCACTCCTAAGGGACACAGCGATTGACATTCCACACCAGAAATCAACTAAGATTACTCAGGATTTATGATTTTTTTATGTAATGTGCTTCTTCAATTTCATTATGTATGCTATACAAGTATGCCACTAACTGAGAAAGAACCATGAGGTAAGTCATAAAGTTGCTAAAATGCACACTTAGCGCTCAACAAGTTTCATCAATTCAGTCTACCTATTTACAAATGATTTGGATCCTTTTATAGAACAAGGATCAAAATTAGTTACAAGATCAAAGGTCAAGATTTCCCTAAAAAATATCCACGGTCAAAAAACAAGGCACGTGATTGCCAGTTGGCAATCAAAGAACAAATGACAGCTGGCACCTGATATATTCCTCAACATCTTCAATGTCCATCCTCTGGAATATTCTTACTATATCTACCACTGTATACGCATCACTAATCATGCATATATCTACCCTAACAAGTATTCTTCACATTGGTATCTCATTATTGCAAAATTGATCTCTTGGGTGTTAGACTACATTGTGTCTGAAGCTGTCTTCATCAACTATTCCCCCTCTAGAATCTAGGAATATATACTGATCATATGCTACGATAGTCTCATCTATATCAACCTTATCAAATTTTTGTGCTCTAGTCTGGGCATATCCTACGTTTGGAGCTAACCACCTATTGATATCCTCTTACTTATCTGGACATCTAGCTCCCCTTTGTATGCCTTTACCTTCATAGATAAGTCCATAACTTCATCTACGATCTTCTCTAAAAAAATTCCCAACGGGATCCCTCAAAATAAGCTCATACTGAGCCTTAAACATTCCTACAAAGGTTTGTTCTTCATACATTTCCTTCCCATCCATGAAGGTCCTGAGAAGTTCTTCTAGAATCTCCATCTCATCTGTCAGGAGGTCATGTGCCATGGTGCTTATATCTCATGCCTTGTGTTTACACCCTTTCAAGATGTCAACCTCAAATTTCAGGTCCTTTATTCATATGGATATCTTCGGCATTATCTGGACCATCATTATATTTTGGCTCAATAGCACCTTGTCACTTAACTTGTGGATGACTTTCAATTTACCAAAATCCTGAGCATTTTGATCAAGTCTTGTCACGCAATCTTTCTTCAACATACCCACTTTACCTTTGATGAATGTCAAGTCGTTCTAGTTCAATAATACAGTTCAAATCACCTCCTCCCCGTCCTTAAGGAATTTATGAAACCAACCTTGCATTACGTGTGACTGATGCTTCTTTGCATCCAGTTCACTTATTTCATCTTGTGTCACCAGTGTCAAATTGGTTAGGACCTCTTTTAATTGCACACTTGAGGTTAATAACCCTTGATGAAACCCTGGAGCTAAGCAATGTGCCCCTTAAGCTCCTTTAGTTTATCCTTCTGGATTTGTAGCTTCCGCAATGCCTATGAGTTGATCAATCTCTTGCTTAGCAGTGGCATGTCCCAGGTCTAGGGTGGTAATCTGATATTCACTTGTTGTGATTTCACCCTCTGCCTTATCCACTGTAGGCATAGCCAAATAGGATTTCCTACAACCTGTTGCATCTCTCTTGATGGCTAACATGTCTACCCTTGCCTTTCGCTTGGGCTTTATTCCCTCCATAAAAAATAATGATTTAAAATCAAAAGGAACCAAATTAATAGGAGGTTCAATTACCTCTGAAGCCATTCTAGTACATCTAATGTAGGTCCTTCTTGACCAGATTGCTCAATGTGAGCATCCTTTTATCACTAACTCTGTATCCTTGCCTAGACCTTCCCCTTGTTGCGGTATTTCTTCCTGGGGAATCTCTTGCCGTGGTAACTCTTGTTGAGGGACTTCCTGTCATAGGATCTCCTGTTGAGGGACTTCCTACTGAAGAGCCCCTCTATAAACTTACATGGATTCATGCTCAGGATTGTCCACCTCTTAGTATGCTTTTTCTTCTTCTTGGTCTTGTTTAAGTTGTCCCTCAAGCAACAATGAATGCTACACTTGCTCATCAAGATCTTTTTCTACTTGCTCTTCAACTTGTTTCATATCTCCTTCTTAAGACACGTCTTGAAGAACTTCTCTTTGCTCCTTTGAAAGGGTGACGTCTTCGGTTGATTTCTACATTACTATTTGTTGAGACATCTCCACCTCTACCTGTGTTGTAACCCCTATACTCAGAACATCAGGTTTGTCTACTGACACATTTGGTGATTTGGATCCCTCAGTATCAGATATCTCCTCTACTTCTAGACCTTGATATTTTAATGCATCTGGATCTTCTATTTCTTCCAACTCAGTGTCCACTTGTTGCAGTTCCTCAAGTGGCAGTGACGCCAAATGTACAAGCAAAGAGGAAATTGAATCATTGGTCACTGTATGAGTGACTTCGTCATCTATCAAATCCACTACCTAAGCCAGAAGCAGCTGCAACTCCTCAACACAAGCTTGTTCCTATGTCATAGCTTCCTCGGCCAGCTCTTGTTTTACTTTGATTATCTGCCTATCTATTTGCCCCCTTTGAAGCTCCATGACTTGGCCACCAATATGAACCTAATATGTTGCCACCTAGTGTGCTAAATGCGTTTGGAGTGCAGCTTGTGGCAATGGGACCTCTTTGTGAGGCTGACCAAATGCGAACATTAGTTCCATCTTCACTAGTCCTGATGTCTCTACCTAGGTGTCCACGAGATTTGTAATTGTACCTCTCAAAGGCATTGTTGGCATTCCCCTCTATTGCTTCGTAACCACCACACCCTCCAATATGTCTATAATAGGCCATCCTTTGGGTGCCACGATTGAGATAAGAATGGCAAGAACCGGATACCCTCTTGGAGGCTATGGCCTAGTAGCCATGGTGATACCTTATGCAGTTAAGGCTTCACCAGATGCAGATGTTCCTGGCTCTGCCAATTTGGCCTCCATGAATCACCTCTTGACAATGAGGAAATCGTCATAATCTGCATCCGCACAGTCTTTCCTCTTCTTCTTATCATACGTCAGATCTATGCCTTTGGCCTTCATCTCATTGACCTTCTCATCGACCCACTTCTAAGTGGTGATCATGATGTTCTTGGTAATGACATCAATTGATGTCTCATTTGGCTGAGTCCAGTATGGGAGAGGCAAAGTCTCCTTGTATAGTTGTTTCTCATTATAGTCTAGATCAAGGACCTAACCATCATTAGACTTCACCTGCGGAGGAACCTCTAGACATCCTAAGGTTTAGATCTGATTTAGTGTCAACCTCTAGGTATCCCCTTCTTCTGACGTCCTCATCATCATTATAGTCTACCTAATAGTTCTTCAAATGGGGAACATGTTGCATTTTCTTATTAACATACCTTTCCATCCTACTATAAAGATCAAAGGTACGTGTGAGCGGGAAAAGCTACAAGTTGATCATTTGCAACTCAGCTTTAGATAGCTCAGAGTGTTTGAACTCTTCAAACCTATACCATCCAATATCCAATGGGAATTTCATAGTCCCTCGACCCTTCTTCTAAACATACGCCTCGTACGAGGGGTTTATCTACCTAGTGATTTCCAATAGTAGAACCTTATCGGTTGGATACCTAGGCAACATGAAAGGGTTGCCCTTGAATCCTTCCATTTTGATATATATAAATGTTTGGAACTAGATAAACCAGGACCCATGTGTCATGATGACCGCTTGGTCCTCTCTTGAGATTCTTTTGGCTCAGTTTCCTTCCATTAACTAGACCAACCACATTATAAAATAGTTGTTCACTCTTCTATAGTGGATAATGGATTATTTCTTCTCCATTTGTCAGTAATACTCCCACACCAATTTCTCTCCTTTCTTGCTACCAAGCTTCCCGACTGTGTACAATCCATTGAACTGGGCCCAGTATGCACAAGAATATACTACATAGGAGGTCATGCAAAACCTCTGCTTCTATTTCCATCCAATCATCCTCACATGTAGGGAGTCACTAATCAGCTATGCCAAGTGCACTACACCACCTTCATCCTTTACAAAATGGATGAGGTCATACATCCATAACTCGAATCCCTCTGAGTTTTCCTTCCCTACTATTTGACTTAGTAGGGTTATCATGTATTGGATTTATGGGTTGAATTCGTACCCATATAATCTTTCCATCCATGAGGTGTGCATAATCTTTCTACATCCTGCGACATTGGATTTATACTCTGTTGATAATGTTTTCAGGTCCATCTTGAAGACCTCATGGCTCTATGGTAACCTAAAGGTTTTTGTGATTCCTTTAGGTGAGAAGTCTACATAAACTCACCCCTGGCGCTCTACCTTCTTGTTGACAAGATTGTACTTCTAGGCACATTCAATCACCAACTCTAGAGCATCTGTGGCGTATGGGAAGCCGGTTGCATGATACATCCTGCTAGAGACAATGTTGTTAAGTGTTGTGTGTTCTTCACGTTCCTAGATTTTTACCATGAAAGCTTCTAAATCTACTATTCCGCAATGGATGTCTAGGGCATGTCCATACTTACTCTATACCCCACTAGGAGTGGAAAACATTGGCTCTGTGAACTCATCATCATGTTGCTTTTGTCTTTTCTGCATTATGTCCTGCATGATACAAACATTTAAAATTAATCCCAGCATTTAGAAATTAGGGCATGGAAATTAATCTAAACTTTGTAGAATAATTCAAGATCATTTTATAGTGAGATGAAACCTTGAGTTTACCTTAGGTAAATGAGATTAACCCTTTGATAAAGATAGAATTATTGTAACCATCAAGAAAGAGGGGTTTTGTCGTATAATACCTGACAAGCGGGATATCACCTTGGTTATGTTGTATATAAGATGTTTGTTCACTATTATGCTTCTCGTTCAATTAATTGCCTAATTCACCTTGATCCCTACAAATTTTCTTTCTCTAGTAATCTTTTGCAACCCTCCTCTTTAGATCTCTTTTGAAATGCTTTTGTGATTTTAGAAATGCATTAGAATTAGCTTTAATCTTTCGTGAAAATTGCTAAGTATGGAGTGCATTGAATGCTCATTGGAGTTAGGTGAGTAATTATTGTTCAGGCGGGGGTAAAGACGACAGCTAGCAAGAGCTCATATTTTAAATTTAAATCCCAATGGCCAAAAGAAACTCGTGGTGTGGGATTTAAAAGATATAGCCCGGATGGTCATTTGAATATCAAATATCCTGTTTGAAATGTCCAGTGTAAATGTCCGGTTGAAATGTCCTATTGAAATTCAACAGGTCATGTGCTTGTTTTATAATACTTTGGACAAGATATAGATATGCACACGTGGCAACTTATCGCAACAATGCATAGCAGACTCGGCTCTGATGACTAACCTCTGCACGGATGCACTATTGATTAAAGGAGTGGACATAGGACTTTTCCTTTGTTGATTGAGACTATGGGTCTGCATGACATGTGTCAAAATTTCATAATGGCATGGTGTAGACTCATCCTCAACAAACTGACCTTGCGATGGTGTGCGACCAATAGGAAACAGATCTATGGGCTGAGATAAAATTGACAATTTGCATTGATATTTGGATAGGACATGGCATCACTCGATTGATCATGTCAGGTTGAAATATTCTATCCAGTATGTGTGTTCATGACTTTCTAAGGAAATTTTGATAGTTTTGACAGGATATCGACATGGATATTTATGCTCAGAATGTGCTAATGCCTAGTCCATATAGATAGCGATTGGGCTATTTTTAATTCTATTTTTGAGTTTGAATGTTATTTCCATGTATTTAGAACCTGATGTGTAGACTGGACATGATATTTATGTTTCGCCAATGTCCATGTCCAATTGACCAAAAATGTCCGGTTGACCAGAACTTCCAAGTGGCGTAACTTGTTTATTTCAATGAATTTTCACAAAGCCCAAAAGGCAAACCTGACTAGAATTTCACCCTCTATCCATTCATGGCCTTCACAGTGGATTATTCACAACTTGGATTTTGACTTGAATTTGGCTCAGAGGTGAATGTGACATTTTACCATTATCACCCAAGCAGACAACAGACCAACAAGCATGACAAAAAAAGTTGGGTCCTCATTTGTTAGGGCAAAATGAGGCGTGTTGTGAGACTACACAACAACTTGCAACTAAAGAAAACCACTAAATTTCAACCAATTTAGGAAAGAAAGATAAATTCAGATATAAATTTACAACTTTTGCTAGACTTGATGATTCTAGCTTGATTAAATGGAATTATATTCACCAATGTAACTAGATCTTAGAAGGAATGCTAGTATGTGAGGTTGATTCATTTCCTTTCCTTTGGGGATTATCTCAAATAAAATTCATTTGCACTAAGCTACATAGTTTGATTTAACCTTTCAAGCCAAACCTGGATAGAGCCTTACTATCAATCAAGCGTCTATAGCCCCGTCAAGGTTATCTTTGTAATTCTCCCAAATAATGCTCTACTACCAGTTAAGCGTCTATAGCCCCAGTAGAGTTACTTGGATGACCTAGAGAATAAAAATCTTTATTAATTTTCAATGTTTTTACTTTGGATTGTTATATGATATGTCTTGTCAACTTATTTGCAAGGTTATGACAATGTTGTTAGGTTGAGAATTACAGTGGTAGCAAAGGAAAATGTTCATATTTTTCACTTAATACAAACGCAATTATTTCTTACTAATCCAAGGAACTTTAAGTGTGTTCATTAGTGTGATCCCTTAGATAATATGTGTTGCTATTGATGAATATGATTTCATAGAACAAACTAGACTATTCATACCTGTAGGAGTCACAACTTATGTGGGAATTTGAACATCTTTCCTAAATTCCCATTATTTTCTAAGGTTGTAGTCTACTCCTTAATGCATCCAACCAAAATAAAAACTCAACAACAAACAGAAGGATAGCAAAACAGATAAGCAAAGCACTATAAAGGAATATTTACATATATATATATATATATATTTTTTCATCTTCTTTTCTGCAGGTTCAGGCTTGGAAATAATGCTTCAAGAATTGTCCATTGACAAGCAATGGGACTATTGGTTCTCAAATTTGCATATTGCAAAACCCTAAAAGGATTCCGGGCTTTATGACCAGGTTCTACAACTAATTTGGCCAACTGACAAAATCAACCAAGATGGTTGGAATTCCCTGTACTTCAAACTCTGCTTCACCTAGGTGGGTGTACCTTTTTATCATCATTGAATGTTAACCCTCCAAAACCAGTTGGTGATGATTGAGCAAATTATATACAATTTTTCCAATTAAAGCATATTTTTCAACCACATTCAAACTGGCATGAAATCTGAAAATGGATTTATTTAACTACTCTATCCACTACTCCTACTCCTATAAACAGAAAACCAAAATTACGTTTGAAATATATACAAGGATTGATTTTGGAAGTTGAATGATTAGTGTATTTTCCTCAACTGAGCAACAGAGTCTAATCATAGATAGATGTGTGCCTTCCCTCTAGCTACAATTTGGATTGTTTGGCACTCAAATGTCTATGGCTAGCATAGACGTGCAAGAATATCAAATATCAAGCTCTCCTTTATTGATCCAATTAAATTCTCCAAGTCACTGTGAATTACTTAAAGGAATTTAGTTCTTTCTTGAAGAAACCCAATAAATAAAACACACAAAACAAGAAAATGTTTTAACAAATTAAAAATATGCTTGATATAATGATTTTAATGACAAGGAATACTAAATTGGAGGCAACTAGATAGAATTTTAGCAATGAATTCAACAAACAATTGACACCAGAATTCATGCACCAAATTAATGTAGTTGTTCCATTACTGTGCTTTAGAAAATGGGCCTTAACAATGTATTGCTTTCCAAAATCAAAATCCCAGAGTGAGAGCCCCCAAGGTCTTGGTTTCCTTCTTATATGGACAAAGGAAGCAACAAGCTTCAGACCTTTTACAAAAAGATGTCTACAGTTTCCCACCCCTTCACATTACAACTTTACATTATCCCCTTGCAAATGAAAATATTTAATTATTTTCCTTTATCTCCGTGAAAATAATTTCACCAATACAAAATATTTTGCAATACATTTATCCTCCTCTTTCGCCAGCAATAAACATCTCTCCTTCAATGAAAATGTTTTACATTTTAGTGAAAAACACTTTACGATAATATCATGCTTCAAAAAAATTTCTCCATAAGTACTTTTTTATAAACCACAAAATTATTTTTTATATTTGCATTTTTATGTTTTCCCGCACCACCACACTTATTTATTTTTGTGATTTGGCTTTTTGCGGGAACACGGGGACTTTAAAACATTCACCATATTTTAAAATTTTCATTATCCTTTACTTAAATCACTTATATTTCCACCACAATATTGCACTAAAATGTTTTGATCTTTGCGAGGATGTGTGAGAACATTGAAGTCATGATATTTAAATAAAATTTCCTTCACACTTCACTTGCATCCCGCAACACTACATATATTTGATAAAACCCTTGCGGGGATGCGGGGAATGCCTGGAATCAATTTATTTTAATAAAATTAACTTTATCTACTTCCTGCACTATCGTACTAGCTCTACTTGATGTTTATAGGAATGCAAGGAATGTTATGAGTTTACCCGCTATCCCACACATACATTTGATATCCCCTACAGTGATGCGAGGAAGGTTGTCTCTTGCACAGTATCAAACACCATGGAAATCCAAATTCTTCACAACTAGTCCTCTTTGAAATCCACCTGCAACCAGAAGATTATTCTTGACACACCAACCCCTCCTTAATTCCATCATGCACCGAACCTAGAAATTTAACAAGATCTTTCATTGATGCAACCTTAGTAGAAGAGTTTCTTGCAAGTGGCTGTGGAGACTATAATTGATACTTGTGACCAGATGGTAAGCACAAATCCACTATTTATAGATCTATCGCTTTAGCAATTTTTTGTAACATCTTGATCTGATAAATCTAGCTTTGTCACTATTTCACTTGCAACAATCATTGCCATATCAGCCTCCATATCAAATGAGAATTGAATATTGTGATCATAGTCTTCATAATTTCCAATTTGAAGTTTCAAGGAAACTTTGTTATCATCACTCAAATATCTAGATTCCTTTGAGAAACTCCCTCAACAATTGAAGCATCATCTCCATCCTCCATGTTTGGATATTCTACATTTGCAATACAATTTCGGGTCTTCCATTGTTTTGAATCTTCCCAAGTCTAAGAGCCCTTGCATTGAGTAGAGTCGAGGTGCCAAAGGATGAAATGCATAGATGGAGCACTTCAATCTAAAATCCACGGGAATTTGCAAAGTTTTCCACGTTGAGGCCTTGTGCATTTGTACATTCACATAAAAGTTTAAATCCTTCTAAACTACTCCATTTAGCATTACCAGCAATCTTCAATGATTCTCAACAAATCTAATAGTTGCTTCAGGGGTGCGTTTAAAAAACCAAATACAATTGCATACTTTTCATTGTGGCTGCAGAGAAATAATTGCTCTTCCTCCATCTGTGGTAGATTTGTTTGCATATAGTTTATAAAGTTAAACTTTATAAATTGATGATATTTTAGGGCTTTCAAAGTTGTCCCAATGTTCATTTTAAAACATTTAAAATGTTTTAAAACTTATGCCTTTTCAACTTTAGCACATAGGAAAAAAATTAATTTCAACTGCAGGGCAAACAGAGTAATTCCACTGCGGGCACACGGAGCATCCTGGAGACACAAACATTTGCGAGGGACTGCTATCAATTATTTTGGAAGCGGGTTTCTGATAGATTTTAAATAGCTCACAAAACTAAGGTACTTCCTTTGTAAACTGGCCCTGTTGAAGCATGTAGCGAGAAAAGCAATATTTAAAATAATACATCAAATGAGCTCAAAATGCCACAAAATTGGAATTGGAAACACTTGAGATCATACCAAGACCAGTGATACCCTCTGATTTTTGAATTTTGCAAATTTTCTAGGATGCCAAATCTAGCCCAGTTGCAGTTGCAAAACAATTAAAAAGCATATCAAAACTCCTCCGGTGACCACAAAAATGCACTGACATGTTGACTGATGATATGGGAGCATGGTAGTCAAAAGGATTTGCATGAGGCCATCAAGATTGTAATATATTAACATTCAAAACAACTCACTTAGCCTTTTCTAAAACTGCACCTGTCAAAAAACCAACTGGAGCTCACCAAGTCACCACCTTGAAAAAATACTAAATCTCCTCCCAGGAAGCTGCCACTAGGGAAATTGGTTCATTTAGGTCCATTGAACATGTGTGCAAAAGGGATTTCCTTCAATCCACTTTCTTCACAAGATATTAAAGGTCAAAGATGACCCCCCTGAAACATTCTGGAAATGCAGATGTCAAAATATGACAAACTGCATTTTCTTTTGATTTTGAAAAAATATCAAACAAGATGTTGGGGCTTTGAAAATGGATATAGAAACACTTTAACATAAGGACAATTGTATGCACCAATTGGTTTGTTATGACAATTAAACAACTTGTAAATATTGGCCTCCAAAATTGACCACTCTGGTAGTTGTAACAATGTGCAGACAGCAAACTCTTCCAGAACCCTCCAACTTGGTGCAAGTGATTTGGCACAAAAACGAACAGGCTTCCAATTATGATCCTCCAAAGTAGGCTACTGGGATAGGTTTCACAAATGCATTTCTGAATGTTGAAATCAATTTTTTTATCATGTGCACTTCAAATTTAACCAAAATTTGGAGGTGCCAATAGTGGCTCTGTCTGGGGATGTATGCCCCTTGCGGGCATAGCAAGAATTCAGATCTCTGGTGGAGCAGACCAAGTGTTCTATCCATTGGCCAAGAGAGTCCAACTCCTTCTCTGCCCTGAACTGGTATGATTTGAAAAATCACACCAAAGTTGATGGCACAAGGCCACCAAAAAAAAAGAAAAGGCCTCTATTTACCTCTATCATACACCTTATTTTCATATGACTGTACTGAAGCCAATCTGAAAATATCATTGAAATCTGGTTGATGGAGGATGTTGATATTTTTCATGTTAGTGTATTCTCCCTCATTCTGCATCTGGAAATCAGGTATATTTTGAAAATTGTATTATCATATGACAAGGAGAAATCACAACCATCACACAAATTAGACCCAAACTCCATGTGCCACCCTATTTCATCACATTTGTCACCATTCACCAAATGATGGCTCTCTAACTGAACTAGAATGAAGAACAAATTATGCTGCAACAATTTTGAACCTAAAATTCCATCATCAGCTGCCTCAATAATTTGCAAATTTGTCATGGTTTGAATCACCTAGCTCCAATGTATTCAAAAACATATCCTTATCTAACTTATTTGCATCATGACTCACTTCCATATGAAATGTTATGTTATCAGCATTATTCCCTCCCATATAAGTGTTGCAAGTATGGGTCTAATTGGTGTTGTCATTGATGTCAACATACTCCTGTTGCATTAATGATAAGGATTGGATGAGCTGTGAGCTGAGGATATTGAGAAAATTAGTCTCAATCAGGAACAGTGAAGAACAATGATGACAGTAAGGTAAAAGTCAACGATAGGATGAGGATCAGAGGATGCAGATTAAAGGGTTTGTAGATATGTATCTTAAGATAGTCCAATAGAGATTTCAGAGGTCCGCATGAAGATCTAAAGAAGTTATGGCCGCTCAAGTAGAACCGGTTCCGGTAGGTATTCAGAGGAAACAGAATAACACAGATAGGTCTGATGAGATCCAGAAATACATTTTCCTACTCTGTGGATTTGAGAAAGTGTTAAGGAAGTCTCAAAGGAGTGTTATATAGATTGGTTCATGGTTTGAAGGTTCAGAAGCATGTATTCTTCTGTGACAGTGATGACAGACTATGTTCTTGAGGTTCCGAATGAAGGAGAGATGGTTTTCAGTAAACAGATAAAGTGCGGATGTTCTTGGTGAGTCAGGATTTCTTGTGAAGGTCTTTGGTTCGTGTCCAGCCCGTATTGGTGGTCTACATTGGAGTTGGAGCCCGCAATTGAAGAATAACCTCCGGATGATAATGTTCTTCTTGAGACAGGCCGACTGGATGAGTTATCCATCTAGCGGATAATCTTATGAATGTTTGCTGAATTAGATGATCATTCCTAAGTTGATGCCTTGTATAAATAAGGGGTTGCGAAGTCAGTTTGAAGTTGTCCTTGTGGTGATGAGAGTGTGGTAGCGAGGAGGAGAGTGAAAGGTAGAGCAGAAGTATTGGGCTTAAATGGAACTAATTCAAGCATGGTGAAGATGCTATTCTCTAGTTCATGTATGTGATACTTATTTCTTTGTAGACAGTGTGTCTCTTGTAGGCAGTGAGCCTCTTGTGAGCAGTGTGCTCAGGCAGTGAGCCCTAATTGGCATGTGACATTTCGTTCTTTCTATTCTTCTAACAGAGAATACAATCTTGGGTTAATCACCCCGTGGTTTTTCCCTTAACCGGGTTTTCCACATCAAAATCTTGGTGTCTTATGTGTTGATGTGTTTCTGCTTTTGATTTGAATGCATTATGGTTCATGATTAATATTCTGCTAATCACTAAGAAGATTTAAGTGTTTAATTGGAGAAAGTTTTGCACAACTGATTCACCCCACCCCTCTCAGTTGTGTGCCCTAAGTCTAACAATTGGTATCAGAGCTAAGTTCCTCGAAAAGAGCTTAACCGTTTGAGGAGATCCAGGATGTCGTCCTACAAGAAGGATAGTCTGAAGTTTGATGGAACCAATTTCAATCTATGGAAAGGTCACATGAAGTGTCACTTGCAATGCATGGGAATGGCATACTAGACCATGGTTACAACACAGTATGTACCTCCACAGGGTGGTCCGAAAGCTCCAAATGAAATCACAGATGCTGAAAACAATCTACGAACTATAGAAGCTCTTCTAAGCACATTATCTGATTTAGAGCTCTCAAATGTTATTGACCTACTGACTGCTTTTGATATTTGGAAAAAATTAGAACTTTTGCATGAAAGAGATCAGTATGTTAAATGTGCAAGGTTACAGAGTCTGAAAGGGAAATTTGAAAACCTGAAGATGAGAGATGATGAAAATATTACTACTTTTATGCCAAGAGTAAATGAGCTTGTTTGTGGAATTAGAAATGTTGGTGGAGTCTTGGATGAAAATGAGATTGTTGGCAAAATTCTCAAATCCCTTCCTGCTTCTTACAAAATCAAGGTTGTTGCCATTGATGAATTCAAAGCCCATACAACTGTCACAAGAGATCAATTGGTTGGAAAATTGGCTGCATTTGAAATGACCAAGTTTGGAGATGATCCCCCAAAGACTAAATCTGTATTTAAAGTTAGTGCCTCTGTAAAAGGTAAACAAAGGTTTGATCTGGGAGAGAACTCATCAAGGAAACTGTCATGGTATGAAAAAGCAAGAAAAGACCTGGAAGAAGAAGTAGAAACTGCTCAACTTGAAGCCCTTATTGCAAGAGACTGCCAAGAAGATCTGGTAAGTATGAAGGAAAATTGTCTTTTAAGTGTTTTAACTGTAACAAGATTGGTCATTTTGCCTCAAAATGTCTGGAAAGATTTTCAAGGCCAAATCCTAACAGATCAAGGTTCCAAAAGAATTGTTACTATGTTCATGAAGAAGATGATAATGAAGGAGTAACAGATGATGAATCAGAGACTGGAAACAAATCTGGAAGTGAATGGGTGCTTATTGCCGTCAAGGAAGAAGAACCAATATCCTCTGTATCTGTCAATCATAAAGTTGTAGAAAGAGCCCTGGCTGCCCAAGTTGAAGAAAAGGATGATTGGGTCATTGACAGTGGTTGCTCTCACCATATGACAGGTGACAACAATAAGTTCATAGATTTGGAAAGGTATGAAGGAGAAGTGGTGAAGTTTGGTGATAATTTTGCTGGTAGAATCAGAGGTAGAGGAACTATTTCTTTTGATGGAAGGAACAAAACCGGTAATGTTCTATATGTTGAAGGCTTGAAGCACAATCTTCTTAGTGTTGGACAGTTGGTGGACAAAGGCTATGATCTCTAGTTCAAGAATGGAAAATGCAAGATCTTTGAAAGCTCTAGAATAGAGATTGCATCCGGTACCCAAACTAAAGGTAATATCTTCCACTTGGATGGCACTGATAAAAGTTGCTTATTTGTTCAAGTTGATCAGAGCTGGTTATGGCATAGGAGAATGTGTCATGTGAATTTTGATAATATCATCAAGATAAGCAATACTCAGGCTGTAAGAGATCTTCCAAAATTGGTGAAACCTACTAATAGCTTGTGCAAAGAATGTCAGTTGCGTAAGCTAAGCAGAATCACATTCAAGAGTAAGGAACTGTCTTCTACCAGATTATTGGACTTAGTTCATACTGACCTTTGTGGCCCGTCAAGAATCAGGAGTATGCAAGGTGATAGATACTTCATGTTACTAATTGATGACTATTCCCAGATGATGTGGGTAACTTTTCTGAAAGAAAAATTAGAAGCTTTTGAGAAATTCAAAATATTCAAGGCTATGGTAGAGAATGAAACCGGATTGAAATTGAAATGTCTGAGGTCTGATAGAGGTGGAGAATTCACATCCGGTGAGTTCATAGAGTTCTATGAGAAACATGGAATAAAGAGACAGTTCTCTGCTCCTAGGACTCCACAGCAGAATGGAGTAGTGGAAAGAAAGAACCAGACCATACAGGAAGCATCTAGGACCATGATGATGGAAGCAAATGTTCCTCATATCTATTGGAGAGAAGCTGTCAGCACTGCAATCTTTACTCTCAATCGAGTTCAAATCAGAAGCAATACTGGTAAGACTCCTTATGAACTTTGGTTTGGCATCACTCCTACTATAAGGTATTTCAAATTTTTTGGTAGCAAATGTTACATTAAAAGAGATGAAGATCCAGGAAAGTTTGATGCTAGAAGTGATGAAGGAATATTCTTGGGTTACTCTACTCAAAGCAAAGCATACCGGTGTTATAACAAAAGACTGAGAAAGATGATAGAAAGTACAAATGTGAAGGTTGATGAGGGAATTGAGAAACCCTCAAGGTTTTATGAATATGATGAAGATGATCAGAATGGTGTTCTGACTCAAGGAGCCCAAGCCTCATCTGTTAGTCAAATTCAAGCTAATCTGGTAAACTAGGAAGAAGAAATGAGTTTCAATGAGCCTGATCAAGAATCAGAAGTGCAAGAAATTCCTAAATTTCCCAGGTATGTAAGACTAAACCACTCTGAAGATCAGATCATAGGTGATAAAAGCAAAGGAGTACTAACAAGAAGGAGAATTGCTCAAGATTCAGAAGAGTATTGTTTGATTTCAAAGATTAAACCTAAGACAGTGAATGAAACTTGCAATGATGAAAACTGGACTAAAGCAATGGAGGAAGAGCTGGTGCAAATAGAGAAAAATCACACTTGGGATCTTGTTCCCAGACCTAGAAACAAGAATGTGATTGGAACCAAATGGGTCTTCCGGAACAAACTAAATGAAGTTGGTGAAGTAATCAGAAATAAAGCCAGATTGGTCTGCAAGGGCTACTATCAAATAGAAGGAATTGATTTTGAAGAACTTTTGCTCCGGTGGCAAGAATTGAAGTAGTAAGATTATTTCTTGCCTTTGCTGCCTTCAAGGATTTCAAGGTATATCAGATGGATGTCAAGTCTGCCTTTCTAAACGGTGACTTGGAAGAAGAAGTGTATATAGAGCAACCAAATGGATTTCAGTTGTCTAATCATGGTGATATGGTCTGCAAGTTGAAGAAGGCACTGTATGGATTAAAGCAAGCCCCAAGAGCCTGGTATGAAAGATTGGATAAGCATCTTTTAAAGATTGGTTTCAACAAAGGTACTACTGACAGTAACTTATATTTCAAAATTGATCATGAAAACATCTTGATTGTTGAAGTATTTGTTGATGATATCATCTTTGGAGGAAGAGATAGTATGTGTAAAACTTTTGCAAATCAAATCAAAAGTGAATTTGAGATGTCTATGCTTGGTGAAATAAATTTTTTCTTGGGTCTACAAATTACTCAAACAAAGAAAGGAATCTTCATTTCTCAGACCAAATACGTGAAAGAATTGTTGAAGAAATTTAGGATGGAAGATTCAAAGCCAATGAATACTCCCATGGCAACCGGATGTAAGTTGAACAAAGATGATGACTCTCCTAAGGTGGACTAGATAAAGTACAGATCAATGATTGGAGGATTGTTGTATCTCACTCAAACTAGACTAGATATTATGCAAGTTGTTGGTCTTGTTGCTAGATTCCAAGCTGATCCTAGAGAATCCCATGTCATGGCAATCAAGAGGATTTTTAGATATCTAAAAGGGACTGTTGAGTATGGTCTGTGGTATCCTAGAGATCATGATTTCTCTCTTCATGCATATACAGATGTTGATTGGGCAGGAGATGTGGATGACCGGAAGAGTACCAGTGGTGGAGCATTCTTTTTGGGGAAGAGATCAGTTTCTTGGCTAAGCAAGAAACAAGAGGCAACATATCTGTCTACAACTGAAGAAAAATATATTGCAGCAGTAGGTAGTTGCACTCAAGTTTTGTGGATGAACCAGATGCTAAGAGATATCAAAGTGGAGTATGAAGAACCTATCACAATCTTCTATGATAATTCAAGTGCTATAAATATATCTAAGAATCTGGTACTGCATTCAAAGACTAAACACATATCCATCAAGTTTCACTTTTTGAGAGAGCAAGTGAACAAGAATGAAGTCATATTGGAGTTTGTGCCTTCAAAGGATCAGATTGCAGACATCTTTACTAAACCTCTACCTAAGGACTCTTTTGAGTATCTCAGGGAGAAGTTAGGGGTTATTGCCCCTCCAGTGATGAACTAAGTTGCACTGTTGTGCATCAGTCTAGTGGGTATCTTAGTCACATCCTGTGATCCGGATTGATGTTGGGGAGCTGCTACTCAGGGGGAGCAGCAGGTATAGTTCTGAGATGGTGGAATTGCAAGTATGTACCCTTTGCCATTGATGTCAAAGGGGGAGAGAAGACATGTTGTGAAAAACAAGTAGTTGCTGATCAAAGGGGGAGCAGTAAAGGGAGAGAAGACATATGAATGGTTGTTGCTAATAAGGGGAGTTGTGACAGTAAGGAGAAGTTCTTGTCTTGATGGTTTTTCACATCATATGTTGTCATCAATGACAAAGGGGGAGATTGTTCCAAGTATGGGTCTAACCGGTGTTGTCATTGATGTCAACATACTCCTGTTGCATTAATGATAAGGATTGGATGAGCTGTGAGCTTAGGATATTGAGAAAATTAGTCTCAATCAGGAACAGTGAAGAGCAGTGATGACAGTAAGGTAAAAGTCAACAATAGGATAAGGATCAAAGGATGTGGATTAAAGGGTTTGTAGATATGTATCTTAAGATAGTCCAGTAGAGATTTCAGAGGTCCGCATGAAGATCTAAAGAATTTATGGCCGCTCAAGTAGAACCGGTTCCGGCAGGTATTCAGAGGAAACAGAATAACACAGATAGGTCCGGTGAGATCCAGAAATACATTTTCCTATTCTGCAGATTTGAGGAAGTGTTGAGGAAGTCTCAGAGGAGTGTTATATAGATTGGTTCATGGTTTGAAGGTCTGAAAGCATGTATTCTTCTGTGACAGTGATGACAGACTATGTTCTTGAGGTTCCGGATGAAGGAGAGATGGTTTTCAGTAAACAAATAAAGTGCAGATGTTCTTGGTGAGTCATGATTTCTTGTGAAGGTCTTTGGTTCATGTTAAGCCCGTATTGGTGGTCTGCATTGGAATTGGAGCCCATAATTGAAGAATAACCTCCAGATGATGATGTTCTTCTTGATACAGGCCGACCAGATGAGTTATCCATCTAGCGGATAATCTTATGAATGTTTGCCAACTTAGATGATCATTCCTAAGTTGATGCCTTGTATAAATAAGGGATTGCGAAGTTAGTTTGAAGTTGTCCTTGTGGTGATGAGAGTGTGGTAGCGAGGAGGAGAGTGAAAGGCAGAGCAGAAGTATTGGGCTTAAATGGAACTGATTCAAGCATGGTGAAGATGCTATTCTCCAGTTCATGTATGTGATACTTATTTCTTTGTAGACAGTGTGTCTCTTGTAGGCAGTGAGCCTCTTGTGAGCAGTGTGCTTGGGCAGTGAGCCCTAATTGGCATGTGCCATTTTGTTCTTTCTATTCTTCTAATAGAGAATACAATCTTGGGTTAATCACCTGTGGTTTTTCCCTTAACTAGGTTTTCCACGTCAAAATCTTGGTGTCTTATGTGTTGATGTGTTTCTGCTTTTGATTTGAATGCATTATGGTTCAAGATTAATATTCTGCTAATCACTAAGAAGATTTAAGTGTTTAATTGGAGAAAGTTTTGCACAATTGATTCACCCCCCCTCTCAGTTGTGTGCCCTAAATCTAACAATAAGGATCAAAAAGATCAAAACAATCAGACCTTATAGAATCAAAGGAAACTCCCATGCTTACTTTTGATATCAGTGTTGATACAGAATTTACTTGCCCATCATGTATATTAGAAATAAAATCAAATTCATAGGAGTCATAGAAAGCATCATTTACGAATTTATTACTTTCAAAATTAGAGCTCAATGATCCTAAACTACACATTCTAGCATACTTCTGATATTCATATGTCAACAAATCTGAAATTTGTTCACTACTAAGTGAACATACCTCTTCATTCACTTCATTACTGATGTCTTTTTTACTTTTTCATCATCACAACAACACTCAGTAAATAACAAATGAGATGCATTCTTTTCATCAACATAATTATTCTCTTCACAAGCAACATCTTGATCATCTAAAAGTGCTTCATTCTCATTATAGAATGGATTTGAATACACATGAAAATCATGTTTTGACACACCTTGGCAAAATGTCATCTGATTTTCTTCCATCATTTCATCATACAATGGGTTTGAACAACTTTCAAAACCATTCTCAAATGTACATACCTCTTCTTCATCAATTGTGTCTGTCAATGGATGTGCTTCATGTTCATTGCCAAGTGGGCCTACTCCTTCATTTGCCTCATTGCTAATGCAATCCTCACGCAATGTGTCCTCAACAGTATCTTCAATATTGCATTCCACCTCCAAAGTGAAGAGTTGACCTTCCATGCTTTCATCTTCATTCAAATCAAAAATGTCCTTGTTGGAAACTTCATTACGGTTGCAACTTTCATCTGCACATGGTTCTTCTACAAGTGGCATTTGTCCTTGATGAAACTGATATTGCTGACACTGATATCCTTGTTGCAGATATTGAAGTCTATGTTGTTGAGGTTGTTGATACACACCTTGTTGCATATTTTGGTAAGCACCTCGAGGGTAATACATATTACCTTGTATATTTTGGAGTTGCGCATGATATTGGTACTAATATCACCCTGTATGCTGATTATATCCCTGATCCTAAATTTTCACACCTCCTTGACTAGGGGGAAAAGAGTAAGCACCTCCAATAGGCTGGTTACAGTCAGATCTGTATTGTGGTACATTTGAAATATTCTGAGCACGCAACTGAAGCAACTCTTGCTCCAATTCTTGATGTCGCCTCAACAATGTTTTCCTTTCAACTTGTGCTTGCAATTGTTTCACTTCTTGTTTTAATTCCTGATTAGTTAGCTCTCTTGTTGAAGCAAAGACAGCATGGGCATCAATAAAGCATAACATTTGAGGTGTTTTCTCCCCAGGCCTATGATGTGAATATTGTTGGGTTATTTTTCATCAGGTTCTTGATAGAGTCGCCACCTCTTTCAAAGAGGAATGAATTTCATTTTCTAGGTCTTCCCAATAGTAAAGTCATTCACATATCTCTCATTCAATTCATTCCCAGCAGAGTTGCCAATCTGTTGGTAACTTGAATGGGCAAACCTTCACCAGAGACTCCAAGGCATGATTTGATTTTCACTTCAACTCCCCAGCAGAGTCGCCAATTTGTTGCTTCTCAAATCTCCAGTTTGCAAAACCCTAAAAGGATGCCAAGCTTTATGATTAGGTTAAGCAACTGATTTGGCCAACTGATAGAATCAACCAAGGTGGTTGGAATTCCCTGCACTTTAGGCTCTACTTCACCTAGGTGGGTATTACCTTATGTTCACCAATGAATAATTACTCCTCAAATTGGCTGGTGAATTATGAGCAGATTATGGATCTTATGAAATTTTATTAATTAAATCATCCAATTTAACCTAATTCAGATTTGCATGTGATTTGAATAGGTTATTTTATATGTACTACACACTACTCCTACTTCTACAATAGAAAATCAAAATTGGATTTTGAATATTACACAAGGAAGTTGATTTTGGAAAGAGACATTGTAAAGGCATGTTCACTGAAGCATATCGATATAAGCAAATTGCATTTCTCTGGTGCCTGAAATCTAGTTCTCAATTACTTGTTGAATGTTATTGTTATATTCTATCTGGTTGTCTCCATTTTGATTTCTCCTTATTGTTTAAATTAGCATATTAAGTATATGTCTAATTTTTCAAAGCATACTTAATATTTTGGGTGATTTGTCTAATAGGGTTTCCTCAAGTAGGAATTAAATTCCATTAAATAGGTCACTGTAATTTGGAGGATCCAAACTGGAAAACTAAGTAGAACTAGATAAAAACAATCTTGCATGTTTATGCTAGTCATTAACAATATTATTCCAAGTAATTTGAGTTATAACTAGAAGGAAAGCACAAATTTATTTGTGATTAGACTTCGTTGCCAAGTTAAGAAAAAGGCACTGATCAATTCTTTTCTAAAATCATTTCCTTGTATAATATTCAAAATCCAATTTTGATTTTCTATTGTAGAAGTAGGAGTAGTGTGTAGTACAAATAAAATTACCTATTCAAATCACATGCCAATTTGAATTAGGTTAAATTGGATGATTTAATTGATAAAATTTCATAAGATCCATAATCTGCTCATAATTCACCAGCCAATTTGAGGAGTAATTATTCATTGGTCAACATAAGGTAATACCCACCAAGGTGAAGCAGAGCCTAAAGTGTAGGGAATTCCAACCACCTTGGTTGATTCTGTCAGTTGGCCAAATCAATTGCTTAACCTAATCATAAAGCTTGGCATCCTTTTAGGGTTTTGTAAATTACAAATTTGAGAACCAACAGGGACATCCTTTCTAGTTAAGGTCTTCAACCTATAGGTGTTGTCACCTAATATCTCTGTGATTTGAAAGGGACCAATCTAGAGTTTATCAAATTTTCCATGATCTCCCTTCCTCTCATAGGCTTTATCCCAAGATAAAACAAGGTCAAATATTTGGAAGGTTTTAATCTTAGCTCTTTTGTCAAACCAAAGCTTGACTATAGCTTGATGTTTGGAGAAATGGTCTATGGCTTAGTTTCTATTTTCTTCTAGGTGCAGGAGTTGTAATAATCTGACTTCTGATTTGCCCTCTAGACCTAGGTATTCCTGAGCAAATTGTCAGGTGGGAATTTTCAAGTTTATAGGGAGGATGGGATCCACTCCATAGACCAGAATGGTATGGAGAATTACCCAGAGATTATTTCACTCTGGTTCTGTCAACCCATAGTGCATATTTTAATAGAGTGTTCCATTCTCTAGGGTTCTTTTCCACCTATTTTTTATGATGTCTAGCAAATTTTTATTAGTGGAATTGGCAAGGCCATTACCTTGGGGATAATAATTAGATGAAAACTTCAAGGTAATGCCATATTCAATTGCCCAGTTAGAGAATTTTAATGAAGTGAAAGTAGGGCCATTGTCACATACCAATGCATAAGGAACAATGAATCTGGTGATAATGTTATCTTCTAGGAACTTGATCACGACGTCCATTGTGTAGAGCTTACTACACATAGCTTTGGTCCACTTGGTACAATAATCAATGATAGTCAGGACATACTTGTGTCCATTTGATGATGGAGGATTAATCATGTCGATGAAGTTCATTCCCCATTGCGTGATTGGGAGTATTTCCATTATTGGTTGTAATGGTTGAGGTGCATACCTTTCTCTATTTTTAGCTACCTAACATGTATGACAATGTTTGATATGCTCAGCAGTATCTTTGAATATAGTTGGTCAGTAGTATCCTACTCTAAGAATCTGATGTGTAGTCACTAGGTGCGACTAGTGGGTCGTTCCAAACTTATCATGCAACTCGTGCAGGACCTTGTTTGCTTCTTTTCAATTAAGGCATCTCAGATATATGCCTTCATGATTCTTCTTAAAGAGGATTCCTCCTTTACTCATGTGTCCTTGGGATTTAATCCTCAAATCTCTCCTTTGGGATGCCCTCAAATGTGATGGACATTTTCCTGTGATTAGGATATGTGTGATCTTTGCATACCAATCGTCTTGTTCACCCAAGTTGACTATGTACTGCTAGCTAATCAACCTAGGATCTATTTCAGCTATCATCTGCATCAAGGCTTGTCCTTTGACTAATTTCATTGGGGTAATGTCCAGATCATACTCTTGTAGGACAATGATCCATTTGGCTCGTCTCTCCCCTGGTTCATTCTGCATCAATAGCATCTTGATTGTTGAATTAGGTACGACAGAGATCACTTGACTTCTCAAGATGTAATGTCAAATTTTATTAACTGCTCTGACTAAGGCTAGTTCTTGACATTCTACATCTAGGTATTTTATCTCAGCATCCCTGAATGGACTGCTCATGAAAACAATAGGCTTTTCTTCCCTTGTATCATTTCTTTGTGTTAGGATAGTAGTGCATGTGTGATTAGAAGCAAATGAATATATGTAGAACAATCTTGTGTAATCAGGATTGTTCAAGACAGGATCATTGGCAATGGCCTTCTTAATGTCCTCGAATGCAACTTTAGCATTAGGTGTCCATTCTATTTTGGCATCCTATTTCAACATTGCATTAAGTGGTCTTACTATCTCAGCAAAACCAGTTATAAACTTCCTGACAAAATTTATCTTGCCAAAATATGACTTCAACTCCTTCTTACTTCCTGGTACTTGGAGTTTCATAAAGGAGTTGACCTGATCTAGATCAATGGATATCCCATTCTCTAATATGACATGTCCTAACAATTTACCTGTGGTGACTCCAAAGATGCATTTCTTTGGGTTAAGAGAGATGTCATATTATTCGCATCTTTATAACACTTTCCTCAAATATGCGATGTGATCTCTTTTGTTTTTGGAAAACACCATCAAGTCATCCATATAAATGATACTACATTGGCCAACCAGACCTCTAAAGGCTATGTCCATGGTGCATTGAAAGGTTGTGCCAGCGTTAATCAGGCCAAACAACATTCTTCTGTATGCAAAGATTCCCCACTTTGTAGTGAAAGCAGTTTTCAATCTATCTATTTTATCAACCATGACTAGTTATATCCAGAGAATCCATCCAAGAAAGATGTCATCTTGGCTCCATTAACCATTTGAAGTACTTCATCTAAAGAGGGAAGAGGATAATTATCCTTTTTCGATGCTTTGTTCAGATTCTGAAAGTCCACGCATGGTCAGATGTCTCCATTTTTCTTCCTAACTAGTACCAGACTGGCCACTCATGTTGAGTGCCTGATAGGAAAAATGATACGTGTCACCAATATTTTCTTGAATTCTTCAAAAATCAAAGGTTCTAGTAAGGCATTTACCATCCTTTTCTTCTGCCTAAACAATTTCACATCTGGCTTCAATGGAATGGTATGTCTAATAATAGACGTATCATATGTTTTGAGCTCATCATAGGACAAGGCAATCACATGTATGTAATCTTTCAGAGCTTGAGCAATCCCTTCCCATTACATCTGAGTGCAGACCTTTCCAATCAGGACCTTTCTGGGTTCTGGACCTTCACCCAGATTCGTAGATTCACAGTCACCTCCATTAGTTTTAGGGATATCCTTATGTTTCACTATGTTATCCAGATCAAATAACCTTTCTAGTTCAACCATCCCTTTGGGAATCTTATTATCTTGTAAATCAATAATGGATTCTTCATCCCATTCTAGATTTTCATGATACTGCTCATCAATCACTTGAGCTTCGAAAACATCTCAATTGGCAATGAAATCTAGAATATATTGATCATCATCAAAAACTTGAAAATTGGTAACATTGTTTGGTATTGATGGGATAGACACTAGCTCTACTGAGAATCTTTTCAATCCAAATAATGTCAATGGCTCTAAGGTACTAGCGGTGGTAGCTAATGTGTTGGCTTGATGATTGAATTTTCTTGGCACATGAGTAATATTGAAAGCATCAAAGCCTTTGATTAAGTCCCAGTCTCTATGTCTATAGTTGGACAATCACTTATAATTGCAAGTGTATTGCGTTTCTTTCTTGTTTGACCAATAGCTCAGAATCTCTAAATACATGGAGTATACTAACTTTCTTCTTTAGTGCTAAGAGGAGTCCATGAATCAATGCTTCATATTCTGCAACATAGTTAGTGCGGTGGAACTGTAATCTGTATGTGGCTAGAAATGACTTCCCTCATGGACTTAGTAAATCAATTCCAACTCCGGCACCCTGTTTGGATTTCAATCCATCAAACTCAAGTATCCATGGATGATCACTCCTAAGATCTTTCTCAAAATCTTTTCTTTTCTTTTTAACGTTTCTTAGAGAATCTTTCTCTGCAACCTTTAACTCTCAAAGCTCGGATTGTTATTTCACAATTTGGTCTCAGATAATACAAGTGTCTATACATTTACCATATATGTCTTCAAGCTTAGTACCTGTACATGACTTTTCTTTCGTATCATTTGTATTACCTAGATCCTCGATCTTTGGGAGAGTAATGGCATCCAGACTTTTGGTTCTTAAGAGATCAATGCCATTAGGGACTACTTTACATATCCTTAGTTCATTTCTAAGTGCATCTGGATCTTTGTCCTTTTCAGCATGAATTGTATTATTGACCTCTGGTTTTGCCTCGGTTGAAGCTCTCACATGCAGGTTCAGCTTCTTTTGTGAGCACACATGTTCTTCCTTGTCGGCTATGTCTAGACACAATGCACAAGTAGTCTCAAAATGTGTATTCTGGTGTAATCTACACCATCCTTCTAGTGAAACTTCTCTCAATGGAATTTTATGTTGTATGCATCTTTGCATTTCCTTAGACAAAT
Source organism: Cunninghamia lanceolata (assembly GCA_027924645.1). Lineage (NCBI taxonomy): Eukaryota > Viridiplantae > Streptophyta > Pinopsida > Cupressales > Cupressaceae > Cunninghamia > Cunninghamia lanceolata. Next base: position 195,449 of record BSBN01000791.1, on the reverse strand, counting down.
CTCCTTCAAAATCACACAGACGAGTTTCTTCATTATCCTCTAAATGATCATGATCTGACTCTATCAGGATGTTAGTTCCTAGTGTGATCTGATTTACCTCATTGATTCCATGTGTCTAAGTACACTTCAGTATTTCTTTGACTTGGAAATCTAGAGGTTTGACATGGTATACCCCCTATTCTACTTCTGCATATAACACCTCATTATTTTGATGATACTTAGTGATCATATGTTTCATTCTCAGTTTTTCCTCGATACGAATCTGATTTGGAATTGGTCTACATGGCAACCACATATGGGAGAAGTTTGTTGCCATATATCCATTCAGTGTCTTTGACCAATCTCTTCTCAACAGCATATCATACATGTCTAGGATGTATACCATTTGAATATCAATAAAATGTTGGACTCTTGGATCAGAAGCCAACTGCATATGAATATGAGTTAATTCCCCTTTAACATTTACTTCAGACTTGTCTAGTTGAGTGACTTTCTTTAGAGATTTGGCGGGAGACAAACCTAAGATTTGATAGACCGACAACAGCATGACATTTGTGGATGCTCTTGAGTCAACTAGGCAATTATGCAAATTCTTACCAAAAATCCTTAATGTTAGGAGAAAATGAGACTTTGTTTTCTCTTTATAGACTGCAATTTGCACATTAGCAGCATGTACGTGACCTTTGTCCCTAGGTTTGAGGGGAACATCTTTGTTTGTAGACTCTCTGGTTTGGGCATTACCAAGAACATTTTCCTTTGGTGATGATTCCTCTAAGGTCTTGAGAAAAGCTCTTTTAATGACTAGATTTTTAAGCAATTCAAATAGAGACAAGCTTATTTTCATCTTCTTGATTTCTTCAACTTAGTAATTGACCAACATATTTGACTTGGAAAGTTCATACATACCTTTGGCTGAGAGTGAAGTAAGTGTTGTTGACTTGCCTTTTGAGGTGAGGGATTATTGTTGGATGACACGTCTGGAGGTGTATTGAAGTTATTTGGAGGAATAGAACTTGTCAGGGGTCTTGACGATCTATTATTGTTGTTACTCCTGAGGTTATAGTTATGACCTCTCTAAAACTACTGAAAGGCATGGATTTTGTTGACTTCTTGTTTAGGCTCATTATCACCTTCAAAAGGGAAAGTGTAAACTTCCAGTACTAGAGCTGACTCTTCACATGAGTGTATAATTCTCATGGACTGTGTTCGTTTATTCTTCCAGGAACATGAAGCTTTCCAGCATCATGGTGGATTCATATCCAAGGGGAACAATTTCATTTCCTTCTAGAAATTTTGTTTCTCTTTCAGTATTTTGTACTTCCACTTGGAAAATACTTGTGGCAATCCTGAATTGAGGGCAATCTAGTTTAGCATGAGCACTAGTATTGTGTATCCTGCACCAATTGTCCAATGCATCTTTGGCTAGATTGACTCTTGTCGTCAGTTTAGGTTCTTTAGGAACCTGATTATCCAGTGGTGAAGGAAGACTTCCATTATTTGGGGTGGTGTTTCAGACTCTGGGAGGTCGAGGTGCATTATATCCTCTATTATGATGATTCTAATTGTTACTTTTAGCATAAAAGCTTTGATTTCTCAATTGAGTGACTTCAGTGGTCAACCTTTTAACTGAACTGTGATTTCTCTGATATCCTCTTTCTCTTCTTGAACTTTCACTACTACATTATCTTGAGTAGGGAGATAGAAAGAATTACCATTCCTATTCAGTCAAACTTTAGTGAAACTAGGTTCGGGATGTAGGACCATCTGGTTGTTCCCTTGCGGCTGAAAAGCATTAATCAAGGGAACCGACAGAGGATTCATCAGACGAGCATGGTTCATTAAACCTCCATTTATTTGTTGCATTTGATTAGGTACATTAGGATGTCTTATGCTTTGCAAAGGACCATATCCTACCTTCTTCATCTCAGTGTTCACTTTTACTATTTTTGCGTATGCACCAGATAAAGTTATGATACTAGGATCAACTCTTCTTACAAACATCATTGTTAGAAGGTCCAGGGTGGAATAATAGAATAACAAAGCTGCAGCTTTAGGAATATTGTAAGGGGTTGTCAATCTAGAATATGCTCTCTGGAACCTATCATTAAAAGTTGTGATGAATTCACCTTCTCCTCTTTTGATCTCAACAAAGTGATGATACATCGTCACTGCATCAACTGGAACTCTGAATCTAGCTTTGAAAGATTGCTCCATCAATGACCAGGTTGTGATATAATTCTACAGTAAATTTACATACCAGCAATATGCTTCTTCTCTGAGAGTGTATGGAAACAATTAGCAGATGACATCTTCGTGCTGAATTATTTCTCTAAAGCAAGCTTCCTTAAAGGTTCCAAGATGATCTTCAGCATACTGATGAACATGATATTTTGGACACAATTTGTCTAGATTCTTTAGCATATCATTATATGCAGTAAAGCTGATAGGTGATTCGACATTAAAGAATGTCATTGGGGCTTGGATTAGAATTACTAGCACTACAGGGATAGGATGTCTCGGTTGAGCACTAACTGGGTGAGTTATCTGCCTCACATTAGGTAATTCATGCAAAGGACCACTAGATTGGGACCTTGTGACAGGTCTGTGAGCCAACTCAAGAAATTAGGATGAACTTTGAGGTTCAGGACTGGATCTTTGCAAAGGTATGTTAGGATGGTCAAATACTAAGGATATTTGCAACAAACTACTAAAGTTGTAAGGTATTTGACAGAATCTTCAAAGCATGACTAACTCAAAGTCAAGAAATGTCCTTCTAGCACCAAATTGTTGATGTGGTTGTTAGTCATGCTCACATAGATAAAAGTTTACACAATAAATCCCTATCTATCTTGAAAGGCTTCAAGATCCCTAAAGATTTGAAGTCCCAAGTCTCTGGTTGTTAGGTCTTGACTGCTTGGTGCTCACTCAAGGTTTGTTGTGTTTTTGTTCTTTCCATTTTGGGGCCTTACGTACTTTAAGTCACTTTCTTCTAGATTCGGTCAAACTTCACAAATATGATGTACGTTTGTCACAATCTGCACATAGTCTCAACAATTTATGTCAAATTATCAAGCACATGACCAAGCTTCGAATGAATTATCATGAATTTGACATAACTTTGATCAATTCTTCTGAAATTATCCCTAGCTTTAATCAATTCTTCTAAAATTATATCCTTTCAGCTAACCTTTACACAAACTTTGAATTCGTCTAAATATCTTCTTAACAGCATGAAATTCATTAACATTTACGATTACTTTTCTCTGGATTTATCATCATTTGCAATGATTTACGACAATTTGTGAAATAAAAGACAAGAGATAAGTTTGAGAAGAAAAAGTTCTAAGAAATTAATATTTTTAGTGATCACACATGAATATCCAGACATGTTCATGAAATGAAGCTAATCTAATTATACTTCACCATGAATTCCATAGCTACACATAACAGATGCAAATCTTTAGAGGAAATGTTAACAAGAGCAAGGAATCATTCAAAAGCACTCCTAAGGGATGCAATGACTAACATTCCATACCAGAAATCAACTAAGATTACTCAGGATTTACAATTTTTTTTATGTAATCTACTTATTCAATTTCATTATGTATGCAAGAGATATACAATTTTGTCACCGTCTAAGAAAGAACCATGAGGTAAGTCACAAAGTTGCTAAAATTCACACTTAGCGCTCAACAAGTTTCCTCAATTCAATCTCCCTATTTACAATTGATCTGGATCCTTTTATAGAACAAGGATCATAATCAGTTACAAGATCAAAAGTCAAGATTTCCCTCAAAATATCCAAGGTCACAAAACAAGGCATGTGATTGCCAGTTGGCAATCAAAGAACAGATGACATCTAGCACCTGATATATTCCTTAGCATCTTCAATGTGCATCCTCTAGAATATTCTTACTAAATCTATTGTTGCATACACATCACTAATCATGTGGATATTTACCTTAACGAGTATTCTTCACATTGGTATCCCGTGATTGCAAAATTGATCTCTTGGGCATTAGACTACTTTGTGTCTGAAGTTATCTTCCTCAACTATTCCCCCTCTAGAATCTAGGAATTTATACTAATCATATGTTGTGATAGTCTCATCTATATCAACCTTATCAAACTTTTGTGCTTTGGTCTGGGCATATTCCTACATTTGGAGCTGACCACCTATTGATATCCTTACTTATCTAGACATCCAGCTTCCCTTTGTATGTCTTTACCTTCATAGATAAGTCCATTACTTCATCTATAGTCTTCTCCAAAAAATGCCTAATAGGATCCCTCAAAATAGGCTCATATCGAGCCTTAAACACTCCTACAGATGTTTGTTCTTCATACGTTTCCTTCTCATCTATCAAGGTCCTGAGAAGTTCTTACAGAATCTCCATCTCATCTATCAGGAGGTCATGTGCCATGGTGCTTATATCCCCTGCCTTGTGCCTACACCCTTTCAAGATGTCAGTCTCAAATTTCAGGTCCTTCATCTATATGGATATCTTCAGTATTGTCTAGACCATCATTATATTGTGGCTCAACAACACCTTGTCACTTAACTTGCAAATGACTTTCAATTTACCAAGATCCTGAGCATTTTGATCAAGTCTTATAGTGCAATCTTTCTTCAATGTACTCGCTTTACCTTTGATGAATGTCAAGTCATCCCAGTTCAATAATGCGGTTTAGATCACCTCTTCCCCATCCTTTATGAATTTCTAAAACCAACCTTGCATTACTTGTGCCTGATGCTTATTCGCATCCAAGTCACTTATTTTATCTTGTATCACCAGTGTTAAATTGGTTGGGACCTCTGTTAATTGCACCCCAAGGACTAATAAACCCCTTACGAAACCACGGAGCTGGGCAATGCGCCCCTTAAGCTCCTTCTTCTTCAATTTATCCTTGCGAATTCTAGCAGTTGTAGCTTCTGCACTGCCTATGAGCTCATCAATCTCTTGCTCAGTAGTGGCATGTCCTAGGTCTAGGGTGGTAATCTAATATTCACTTTTTGTGATTTCACCCTTTGCCTTATCCATTGTAGGCACAACCAAATGGGTTGTCCTATGACTTGCTACATCTCTTTTGATGGCTGACACTACCCTTGCCTTTAGCTTAGGCTTCATTCCCTCCACATAAAATAATGATTTAAAATCAAAATGAACCAAATTAATAGGAGGTTCAATTACCTCTGAAACCAACCATTCTGGTACATCTGGTGCAGGTCCTTCTTGACCAGATTGCTCAATGTGAACATCCTTTATCACTAACTCTGTGTCCTTGCTTGGACCTCCCCCTTGTTGCGGCATTTCCTCCTGGGGAATCTCTTGCTATGGTAACTCTTGTTGAGGGACTTCCTACCATAGGATCTCCTATTGAGGGACTTCCTACTAAAGAGCCCCTATATCAACTTCCATGGATTCATGCTCAGGATTGTCCATCTCTTGGTACATTTCTTCTTCTTCCTCGTCCTATTTACTTTGTCCCTCAAGTGACAACGAATGCTGCACTTGCTCATCAAGATCTTTTTCTACTTGGTCTTCAACCTGTTTCATGTCTCCTTTAGGTGCATCTTGAAGTACTTATCTTTACTCCTATAGAAGGTGATGTCTTTGGTTGATTTCTCCATTACTACTTGTTGAGATATCTCCACCTCTTCCTATGTTTTAACCCCTGTACTCAGAACATCTGGTTGGTCTACTGGCACATTTGGCGATCCAGGTCCCTTAGTATCAAATATCTCCTCTACTTCTAGACCTTAATCTTTTGATGTATCTAGATCTTCTATTTCTTCCAACTTAGTGTCCACTTGTTGTAGTTCCTTAAGTGGCAGTGATGCCAAATGTACAAGCAAAGAGGAAATTGGATCATTGGTCACTGCATGAGTGACTTCGTCGTCTATCAAATCCACTACCTGAGTCAGTGGCAACTGCAACTCCTCAGTGCAGGCTTGTTCCTATGCCCTTGCTTCCTCAACCAACTCTTGTTTTACTTTGATTATCTGCTTGGTTGTTTGCCCCCCTTGAAGCTCCATGATTTGGCCACCAATATGAACTTGATATGATGGCACCTGCTATGCTAAATGTGTTTGGAGTGCAGCTTGTGGCAATGGGAGCTCTTTGTGAGGTTGACCAGATGCGAGCATAAGTTCCATCTTCATCGGTCTTGATACCTCTTCATGGGTGTCCAAGGGCTTTGTAATTACATCTCTCATAGGCATTGTTGGCATTCCCCTCTTTTTCTTGAGAATCACCACACCCTCCAATATGTCTTTGGTAGGTCATCCTTCGGGTGTCACAACTAAGATAGGAATGGCAGGCACTAGCTGTACTCTTGGAGGCAATGGCCTAGTGGCCACGGTGATACCTTCTGCAGTTAAGGCTTCACCAGATGCAGATGTTCCTAGCTCTGCCAATTCAGCCTCCATGATTCACCTCTTGACAATGAGGAAATCATCATAATCCGCATCCACACAGTCTTTCCTCTTCTTCTTATTATCATACGTCAAAGCTATGCCTTTGGCCTTCAGCTCATTGACCTTCTCATCAACCCATTTTTTAGTGGCGATCATGACCTTCTTGGTAATGACATCAATTGATGTCTCATCTAGCTGAGTCCAGTCTAGGAGAGGCAGGGTCTCCTTGTATATCTATTTCTCATTATAGTCAAGATCAAGGACCTGACCATCATCAGACTTCATCTATAAAGGAACCTCAAGACATCCTATAGTCTAGATCTGATTTAGGGTCGACCTCTGGTATCCCCATCTTCTGACATCCTTATCATCATTACAGTCTGCCCAATAATCCTCAAAATGAGGAACATGTTGTATTTTCTTATTAACATACCTTGCCATCCTACTGTAAGGATCAAAGGTACATGTGAGGGGGGAAAGCTGAAAGTTGAGCATTTGCAGCTTAGCTTCAGATAGCTTGGAGTGTTTGAACTCCTCACACCTATACCAGCCAATGTCCAGTGGGAATTTTATAGTCCCTCAGCCTTGCTTCTGAATTACATATGCCTCGTATGAGGGGATTATCTGCCTAGTGATTTCCAATAGCAAAACCTTATCAATTGGATATCAAGGAAACATGAAGGGGTTGCCCTCAAATATTCCATTATGATATATGCAAATGTTTGGAACTAGATAAACTAGGACCCATGTGTTGTGATGACCACTTCAGCCTCTCTTTAGATTCTTTTGACTCAGTCTCCTTCCATTAACTGGACCAGCCACATTATAAAATAGTCATTCACTCTTCTACAGTGGACAATGGACTATTTCTTCTTCATTTATGGGTAATACTCCCACACCAATTTCTCTCCTTTCTTGCTACCAAGCTTCCCGACTGTGTACAATTCATCGAACTGGGTCTGGTATGCGCAAGAATATAATACATAGGAGGTCATGCAAAACCTCTACTTCTTTTTCGATCCAATCATCCCCACATGTAGGGAGTCGCTAATCAGTTGTACCTAGTGCACTAAACCACCTCTATCCTTTACAAAATGAATGAGGCCATACATCCATAACTCGAATCCCCCTGAGTTTTCCTTCCCTACCATTCAGCTTAGTAGGGTTATCATGTATTGGACTTCAAGGTTGAAGTCGTACCTATATAAATTTTGTGGCATCTTCGAGACTACCTTTGGCCTAGTTTTTGGGTCCATCCATGAGGTGTGCATAATCTTTCTGCATTACGTGACATTAGACTTTTACTCCGTTGATAAGGCATTCAGGTCTATCTCGAAGACCTCCTGGCTCCATGGTAACCTGAAGGTTTATGCGATTCCTTTAGGTGAGAAGTTCGCATAAACTCACCCCTGGTACTCTACCTTCTTGTTGATAGGATTGTACTTCTGGGTGTATTCAATCTCCAACTCCAGAGCATCTATGGCATATGGAAAGCTGGTTGCATGACACATCCTGCTAGAGACTATGTTATTGAGTGTTGTGTGTGTTAGTGCCTGAATTGACTGACAATTTTTGAGCAATTTTCATGCAGGCACTTTCCCTAAGAATCCAAAAAATGTTCTAAGTCTTTGGGCTTCCTCAGCATTTTTCAGCTACATCATCATATTTTCTTCGAAGAGGAGGTCATCATCATCATCTTGTCTTCGATGATGGTTTGCATCATCATGTTCTTCGTCGACTGGTTTCTCAACGTCATCATCATATTTCATTATCGGGTGATGTTTTGATATCATCCCGATCCTGCTGATGAGCTACAGTGCGCCTTGATTTGCTTGCGGGGGTGATTTTTTCAAGTATCCGGTGATCTCCCATTTATCACCTTGCCCAAACATGATGATGATGTTGCCCCGATATCCTGAAGGGGTTATTCTCTAAGTTGTTCGACCTGACTTGTTTTTTCTTAAGGGTCGTCGTCATCATCATCATTTTTCCAGTTATCACCGTGTTGCTTGCGGGGGTCATCATATTTTCTGCCTTCATGATATTTCGCCGGGGTGATATTTTTATCATCGGGTGATCTTGGTTATGATCATCCTGATGATGTTGTTGAAGAATTCTAAGTGTGACCCGATATTCACTGGGGTCATCATATTTTGAACGTCAGGATGATCTTAGTCAATATCAGCCTGATGATGTTGTATCACTTCATGTTCGTTGTTTCTTCATCCTGATGATGCTGACGTCATCCTTATATCAGGGTGATATCTATTTCTCTGCCTATCTGCATCATGATATTTCCGAAGGAGGGGGTGATATTTTCATATCACTCGGGTGTATGTTCGTTCCAGCGTCGTGATGATGCCGATATCAAGGAAATATCTGCCTGCCGGCTTCGTGCATTATCTAGTGGGGGTGATCTTTTCAAGCATCATCATATTCATCTATCGCCCCGATCTTATAGTGGAGCTACAGTGCAACCTGATATTCATGCATCAGGATGATATTTCCCAATATCCGGTTGTCTTCCGAATATCATCCTGATGTCGATATGATGATGACGTCATCAAGGTCCGGGGGGGTCATACTTCTAACACTGATCATCTTGTGGAGATCTCCCGATATTTGCAAACATGATGATGACGTCATCCGGATATGAGGAGGTGCGCAGTGGGCAGATATGATGATGACGTCAGCAGGATATGATGATGACGTCATCAGGATGTTCATCGGCCAGACTTTTGGTATAGGCTCGGCAGGAGGATGTTCCTCCGATGGATCAGGTTGTGCCGATGAAGGCGATTATCATGCAGGTTATATTGCGATATGATGATGATGTCAGGGTGATATTTCAAACAACAGGATATCATGCTGCTGGAGGATGATGATGATGAAGTCTTATACTAGTGTCGTCAGGAGCAAAAGCACCGACATCACATATGCTCATGACCTAGTATATAAAGTGTTAAAGAGGTCGCCGCGGGGTGCATGTGGGATATTGATATCCTGCATATTTGAAATATCATGATGATGAATCTCGGCGGGAAATGGTTGCGATGCAGAATTGATGTTTTTCCCAAGGCCGCGGGTTGGTGCGCCATTAATGGCGAAGGTTGCAGAGGTATGGGCGGATCTGGTACCCGATTGAAGGTGTACATCAGCGGACAGTGGCGCAGGGCTCGAGATATCTTCCTGTCTCCTCCCCTACCTGCTGCATTCAAGTTTGGGCACCAATCTGGTAATGTTTGAGCGCCATCTTTCTGATACTGTGTATCTGGCAGGATTTTTGGTCAACCATGTAATTAATTGCTGAGCACCTACCTGGCTGTTATAAGCAGGTTGTGTTGCTCATTTGTTGGTTGTTGAAAGTTGAAGATTTTGGCTCTGTAATGCATAACAAGCTGATCTGGTTGCTCTGTACAGCTTACCTGTGAGTTTATGTATCTCTTGTTGTATGTTTTTGGCATGAACCCACTGATTTCATGATTAAACTTATATGAGAAATGCTATCTTAGCATGTGTTGTGTTAATTCTGTCTCCAGTATTGCATGTATTCTTCTTCTGAATCTGGATGTTTGGTAATGTTTAGATTCTAGAGCATAGAATTCCTATGTTGAATGTCTGATCTTTTAACTTCTGCTCAAGGGGTAGATTAAACTGTTTTTAGGTTGAACATTGGGAAGGGTATACTGCAGTAGGGATACCATAAGTAGAGATAACCTAACACTTTGTATTGGGAGATACCTGTAAGGCAGGTATCACATATATCCCCTTGAAATCCAGTTTTAGTTGTTCATGCTGATCATTCACAGGTGTATGTCTACTGACTCCAGGCCCTGGATAGGCACCAATCATGCTTTGTTTTGTGTTATAACCATATCCAGCTTTGCATCCAAGCTTAAAATCCAAATCAAAATCTAAAACCAACATTAGGACATTAGAGTTAGTTTTAGGAACCTCAGTCCTCTGTCTACAACTGCAAATAGGCCCAAAGCTAGCCCCTTTGCCCTTATCTTTCAGTTTTGGTCTACTTACAGGAGGACCCATCTGCTTTCTGTCAACATCCCAGCCTTGCATGCATATCCTCATGGATGTTGAGTAGGGAATACCCCCCTAGGTCTTGCAGAGCCTGAAGAAGAAGAGGAGATAAAATATAGAGTCTATCTCCTACACTGTTGACCCCCTGGCCCAGAGATCCTGTTGATCACTGATGGCTACCTTGTAGGGAAATCTAGGAATAAGCATCCAGTCTGGGAAAAAGTCAACAGAAATTGATGACTCCGCTGGGGATGTACTAAAAAATGATATACTTGTGGCCCATCCGAGTCACTAACAAAATGATGCTCTGCTGGTGGAATGAACCTGGAAAAGTAGCTTTCAGCTATTGAAAATTTTGTCCTCTTTGGAGAGGTGGCGACTCTGCAAAAAAGATCCAAATGCACATGAAAGATAAATGTATGTTATTGGTTGAAAGATGTACATATTTCTGCATCTGTATGAGAAAAGGTACCTTGTTACTTCCCCTTTATTTGCTATTTTACTGCATAAGTTAGATGCCAGGGGAAGCCTTAGGTCTTAGACAGACAAAGGATGTCTAAGAGTAGGATTTTTATGAATCCAAGTATGAATTATCCCATACTCAGTGGTGAAATGTTGGATAAAGGAATAGAAGAGATAAGAAATAGGTTGATATTCTTAGAGGCTGAGCAGGCCCAGTTAAAAAGCAGTAACCCTGTTGTGTCTGCCAGTCAGAAAGCTAAACCTCCTGTCAGCCCTTTTGATCCTTTGTATGACCAACTGGATTTGTCATGGGTGGATTATAAAGTAGAAACTATGCCTGCTAGGATATACTGTCAGATGCCTAGATTTAGTGGTCACAGTATATGTGATGGGAATGCACATATCCAAAATTTTCACAGTTTTATGGGAAAACATTCATTTAGAGATGAGGATATGTGGATGAGGTTTTTTGTTAGGTCCTTTGATGCAAAAGCAAAAGACTGGTATTTGAGCTTTCCAAAGAAATTTTTTGCTTGTTGGGATGAGCTTGCTGACTGTTTCAAGGAAGAATTTGCAAAAGAACCGGCTGATCTTGTTGTAGAATTGATGAGAATCAGAAAACAAGATGAAGAGCCATGTGTTGATTTCAGTCATAGGTTTGCAGTAGCCCTTTCACATGTCCCTGAAAGTTTCAGACCTGATATTTCAGCCTGTGTTGGCATATTCTTTGAAGCTTTTGAGGAGGGCTTTAGTGCAGTACTGAGGGATTTCAAGGTGACAAGTATGCAGATGGCATACAGGTTCATAGAAAAGATAGAAAAAACCAGAAATGTGTACCTGCTGAAACCCCTGTCCCCAGGCTTTGGTGTGAGAAATGGTTATGAAGCTGCAAATGACCAAATGATTATGGCATCATGTGCAGATAAAAATGAAAATAAAAGCATAGAGGTTGAGACTGCTGTGTTTGAACATAATGCTAACAATACTGCTCAACTGGATTGTTTACCAGTTGAGGATGCCAGTGAAAGGACTAATGAGGATTCCCATTGCAATGATGAGGCATCTGACCATGAAAACAATAACGAGGTTGTGGACAGCAATGAGCAATTTTTGGAATGGACCTGTGGAGATAATTGTGAGTATTGTACTCAAGACAGAGAAGATATAAGCAAACAGAGAAGCAGTCCTATGTGTGACCCATTGCCTACCTTTCAAACACATGGAGATCATGAAGAGCAGTCAGAAATTGAAATAAGTGCTAGTTCAGAGCATGATTGTTTTTCATTTGATGGCTGTTTTGCTTATGACACACAGGCTGATACTCCTCCACAGAGTGAATCCATTGGTGATGAAGATGTGTGCTCTGCTGCCCATGAACAAATGGCATACTATGATGAAACTGATGCACCTGGGTCACCCATTTATGACACATATGGTGATGAGGATCTGTCCAAGTATGGTGAGGATCTTGACATTATTTTTGGCTTGGATTCTGTTTCTCATCCTGATGAAAGAGGAAACAACATACATCAGGTAAGTGACTGTGAAAATGTGCCTGATTGTAAAGAGGTGCCAGAGCCTGATCTTTTCCAGCTTGGTGCTGCTGATTGTTGTGTACATGATGTGCACAATTGTGATTTTGAAAGCTTTCCTTTTGATGTGCCAGCATATAATACAATGAGCCCTGATCTTCCTAGTTGTGTGGTGGACTCTGAGTGTTTCCTATTTGCAATCCAGCTAGGAGATCATGTTGCAATGCATGATGATGATACAGATGATAACCTGTGTTCTATACCATTTGAGTATGCATTGCTTGATAAACTCTACACCCACATGGCACATGATGTTGAAGGTTATCTGCACAGGGGTGATAATGACAAGCCAAACCAGAGGATTGAATATGCAGATGACAAGATTTGTTTGTGGGTGGATCCTGACAGTATCTCCAAGCTTGACCCAGTGCATGCAGATGAAAACAAGATATTTGACAAAGGGAGATACATGCTTTTCTTTTCTTGGTGGCCTTAGGCCATCAAGTGTGTTTGGTGATGCAGGTTAGTGCAGTATTTGACTCTGTGCCCAATGGATAAGGGACTGGTCTGCATCCCAGAGATCTGGGGTTCTCACTGCAGTCTTGCACCTGCACGTCCCCAGACAGAGCCACTGTTAGTGCCTAAATTGACTGACAATTTTTGAGCAATTTTCATGCAGGCACTTTCCCTAAGAATCCAAAAAATGTTCTAAGTCTTTGGGCTTCCTCAGCATTTTTCAGCTGCATCATCATATTTTCTTCGAAGAGGAGGTCATCATCATCATCTTGTCTTCGATGATGGTCTGCATCATCATGTTCTTCGTCGACTGGTTTCTCAACGTCATCATCATATTTCATTATCGGGTGATGTTTTGATATCATCCCGATCCTGCTGATGAGCTACAGTGCGCCCTGATTTGCTTGCGGGGGTGATTTTTTCAAGTATCCGGTGATCTCCCATTTATCACCTTGCCCAAACATGATGATGATGTTGCCCCGATATCCTGAAGGGGTTATTCTCTAAGTTGTTCGACCTGACTTGTTTTTTCTTAAGGGTCGTCGTCATCATCATCATTTTTCCAGTTATCACCGTGTTGCTTGCAGGGGTCATCATATTTTCTGCCTTCATGATATTTCGCCGGGGTGATATTTTTATCATCGGGTGATCTTGGTTATGATCATCCTGATGATGTTGTTGAAGAATTCTAAGTGTGACCCGATATTCACTGGGGTCATCATATTTTGAACGTCAGGATGATCTTAGTCAATATCAGCCTGATGATGTTGTATCACTTCATGTTCGTTGTTTCTTCATCCTGATGATGCTGACGTCATCCTTATATCAGGGTGATATCTATTTCTCTACCTATCTGCATCATGATATTTCCGAAGGAGGGGGTGATATTTTCATATCACTCGGGTGTATGTTCGTTCCAGCGTCGTGATGATGCCGATATCAAGGAAATATCTGCCTGCCGGCTTCGTGCATTATCTAGTGGGGGTGATCTTTTCAAGCATCATCATATTCATCTATCGCCCCGATCTTATAGTGGAGCTACAGTGCAACCTGATATTCGTGCATCAGGATGATATTTCCAAATATCCGGTTGTCTTCCGAATATCATCCTGATGTCGATATGATGATGACGTCATCAAGGTCCGGGGGGGTCATACTTCTAACACTGATCATCTTGTGGAGATCTCCCGATATTTGCAAACATGATGATGACATCATCCGGATATGAGGAGGTGCGCAGTGGGCAGATATGATGATGACGTCAGCAGGATATGATGATGACGTCATCAGGATGTTCATCGGCCAGACTTTTGGTATAGGCTCGGCAGGAGGATGTTCCTCCGATGGATCAGGTTGTGCTGATGAAGGCGATTATCATGCAGGCTATATTGCGATATGATGATGACGTCAGGGTGATATTTCAAACAACAGGATATCATGCTGCTGGAGGATGATGATGATGAAGTCTTATACTAGTGTCGTCAGGAGCAAAAGCACCGACATCACATATGCTCATGACCTAGTATATAAAGTGTTAAAGAGGTCACCGCGGGGTGCATGTGGGATATTGATATCCTGCATATTTGAAATATCATGATGATGAATCTCAGCAAGAAATGGTTGCGATGCAGAATTGATGTTTTTCCCAAGGCCACGGGTTGGTGCGCCATTAATGGCGAAGGTTGCAGAGGTATGGGCGGATCTGGTACCCGATTGAAGGTGTACATCAGCGGACAGTGGCGCAGGGCTCGAGATATCTTCCTGTCTCCTCCCCTACCTGCTGCATTCAAGTTTGGGCGCCAATCTGGTAATGTTTGAGTGCCATCTTTCTGATACTGTGTATCTGGCAGGATTTTTGGTCAACCATGTAATTAATTGCTGAGCACCTACCTGGCTGTTATAAGCAGGTTGTGTTGCTCATTTGTTGGTTGTTGAAAGTTGAAGATTTTGGCTCTGTAATGCATAACAAGCTGATCTGGTTGCTCTGTACAGCTTACCTGTGAGTTTATGTATCTCTTGTTGTATGTTTTTGGCATGAACCCACTGATTTCATGATTAAACTTATATGAGAAATGTTATCTTAGCATGTGTTGTGTTAATTCTGTCTCCAGTATTGCATGTATTCTTCTTCTGAATCTGGATGTTTGGTAATGTTTAGATTCTAGAGCATAGAATTCCTATGTTGAATGTCTGATCTTTTAACTTCTGCTCAAGGGGTAGATTAAACTGTTTTCAGGTTGAACATTGGGAAGGGTATACTGCAGTAGGGATACCATAAGTAGAGATAACCTAACACTTTGTATTGGGAGATACTTGTAAGGCAGGTATCACATATATCCCCTTGAAATCCAGTTTTAGTTGTTCATGCTGATCATTCACAGGTGTATGTCTACTGACTCCAGGCCCTGGATAGGCACCAATCATGCTTTGTTTTGTGTTATAACCATATCCAGCTTTGCATCCAAGCTTAAAATCCAAATCAAAATCTAAAACCAACATTAGGACATTAGAGTTAGTTTTAGGAACCTCAGTCCTCTGTCTACAACTGCAAATAGGCCCAAAGCTAGCCCCTTTGCCCTTATCTTTCAGTTTTGGTCTACTTACAGGAGGACCCATCTGCTTTCTGTCAACATCCCAGCCTTGCATGCATATCCTCATGGATGTTGAGTAGGGAATACCCCCCTAGGTCTTGCAGAGCCTGAAGAAGAAGAGGAGATAAAATATAGAGTCTATCTCCTACACTGTTGACCCCCTGGCCCAGAGATCCTGTTGATCACTGATGGCTACCTTGTAGGGAAATCTGGGAATAAGCATCCAGTCTGGGAAAAAGTCAACAGTGTGTTCTTCATGTGTTTGGATTCTTGCCCTGAAAGCTTCTAAATCTACTCTTCAACAATGGGTGTCTAGGGCATGTCCATACTTACTCCATACCCCACCGGGAGTGGAAAACATTGGCTCTGTAAACTCATCATCACATTGCTTTTATCTTTTCTACATTGTGTCCTGCATGATACAAACATATAAAATTAATCCCACATTTAGAAATTAGGGCATGGAAATTAATCTGAGATTTGCAGAGTAATTCAAGATCATTTTATAGCGAGATGAATGACTTTAGCTTAGGTAAATGAGCTCACCCTCTGATAAAGATAGAATTACTGTAACTGTCAAGAAAGAGGGGTTTTGTCGTATATGTACCTGATGAGTAGGATATCACCTTGGTTATGTTGTATAGAGGATGTTTGTTCCCTATTATGCTTCTCATTCAATTAATTGCCTAATTCACCTTGAACCCTGCAAATTTGCTTTCTCTAGTAATCTTCTGCAACCCTGCTCTTTAGATCTCTTTTGAAATGCTTTTTGTGATTTTAGAAATGCATTGGAATTAGCTTTAATATTTCATGAAAATTGCTAAGTATGGTGTGAATTGAATGCTACTGGATTTAGGTGAGTAATTACTGTTCAGGAATGGGTAAAGACGACAGTTGGCAAGAGCTGATATTTTAAATTTAAATCCCAATGGCCAAAAGAAACTCTCAGTGTGGGAATTAAAATAAATAGACTAGATGGTCGTTTGGATATCAGATATCCTATTTGAAATGCCTAGTGTAAATGTATGGTTGAAATGTCTTGTTGAAAAGTCAATAGGTCGTGTGCTTGTTTTCTAATACTTTGGATAGGATATGGATATGCACACATGGTAGCTTATCGCAATAGCGTAGAGCAGACTCATCTCTGATGACTAACATTTGTGCAGATGTGCTACTGATTAAAGGAGCACACATAGGACTTTTCTTTTGTTGACTGAGATTGTGGGTCCGCATGACAGGTGTCAAAATTTTTCAATGGCGCAGTGTAGACTCATCCCCGACAAACTAACCTTGCGATGGTGTGTGACCAATAGGAAATAGATCTACGAACTGAGATAAAATTGATGGTTTGCATTAGATATTTGGATAGGACATGACATTCACTCAATCGATCATGTCAGGTTGAAATATCCTGTCTGGTAGACGTGTTCATGACTTTCTAAGTAAATTTTGACAGTTTTGACAGGATATCGACATGGATATTTACACTCAGAATGTGCTAATGACCAATCCATATGGATGGAAATTGGGCTATATTTAATTCAATTTTTAGGTCTGGATGTTATTTCCATGTATTTGGAACTCGATATGTAGACTGGACATGATATTTATGTTTCACCAATGTCCATTTCTAGTTGACCAAAAATGTTTGGTTGACCGGAACTTCCAAGCGGCGTAACTTGTTTATTTCAACAAATTTTCACAAACTCTATCCATTCATGGCCTTCACAAGGGATTATTTGCAACTTAGATTTTGACTTGAATTTGGCTTAGAGGTGACATGACAATTTACCATTACCACCGAAGCAGACAACAGACCAACAAGCACGATAGAAAATGTTGGGTCCTCATTTTACCAAGGCAAAATGGGGCATGTTGTGAGACTACACAATAGGGAGATCCACTTGTGGTTATTGTTTCTTTGTTGGATCAGGTGTCATATCATGTAATAGTAAGAACCAACAATCCACTTCTCTTGGTTCTACCGAAGCTGAATATAAAGGTTGTACTAATGCATCTAAAGAAGCACTATGGTTAAGAAGAATGTTTGAAGAATTTGTTCTACCTCAAAAGGATCCTACTCCTTTGTATTGTGATAATCAAAGTGTCATTTCCTTAGCAAAGAATTCAATATTTCACATAAGGACCAAGCATATTTCTCTTCAACATCACTTCATTAGAGAGCAAATTGAAGACAAACAAATTTCTCTTTTGTATTGCAAGGATGAAGATCAAGTTGAAGATATTCTCACTAAACCTCTTTGTAAACAAAATTTTCTTCATCATTGTAAAAATCTAGGCTTGCATCCCATAGATGGGTTTGATGTAATCTCCCCAAGTAAAGCTTAAAGGGGGTGTTAGAATATTAATATTTACTTGGTAAAGGTAAAGATTATTTATTAAATAATTTTCATCTCTTAAATACTTGTATTTATAATAAAAAGTGTTTTGTCTCATGTGAATATCCTCACACATGGATGACTCACGTACACATTGGAGGAATATTTGAGTTTAGCCACCTCCTTAAGAGGTTAAAACTTTGCACACACCAAAGTCATAGATGGCATGTGGGAGTTACATGCAACTCCTCTTCTCACCTCTATTTATGAGGTGTTTTCTCTCTCATTCTATTATCTCCAATCTCTCATTTTTCACATTCATGTGAACATACTCTCATTGTAATTCTTTCAAAGCTTCTTGCCATCTTTCATATTTATTGGGGTTTTTCTTTGTTTTTCCCCCTTCAAAATCTCTTGTCTCCATTCTTGAATTTGTTGGTGCTTGCTCTTGTTTTGGTTCATTTCTAATGGTAATTTCATTCCTTCAAAGAATACTCATTTGATTAGTACTTTCCATTACTCTTCATTTTCCTTTCAGAAACACCCAACCTAAGCACGAATAATTTGCATTACAATCTACCCAAATTCCCAAACCCAGATATGTCCTCTCTAGTTGTTTTGCAAAAGCCTTCTCTATTCTACAACTCAAACACCAAAAACTTGAAGTCATTATTCTTCAGATTCCATGCTTATATGATGGATAATGCATGGCTCTTGGCCTTCATCAATGAGCTAAATAGTTAGAAATAGTTATGACAAGTGTTGTCAATCTTGCATGTATTTGCCATGTCAAGAAGGGAGTGTTATCACACACACAATTGACATGTGGATTGTGTCGATTCAAATTCTAGAAGAAGTAGGTATTATGCCATGAAGTGAGTTTCCAATCAATTCTAGCCGTCAAATGAGAGCAATTGACAATTGGGCATAATCAACCATCCATTGCCCTTGGAAATTTTATTCAATCATAGCATGACACTAGGAACTTTGCAAACAGGTGGTGGAAACTAAAGAATGGTGCAAAGGCTTAAGCAATAGATAGAGATCTATATGGAGACTTGCACAATGATCGAAAACCATCCTTGAACTTGTGCAATAATGCTAATGATTACAGATGTTGTCTACAAGCTTGCAAAGAACAACTAAGTTGAGCTGGAATTTTATGCCAAAAAACAAAATGCACAAAAGTGCAAAAGTTATGCAACTTCACTCACAACAAAGATTCCCCTAACAAACACACCAAAACAAAAAACATCAAAACACATGTGCAATCTAATCTTGTGCATGGAAAAAACCCTAGGAAACAAGACAAGAAATATTTTTGGGTGATGCAAGTGTAACGTCAAAAATTGCAAACCCTTGCAATTTCACACTACGTTTTTCACTCAATTCAATGTCCATTCCCCTAGCATGTTTTAGGTTCATTATTAGCCCTACCTTAACTTTTTCCCACCCACAAATGTCATGTTTATGTTATGTTTTAGAACTACTTTGTACTTATTTTTATGAAATTTCATTTAAGTGTTATGTTCTTGTAGTTGTTCTAAGGTGCTTTGAAGGTTTAGAAGTTGAAGTCACTCAGACACTAGCACAACATGTAGACATCCACATGACGTGCTAACATCCCGCAATCATCTTCCACCTAATGAATTTTTCTAAATGTTTCTTGACACCTTTTGTTGCATGCAAGATTCTGTGTAACGCCTCTGTCACGTTCAAATGGCTCATTTTGACTCATCCTCTCACTTCTTCCCTCCAACCTTGATGTTTTAAATCTTGGGTTTGACTTTTATTTATATCTCTTGGTAACTCCATTGTTAATTCCAACATTATCTCACATTTTTGGGCATTTTTACAGCATTATTGGCAATCTTCCTTGGCTTCCTATAGTATACAGTGAAGTTGTGTTATTTTCTCCAAGTTTATGTGATCAATCTTCAAGTTCTTGGCATCTTCATTGGGTTTTTTGATGATAGGGAGTCAATTCCAGAGCACACAACAACACAGATTGCACATAGAAAATATGAAGTTCTTTTATTGAACTAAAAATTACATTACATTACAAAAACTGGAATCAAAACAAAGGATGAATCCTCAACAGGTTGCAACACATTACAACTTGCTTCCTCTAGATTCTGGAACCTTCTACCTTCTGTAGCCTCAAATATGCTAGGATTTTCTATTTTCCCTCCTTTTCACAACTCACCACTTTTCCCCTCTTCTCTACTGCCCTAAAAGATTCCCAAAAATGATCATAAATAACCATTTTTGGCACCTTCCAGCCAAAATTTTGAAATCTGTAACTCCCTCCAAAAATAGGTCAACTTCCAAGAGTCATGTTTGATTGACGAACCATTTGATGCATTGGAAATCTCGTGAAGTGTTCTATGCCCTTAAAATTTGCTCTGTCAATTTCACCTATTTTGGGGTCGTATGGGGCCTATAAGTGCTTCATATTTGACTTTGAAACTTTTTAAAGGGTTTTTAAAGAAATGAAAACTTTAATATCTTTCAACACACAAGTGATCTTTGACCAATTCCTTCACCAAATGTTATATTTTTCAATTCCGAAGCTTTGAGTAAATTTATGTTTCCATAGTGCTCAAATGTAAAATTTCTAAAAAGAGCAGTTTGTTATTTTTAGTAGGTTGGAAATTTTAAAAGTTTTGCATCATTATTCAAGCAATTGGGTATCCAAAAATACCAAAGTTGAAAGGAACATAAAACAAAATCATCATTTTTTGGGTGATGCAAGATTGCCCTTACACCACTAGATGCTCTTGCATCAAACATCCAGGGTAATTTCAGAAGTGACCTTATCACATCTCAGGGGTTCGAGGAAAACCCAAAAGGTCAACCTCTGCCTTAGATAACTAGGAAGAATCTTTGACAGGCCTTCCTTTCCACTTAACCAAATATTCTTCATATTTCATGTTCATAGTACTTATTCCCACATGCTATCCAAAATTTCTTATATCTCCTCCTTTGAAATAGATGTCAAGATACTCCATTGTTCTTCTATTGGTCCATCCTTTGTGCCACCTTTATGATACTCTATTAAATCAAAAATGTTGAACACAGGGGAAATGTTAATTCCACTCGGCAACTCTACCTCATAGGCATTTCCTGAATTATTCTTCTTCAGGATCCTGCATGGTCCAAATGTCTTCATCTTCAACTTATTATATGTCCCCATTGGGAAACTTTCTTTCCTTAGGTGAACCATGACTCCATCACCAACCTTGAATTCCTTAAGCTTTTGCTTTTGATCTACCTTAGTCTTTTACTGAGAATTCATTTTGTTAATGTATTGTCGTACCTCTTCATGCAATCTCTTCAAGTGCTCTACAAAGTATTGGCCTCAACACTACACTTCTCTCATTTGTTTATCTTTCTCAGCTCAAAAGCATTTCTCAAACTACTCCCATATACAATTTGGATTGGAAATTTACTAGTACTCATTTTGATAGATTTGTTATATGTAAACTCTGCCTATGGTAATATCAATTCCCATCCTTTGGGCTTATCTCCTACTAAGCATCTTAGTAGGTTGCTCAAACTTTGATTCACTACCTTGGTCTATCCATCAGTCTATGGATGATGTGCAAAGATGAACTTCAACTTCTTCCATAAGGTCCTCCAGAAATACCTAACAAACTTGGTATCTCTATCTGAAACTATACTCCTTGGTAGACCATGTAGTCTAACCACCTCTCTGAAAAACAACTCTGTAATGTGAACAGCATCACTGGCTTTCTGACAAGGAATAAAGTAAACCATCTTTGAAAATCTATCAACCACAACAAATATTGAATCATGCCCTCTTTGTGTCCTCTTTAAACCAAGAACAAAGTCCATCCTGATATCTTCCCATTGTCCCTCTAGTACAGGTAATGGCTGCTATAGAACAGTATTTTGACTCACTCATTTGGTCATCTAGCATACTCTGCAACTTTGCACAAATTTCCTCACATCCTGGTGCAAATGTGGCCAGTAATAATTCTCACTAACAAGAACAATGATCATATCGCGACCAAAGTGTCATGCCAACCCTCCACTATGCTTCTCCTTAATCAGGTTCTTATAGAACTCCTTGAAATGCACAAATAATTTCCTCTAAACAACATACCATCTTGGATTATGTAATCCAACTATCTCGTCATATCCAGGGTAACAGGCTCCAAACAAGTTTTCCAAGCCTTTGCAAAGTCTAAATCTTTAGGGTACAGATTCTTGAGTTCATTGAACCTAATGACCTCTATCTTCATCTCTTTCAACAAATTTTGCCTTCTACTTAAGGCGTCTGTAACTTTATTTGAACTTCCACTCTTATGCTTCAAAACAAAAGTATAACTCTGTTGCAAGTATGTGCTAATCGGTGTTGTCATTGGTGTCAATTGTGTCTTCTAATAAAGTTGTTGTTTCATTAAGTTGTCTTGCTAAAGGTAGTTTGGTTGATGTGTTGAAGTACTGAAGATGTTAAGGATGTGTTTCTAATATTGAATTTCCAAGTGCTTTTGAGAAAATTTGATTAATACTGGAAACAGTGTGTTGAAGAAGTCTTCTAACTTATAGAGTGTTATTCGAGTTTTTACTCCGCATTTCTTCTATGTTGGAGATCCGAGTGTCTAGTTTAGATATATTGTCAAGAAGTATTTGGAGATGCTAAATCTAGAATTTGGTGCTCTAGATTGTTGTGCAATGAAATTTATGTTCACCAGTTTGAGAACTGTATTTGACAATGTTTCTGAGTTGTGTAGAGGTGTCTGGGAGTAAGTATTTTGCTCTGCATTCCTCCGTAGAAAGGTTTCAAGTGCTATGGTTCTAGATATATGTTCACAAGGATCTTACCTATCTTCCTTCCAAAAGGTTTGTGATTTGGTGCTCCGGAAAGCAATTTATTGGGTGGCAGAATTCGATAGTGTTGTTGTGTTCACACTAGTACAAAAATAGCAATATGTGATTAAAAAAACTACTAAAAACTGCTTATAACTGACTGAACTTGCTCACGTGACCATTAGTAGTTTATTGCCAGTCATTTATAACGCGACCAAATTTATGACTAAACCAATTTTAGTCATTTATTTGGTCATTTTGATTGATCGATTTGGTAGTATATTTAGTCATTGATTTAGTCATATTATTCACTGAGCTTGGTCACGTGACCATTAGTAGTTTATTGCTAGTCATTTATTTGGTTGTTTTGATTGATCAATTTGGTAGTATATTTTTAGTCATATTTATTCACTGATTTCTATCAATTGGTAGTATATTTATTCAGTAGTATATTTAGTCATATATTTTTAGTCATATGTATTCACTGATTTTTGTCAGTTGGTAGTATATTTAGTCAATTGGTAGTTTATTTAATTGTTTTTGGGGTTTAAACATAAAACACAAAAAAACATAATCAATCATTCATTTGCACATAATGAAACAACTATTAAGAAGGCAAAATACTGAAATTTTATTGAGAAAAGGTGTTCTTATAGCAGATACAAGACTTAAATGTCTTTGCTTTGAAAAATGTGTTACAAAGTGTGTTTCTCAGTGTTGTGACTAAGAAAACTGAGTTACAATGCTCTATTTTTTGCTTATACAACTTTAAAACATGAAAGAACTACTTGAAAAATGAAGCCTAAATATTTCATCATGGGCTTTTACATCTCAAAATCTGAATAAATGTATCAAAACTCGCTTAATATTGCTAATTGTTGCATTACTTCTTCTTCTTTACTGCATCTCCTGCCTTGGTCTGCACAAACAGAACCCAACAATGTAATAAGTAAATTGCCCCTTTGTAAAAGAAAGCAAATAAGTAACTTTAACATGTTTAAAAGAATATTTACCTTCTTGACTCCACGGATCTTCTTAGATTTGTTCTTAGAGGAGCACAAAATAACAAGAGGAGAACAAAACACATTCCAGATGGTTTAGGGTGAATCAGACTTACAGCATATCCACTCCTTCAACCATAGTACTTCTGTGCAACAGTGATGCTACTATCATAGGGAGTGATACTGCTATAATATCTATTCAGAGATAGATAACCATTTAACCATAGAAGTGATATTTCCCTATAGATTATAAGTTTAAAATATCCAAGAATTCATATCACTTAGAGACATCTATAATAAAAGTACTAATAACTTGGAAACATGCATCCATTAGCTGGTAAAATAAGACATTCTTGCATTGAGACTTGGCTAAATTAAGTTCCAAATGAGAGTTAATAAATTTTAACATATAAAGTTTCTAGAAACAAAATTCATGCAAGCAAATATTGTTTACGAGAAGAAATGTTAAAACTAATACATTGTGTTGTCAATAGAGCCACAATGTCTCCAATAAATGCAGCAACCATAGAGATAGAAGGTCCCATTGGAGGTAGAAAAATATATCTATAACTTGCATAGAATAGGGTTGATGCCACTTGTGTCTGCTTCTGTGGAGCAGAATAAGTAGGTCAAGCTTAAAATGAGCACAAAAATTAATATCTTCAAAATTATTAAAATTAATGAGACTTTATCAAAATGATTCATTTAATTCTATATTCAAAGCATAGCATCTACATAATCATTCAGTTCTCATTCAGTTCTCGAGTATACGCATCCTTATTATAAATGTACACTTCATCAAAGAAACAGAGGAACTTTAAGAGTGAAGCTTCTCAAAGAAGCTATCCTTCAAACCTCAAAGTTCTACACTCATTATAGTCATGGACTAGTTATTTGACAAAAAAAAAAGAAAGATGCAGATTTAATACAACAAATGAGACAAACAACAAACATGAGAGCTTAGCTGACAAACAAGTCTCCCAGCTATTCGTAATGAAGAAGCAATTAGAACACTGTATCTTGGAAATATAAATTCATCACTACAATAAAATAATTTGGTTAACTTCAAGATTTAAACTTCCCGATGCCCATTATATCATATGCACTTGCAGCAAAATGACATAGAGAAACAGGATTTTGTTGAAACAGTTAGATCATAATATATATCATTTGTCAAAACTCAAAACATGTTAATTTATGCAAAATATCTCTTCTCAATTGGGAAAGACAAATCATGAAGCACGAGAAGACAATTTAAGCCCTAATAATGCATTCACCAATCAAGTAATTATACCTTCCAAATAATTTATGCATGAAATGCTTACACAGCTCAGTAAAACTAAGAACAAAGCTTTCATCCATGAAGTATTCATCTGCAGAAAATTTAACAACCTATTTCATTTAAAATATATCCAATTCAATAGAAGATAAGCCATCTGAATACTGTCTTCTAAGGAATAGTTAATTATATATAAATGAGCAACAACAAAAAATGAGATGTTGCATTTCAAGGCTTACAAAATTAATACAATGGGAGCTTTGGAATAGGGTATGGACATCCATCAAAACATAAAGGATAGAGGAATTTTGTCAAATGTTGTAGTTACAACTGCCCTGTTAGACATGTATGCAAAATGTGGAAGCATAGACAAGGCACGTGAACTATTTGACAGAATGCCTCAAAGAAATGTGGTCTCATGGACTGCAATGATTGCAGGATATGCACAAAATGGATTTGTTGAAAAGGCTTTAGAAATTTTAAAGCAAATGCAATTGGCTAGTGTAAAGAAAAATTCCAC
Source organism: Cunninghamia lanceolata (assembly GCA_027924645.1). Classification (NCBI taxonomy): domain Eukaryota; kingdom Viridiplantae; phylum Streptophyta; class Pinopsida; order Cupressales; family Cupressaceae; genus Cunninghamia; species Cunninghamia lanceolata. The sequence goes on along the minus strand of BSBN01000791.1, from coordinate 169,920 downwards.
AACCTTTGCCAGCATCCTTCCTACCTATGTCAAAATGGGATCTTTGGAATAGGGTATGGACATCCATCAAAACATAAAGGATAGAGGAATTTTGTCAGATGTTGTAGTTGCAACTGCCTCTTAGACATGTATGCAAAATGTGGAAGCATAGACAGGGCACGTGAACTGTTTGACAGAATGCCTCAAAGAAATGTGGTCTCATGGACTACAATGATTGCAGGATATGCACAAAATGGATTTGTTGAAAAGGCTTTAGAAATTTTTAAAGCAAATGCAATTGGCTAGTGTAAAGCCAAATTCCACAACCTTTGCCAGAATCCTCCCTGCCTATGTCAAAATGGGAGCTTTGAAATAGGGTATGGACATCCATTAAAACATAATGGAAGGGGGCTTTTTTTTCAGATATTATAGTTGGAAATGCTCTGGTAGACATGAATGCAAAATGTGGAAGCATAGATAAGGCACAAGAACTGTTTGACAGAATGCCTCAAAGAAATGTCATCTCATGGAATGGAATGATTGCAGGATATGCACAAAATGGATTTGTTCAAAAAGGATTTAAAAATTTTAAAGCAAATGCAATTGGCTGGTGTAAATCCAAATTTCACAACCTTTGCCAGCATCCTTCCTGCCTGCGCCAAAATGGGAGCATTGGAACAAGATATGGACATCCATCAAAAAGTAATGGATAGAGAAATTTTATCAGATGTTGTAGTTTCAACTACCGTAGTAGACATGTATGCAAAATGCAGAAGCATTGACAAGGCATGTGAACTATTTAGCAGAATGCCTCAAAGAGATGTCATCTCATGGAATGCAATGATTGCGGGATATGCACAAAATGGATTTTTTGAAAAGGCTTTAGAAACTTTCAAGCAAATGCAATTAGCATGTGTAAAGCCAAATTCAACAACCTTTGCCAGCATCCTCCCTACCTGTGCCAAAATGGGAGCTTTGGAATAGGGCATGGACATCCATCATAACATAATGGAAGGGGGATTTTTGTCAGATATTATAATTGGAAATGCTCTGGTAGACATGTATTCAAAATGTGGAAGTATAGATAAGGTACGTGAACTGTTTGATGGAATGGATCAAAGAGATGTCATCTCTTAGAATGCAATGATTGTAGGATATGCACAAAATGGATTTTTTGAAAAGGCTTTAGAAACTTTCAAGCAAATGCAATTAGCAGGTGTAAATCCAAATTTGACAACCTTAGCTAGCATCCTGCCTGTGATAGCATGGATACCAGCTCTCCCGCAAGCACTTCAAGTCATGCCTGCAATGATGCGGGGCATTCCCGCATCACTGCAGGCATGACTTGAAGTGCTTGCGGGAGAGCGGGTGATGCGGGGCTTTCCACTAACAACTCACTATCTTGCATTTTGGTTTGAAGGCTCTCAATATTGTGTCTAGTTTGATAGAATGCCTCAAAGAAATGTCATCTCATGGAATGGAATGATTGCAGGATATGCACAAAATGGATTTTTTGATATGCAGCATAACGATTGGATGAAGAATGATGGAAGAAGATAGATAAAAAATTAGAGGATTGGAAGAATATTTCGACAGAGTAAGGATATTAGAATAAGATTTGATTCTCCAAATGGCTTGTGAGAGGCCATATTTATAGATTTTTTGATGTGGAGGGAAGAAGATTTGATTTTAGAGATACGATTTGATAAGGATTTGATTTTTGCTTTATTTGACAAAAGAGGAAATAAAACAAGATAAGATAGATTTTAAAAAGATAGAAAGAGATTTGATTTTCTATTTTAAAGGAAATAAATCCTAAAAAAGATGAGAGGAAAAATTGGTGAATTATCTAATTAAATAAATTAATTAGATACACATGAGTTTAATTTTGGAAAGAGAGCAAGAAGATATGTTTAAGATTTTATTAATTAAATAAATATTTAATTTATTTAATTAATTTTGGATAAGAGATGATGTGGAAAGATAATTAAATAAATAAATAAAATTTTATTTAATTATAGGAAAATAGATAAATGGCTAATTAAACAATTAAAAAAATAATTATTTAATTAGAGGGGATAAATGGCCATAAATAATTAAATAAATAAAATTTATTTAATTGTAGAGGAAGGGATTATGGGATAGAAAGGGGTGAAATTAGTCAAATAGATAAGATATATTTAACTAATTAGGTGATGACATGGGTACCTAGGGTAAAACATGCTACAAGATGTAATGTTGCAAGAGATGGACATTTTTGGGTGTCTACATTTTGCCCCTCTTTGAGATGATGTTCAAGATGATGAAATTGTGTCGAGTAACATCATTTCAAAGAAGCTCAGGTATGGATAGAAGAAAAAGATGGTAATGGAAATATAGGATGACGATGCCCCCTCGAGAGGATAGGCGGGTTGGACAAACACGGATAGGCTCTCAAAACAAAAGGGATTGGGCAAGGAAGAAAGAATAAGGGGATGGAAAGAAGAAAGGGAAGGATGTGTTATGTTGCAATGAAGGTGAGCAACCATGGAGTTTAATATAGTACTAGACGTTATGAACCAGCGTATGAGGACCAAGGTGATGATGTGTCTCGTGCCCCAGTGTAATAAAACCTTGTCTAGACGTATGAGGAAGAAAACTTAGAGCATTAAAGTCCCAATGCACAAAAGGTATGATGTGACCTTAGATGCAAAGGATAATGTAAAAAGCTATTCCAACATACACAAGATATGAATATTAGCTAGAATGATACTGATGTGATACAAATGCAAGATAAAAATGATAACACACACAAGCAAGCAAGCAAGCATGCACAAATGATTCAAAAACAAACAAGGTATTGCCCCTATCAAGCTGTAAACCAATGATTAATTGTTTGATTGATTGATTGGTTAATGATGATAATAGTGTTGTCATTGCAGGGAACGATGTATCCCTAGATCAACACAAGGATGATTGATTAATTGATTAATCGATTGGGTTTACAACAAGGCTAGAATCAAGACCATTGATACAATTGGATAATTTGACAAGATTGATTAACTTGGTTGGTATGGATTTAAGGATTGATTTGCATTTGGATTTATTGTTTGGATGGATTTGATTTATTGTGATGATTGGAAGAAGTGATTGAAGAATTGATTTGAAGAAATGGTTTGATTGATTGATTGGAAGAATTGATTGGAAAATTTGATGAAGATAGATGATAGAAGAAGATGATGAGAGAGAAGAAAGAGGAATATCGCCTTGTGCCTGAATTTGGGCACTTCCTTCATACTCCAGACTACCTACATACCCGTGTCCACAGGATCAAGGCACTTAACGATAGAGATGAGATGTAGTTCTGATTTGTGATGATGATGAAAGTAGATTGATTGATGTGATTTTCATTGATTGATTGGATTGGATTGTTTGATTTGATTTGATGATTGGATTGGAAAAAAGTGATTTGATAGATTGATTTGATCGATTTGATGATTTGGAATGATTTGGCATTGATTTTATGGATTGATTTGATGATTTGGAATGATTTGGCATTGATTTGATGGATTGATTTTGATGATTGAATTTGATGATTGGATTTGATGATTGGATTAATGATTGGATGATGATTGAATGATTTGATTGATTTGATGGATTGATTTTTGATGATAGAATTTTATGATTGGATGATTTAATTGAATTTGGTTTGGATTTTTGTTGGATTTTATGATTTTTTTGTATTTTTGGGAATATTTTATTTTTTGTATTTTTTTAGGACTTTTTATGATTTTTTTTTGTATTTTTTTAGGGCTTTTTATGATTTTTTTTTGGTATTTTTTCAGGACATTTTATAAATTTTTTTGTATTTTGATATGTTTTGATTTTTGGGGGTTTTTTTAAATGTTTTGGGATGTCAATGGATTTACAATTTGTGCAGCCTTTTTGCTAGATACCAATGACAAAGGAGAAAACCAAGTCTAGGTGCATTGAGGTAGGTGGGATTGGATAAATGGATAAAAGGATAGGATATGAAATGGAAGGCTCGCGATAAGTGGATGGGATGGATGCAATGCATAAGAAATTAAGGATGTGATCTCCAAAGACTATGTCGTGTAGGAATAAAACATGCCCCATTTTGGATAATGTGCTTAAGATTTTCATGAAAACGCTTATGACAATAGGATAGTGATAGGATTAGGCTTATGACAATGGGATGATGATAGGATTGATAAGGTGGATTGGAAGGGATGAGGTATACCAAAAGATAACCAAAGCATGTTTTAACATTTTTGCCCCCAATCTTTATCAAGATCAAAAGAGGAAGGGATGATGGACTCAATATGATAGGTATATGTATGTAGAATGGCTAAGGATGGTAGGAAATGGTATGGTAAGATAGGTTGAAAATGATATGGTGGATGAGACAAGGTGCCCCCAAGTGTAGGTGACATAGAAGATCAACTTACACATGACGTCTGTTTGCCAAATTTCCATCATGGTACTTATCCAAGGTGCTTGTTTACCAAGTTTTCACCATTGGACGAAGGGAATTCTCTTTACTTTTTTTGTTTTTCTTCTTTCCTTTTTTTGATTTTTGGATAAGAGAAGGATAGGAGGGACTCAAGTGTCTAGTTCCATGAAAGGTGATAGTCCCGCTAGATGGATGTCATCGCATGGATCATGTCAAATGTCATTATGGTCATAGATGTTGGTAAGGGATGACATGAAAGAGGTAGATGGATTAGGTAGATGGTGGATTATGATAGGAACGATAGTGGATTATGATGTGAATTGTGGAGGGCTTATGTAAAAGAATGGACCATAGGAAGGTGATAAGGTAGATATGTAGGGTAATGGTTGAGTGAGGGCATGATGGAGGTGTGAAAAAGAATCATGACCAACGGTTGCACACACCATGTTAGACATTGAAGCTTGTGATTGGATGGTGGTGTAGGAAGTAATGGAGATGTTTTCTTAGGGGATGGGTGATTTAGTGATTTAGGTACCCACATAGACTTAATATTTTTATGATTTTTGTTTTGCTTGTGGGATAGAGGATTTTGAGATTTTTGAATGGAATGGGAATGTGAGGTGGAAGTGGATGGTTGGGATTTTTGAAAGGTGGATGCCTCACTTGGCTTGATTGCTTTTTGTTTTGGGACCCATACCATTTTAGTTTTTGCCTTTGCTTGTGGGGGTATGGGCTTGGGTATATGTAGCTTTTATGCAGCTTTTGAGGTAATTACTTGTTGTTTGGGGACCCACACCTTTTTCATTTTTGCTTTGAGGTGTGTGGGTGTATGCAACTTCGGGGATGGGTTTTTCTTTGATTCTTTTCTTTTGTGTCCTAAGGCATGAGGAACCTTAGGATTTTTGACTTTATAGCTAGAGGCATCCAAAATTTTGCTTTTGAATCCCATGGCTATGGTAGAAGTGAGGTTGGTGGAAGCTCCTTGTTTAGACAATATGTGCATTTGTTGGTCATGATTAGGATTCTTAGAGGATTTACGGGTGGATGGATAAGGTGTTGGAAGTAGAGGATGTAGATTCGATGGAGGGATATTAGGAGTTGGAAGAAGCGGAGGCAAATTAGATGGTGGGAGGTGTATGGTCACATGCTTTTGACATTTGTAAGAGGATGGAGGTGGAATGGCAACATATGTTTTGGGAGTATGATGGGATTTGTGGTGGAAAGAGGTACATTTTGGATGAATGGAAGAAGTACCAACATCATTAGATTTTTGACCTTGAGGTGTGTATCCAAGGCCATGTGAGCGTTGAGGGACTTTGACATGGATTGACTCCAAAATACCTTGTTCATGAAGGCCTAAGCTTTTACCTTGGTAGTTCATGTTTTGGAGCATGCGATGGATAGTGGGATTAGGTGTAGGTGGAACACTAGACACGAGTTCCTTATTGGATGGAGAAGGTGAGATAGAGGATAATGGTTGTTGGTGTTCTAAGGAGGAACACTCATGGATAAAGGTGGATAGACCAATAGGATATGATGGTGGATTTGAAATGGGGCCAATGGTGGGTGATGAAGGATCATTAAGATTTTGCTTGTGCTCATTATGATCCAAGGTATTTGTTTGATCTTCTATGCTTATGTGTTCTTGGGAGGCACATGTCTCATCATGGGAAGTGGATGATGTGGGATTTTGGATGGGGCTAGATGGAGGATGGATAGGAGCAATTTGGGTATCTTGCTCTTGGATGATCATCGGAGAAAGGATAGGTGGAGTGATAACCTCTTGACCATGAATTGTAGAAAGTTTGGCTAAGAGGCTCATTGTGGTTTTCATGATCATACATAGAATCTTGATCATAAAGGTGAGCATAAATAGGATTAATTTGGCTATTAATGGGATCACTTTGTTCATAAATAGGGTTATGATCATAAATAATATCTTGATTGCAGAAAATATATAGGTCATGGATAGTTTGAACTTAGAGATGCTTTGACCTTGATTCGGCTAGGGGGTTGATGTTTCCACATGCTTAGGAGTATATTCTTGACATAGCTCTTGGGTTGCTCAAATGGAAGGAGATGACTCTGGGATAGGCTTTTGGTCAACAACATGAGGGTATGATATGTCTTGATGTGGATTCATGGGAGACATCTTTTCAATAGGCTCAATGGTTTGTGGAACACATGGTGGAGTTGGAGGAATAAGCAAGGTATTGGGAGATTTGTTTCTAGGTGCTAAGATAGGTGTTTGACATGGGGATAAATTGTTCCTAGATAGTAGCCAATGGATCACATCCTTTGCAAGGGTAGAGGTGGATGAAAAATATAGTGGGTGGATAATAAGAGTAGATGGAGTGGTAGGTTTAGGATTAGGACTTGTAGGATGAGATGGATGGGGATTAGATGGATTGGACATGTTAGGGTTTGGATTGGGACTAGGGTTGGATGGAGAAATGGTAAGGTTGGATGGATTAGGATTTGGATTAGGATCACATGGTGGTGTCAAGATAGGACTAGTGGGCTCATGTGTTGGCATGTGATTGGGTGGTGATGGAGGATGCTCATAGGGTGCGAAGTCTAGACTGGTATCTCCCTCATCAAAGGATATCAAATCTTTCTCCAAAAGAGGACTTAAGGACATTTGACTTATCTACAAAGGGTCATTTTGACTTATGTACCTCTTGTTAGAACACCTTTTGGCCTTGTGGATGGGTTGGGTGATGGTGTGTTGGCATGTTGGAAAGAGTTGGATAAGTTTGAGGTGAATATTGTTGGGTAGATATGACATTGACATGATGTGTAGGTGGGGTAGCTTGGCACGATGGTGAAGGTGAAACATAGGATTGTGGTTGAATGTGTTGGAGGTTGGGATGGTGTTGTGATGTGATTGGTTGTTGAATAGGTTGATGTTGTTGTTGTTGTTGTTGTGGTTGAAGGTGTTGATGTTGTGTTGGATGAGGGATCACATAGGATAATGGTTGTTGAGATGTAGGTTGATATGGATAAGGGTTGATATTAGAAGAAGTGGGATAGGTTGATGAAGGGATTACATAACATGTAGATAGATGAGGTTGATATGATGGTATAGAGGACACATAGGATTGATGTGGCATTGCTTGATGATGTGCCTATTGGATTTGACAAGTGTATGTGGCATTGCTTGATGATGTGCCTATTGGATTTGACAAGTGGCCAAGAGGTGTTGGATTTGTGCTATGAGGTGTTGCATTTGAGGTGATAGGCTTGTTTGAAGTTGAAGCTGTTGAATCTTGCCATGGACCTTTTGAATGATTTGTTGATCTATAGGTTTTGGTGCTAGGTGAAGTAGGAGAATGAGTTCTTGTTCTATGTCTTCTAATGTTGACATGATGTCACTATTAGCAAATGTTTGATTAGGATTATGATTCTTAGATGATAAGGAAAGATTGGTAGTTTGACTTGGGGAATATCAAACACAATGTAAATGCATAAACACTCACGCCAAGCACAATGTTCAAATTTCCTTCCAAGATGTTATGATTAAGCAACCACTTGCAAACACAACAACAAACCCTAATGATTAATCAGGTAGAGTATGGCCAATAAGTCTTAAGCTAGGTTGCAAAAGGGTTAACTAAGGGTGTCCCCGATATACACAAGGTATGAGGGGCCCAAATCTGTGAACACTAGCCCGTTGAAGGGATGTGGCATAAGCGTAAGCGAATACCACTTCACCTTATGTCCGGAATCACCTGGGGCCACAAGGCTGTCTCAATGACTACGTAGCTAGATTGAGGTACATCTTTCGCTCTCCCCCCTTTGATATACCCTGCTAGAACATGTGATTGAGGTCATCCCTAGGGGTGATGAAATCCCCTAGCAGGCCTCTAGATAGGGTTTGACAAATTGCAGTTATTAATTAACCCTTAGAAATGAAATGTGTGATAAGAAGACAATGCAGGCACTTGTTTGTTTTAAGATCCCAAAGCCAAATGTTGAGGAAGACAGTTGTTCGTTTTAGCCCAATTTCAATGATGTGATGGCAAACAAGATTGATTTTTAATCCCAAATCGAGGTGTGAAGGCAAGCAATGTTTAGAGATGAGAGATGGATTGATTGCACCTAATTAATTTTTTCTTTTAAATCTACTATGTATGTTGATGCCCCTGTTGTTCTAGCTCCTTAGATGCCCCTGAAAATCACCAAGACAAGAAGAAAACCGAACTTGCATGCCAAAAGGGGGTTAGGTCAAAAAGATGCAATATTTTAAAAAACTGATATGGATGATCTAATATAGCAAAATAGAGTGCATAAATAGAAATTTCAGACAATTCAAAGCAATTTTTTAAAAAAATCGCTGAAATTGGATACTTTTTGCTCAAGATATGCTTGTTTGAAGTTTTTTAAAGAAGCTGAAGTTTGACTAAGAAAATTACTGATAAAACAATGAAATCACCTAATAAAACCTCCACATCTACAAAGTTCATCGAATTAGCTTTCCAACTACTTTAAAAACTTAAAAATCTGACATGATTTGCAAAAGTTATGGTAGTTTTAAAAAGAAAACTATTTTAAGCTTTTTAAAAAAACACTATTCACGGCCTAAAAACACTGTTCACAGCCTGACACTGTTCACAACCGAAAGTACGGTTCATCGTCGGAAAGCATTGTTCATGGCCAAAAGTACTGTTCACTACCAGAAATATTGTTCATCACCAGAAAGCATTGTTCACAGCTGAAAACACTGTTCATCGCCGGAAGTACTGTTCATTGTCAGAAAACACTGTTCACCACCGGAAACATTGTTCATCGCCAGAAAGCATTGTTCACCGCCAGAAACACTGTTCATCACCCTACAAACATTTTTTTAAATTTGACCTTCAGCAAAAATGGTTAAATTATATGTTTTTTCCACCTCTTGGCCCTTCTAGATGCAACTGTGAGATCTGTTTTAGGCCTGGCGATCACCTGTAACAAATCCTTTGCAAAACTTGTCAAACTAGGGTTAGAAAAACACAAATTTTTACTGCAAAAACATAAGATTTGATCAGGATAAGTGAGTCCCACTAGGCGTGCAAGAATGTAAACAAAAAATTTGGATAAATACGAAAGATAAAACAAACATGCAATTACCTTTTTACCCAAAACATCTCAACTACAATGTAACAATCAAATCTAATGATATTTGAAAGTATTAATTTGCAGCATACATACAGATCAGACAATCACAAATATGAGTTTTAACAAAATGTCTGAAAAAATTCACAATTAGATAACTTCAGAACTTATGTACACAATCACTTTTTTCCATCTATGCCATAAAGAGGGAATTTTGATGAAATACAAGGTCAATCATTCATTTTACTTTAGCAGGAAGAATGAATGGAATCTCTCACATGTTCATTCTAACGCTGAGATGCTCGATAAAGGGACCTCATAGTATATCCCTGAAGGTCCATAGCATTACTTATTGCAACAATAAGAGTATGGCAGACTTCATCTGTCACATAACTCCCATCTTGAAAACATGAAAATTGAAGAATGTAAAATAAATTGCTTAGAACCCGTCTCATTCATTTCAACAAGATCAAATACTAAATATAAATGAACATAAGTATCAGTATCTCATTAAATGGAGAAGAATATATACTCAGCAGTGGATGAGATTTCTGTTGTCATGGATCAGAAACTACTATGCCAAGATCGAAAACATTTTCTCATCAAATATTGGGGATGTGAAAGACAAAACCAATTTATCACTACATATTTCATCTAATACTAATAGCACACTTTAAAACCTTGAATGCATTATCTTAAAAAACACACTTGAAGCTATGCTTATGATCAAATCCTCTGTTATCATCTTACCATGATCTGGAGCCTGGTACATGACTAACTATGTCCAGGGAAACATGGTTGTATCATATATTGGTTTGTAGACAAGTTTGGTGTATGTAGAGGGGAAAAGGTTGGTTTTACAATTATGTATTTTACATTTGAAAAGCCTTTTTGATCCAAGAGAATCTAAGTTTGATCAACGTGTGCCATCCTATGGGTTCACCAAACAGCATGTGATAGACAATGTTGGCTTCATCATGGTTCCTGGCACTCATGGTCAAAACTGCAGAACCTAACTCCCATTACATAGCACTAGCAAACACTAACAATGACAGCACAACCTTTGACACTAATAACAGAATAATGGTAGAAAATGACAAACTATGAATTTAAATTGACAAAGGACAAACTATAACTCTTCTTGTAATCATCCATCCTATCTTTATCCTCTAAACCTAGATTAGCTATAAATATGTTATATGGCTACTCATAAAATAGATCTCTAGTTTTGTAGTTCATGTTTTTAAATTTCTTGAGGCATATGTCTAACCTTCTAGATTCTATACAGAACTTGCAGGTTTATGAATTAATATATTCTATATCATTACAATTATATGTTGCTTTACAGGTTTCTTGTTAGCGCATTCATTTGTAGCCTATTTCATGGCACTCTGATTATTGTTTAGAAAAAGAAATATTAATTCCTGAACCATTAGATCTTGACCAGAAGCAAAATAACAATGTTAAATAAACTCCTGAATCAGAAGATAGCCATACAAATTTAAAACTCGTCGATTCTAGATCAAAATAAAACTTTAAAAAATAAAAATTTGGGGAAAAGATTGAAATTCAGGAGAATGAATTATTTAGAAGTTGTCACAATATTACCCAGAAACAATTTTAATCATTTCCATAACAAACCAAAACAAATTTGGAGTCCATTTGCACATAAAGCTTAAGGGAAAAAAAAAGAAAGCCCAAAACATACTTGATAACCATATATCCCCCACCTGCAATTCAAAAAAATAGGCCTCATTTCAAAGACATGATTAAAATAAACTAGAAATCCATTTGACTCAAGAAGTAGGCAGGGATATGCAAACCTCGTATTATCATGGACCCTAAAACTTATTTAAGATAACTTAAATTTCAATAGAGTTATCATACATTTTTCTTAGGGTTTCTAACTTTGTGTTTTGAATGAGAGTTGTGGGCATCTTACATGACCTGTAGAACGACTATGGCTGTTAGAGATCAGGTGGTAATAATCTCCCAGAGGTCTTCCACAACTGCATTTTTTGTTACACAATTGCTGGTTTCATTCAGAAGAGCAAGATTCTTCGAAAGAAATATAAGGAGAGAAACTATATAAACCCTAATCTCTAAACCATAATGCAAATCTATTATGCAAAAAGATGAGATAAATTTTGTAGAAATGTGATGAAAGAAGGAATGAAGAGAATAAAAATACCATGGCAGCCCGTCTGTTTTGGTTTGCTAATTAAATCAAGCTTCATCGCTCGGCTCTGCAAAATCCCGTCGCTCACAATCTCCCCTCAAGATAATCAATGACATCCCCAAACATGGTAACTCACCTACATTCCCGCAAATAAACCCTAAGAATAGTGCGGTGTTGCGGTCTGCCATTCTTGGCAATAGAGATTTGCTGACCGACCCTAGCTGAGCTTGGAGCAAACGAATAATGAATTGGGAAACCAACTCTCACAACTCTCCTTTCGTCGTCTGATTATGATAGCTCACAAGAAAAAGCTTGAAAAGCAGTATTGAATGGTGGACCAGCATCGATAGCTGCACCAACAGCAAAGGATTCAGACGAGCCCTCTTCATATTCATCGTATTTTAGTGAAATGGATTTCACTTTTGGTGCCCATCCTTTTCACTTTTGGTGCCCATATTTTTCTTAATTACCCACTTTAATTTATTTGTTTATTTGTGTGACTAATTATTTAGTCATTTATAGCTGTGATTTTACCCGACGATCAAATTAGTCATTTATAGCTATGTTGCAAAAAATTACTAGAATTTAGTCATTTTTAGTTGTCGTGACTAAACATTTTAGCCACATAGTCATTTATTTGCCCAAATTCTACTAGTGTCAGGTGAAAGTTGTGGTTGAATTGGTTGGTTTCTAGGTGACTTCAAGATGTTAGTGGATGTTTCTAGATTGTGTTAAAGCCTTGTGTATGGTCCGCACGTTATGGTTGTGATCACGGAAGCATGTGATTAAGATTTCCTTATGTTTACACTGTTTGGCCGACCTTGAATGTTTGCATTGCTTGAGGAGTTGATTTAGTGATTATGTGAGTGTTGTGTAGTGTGTCTAGATAGATTTGTGTCTGAGCTAAGGAATAAAGTGGTTTGCCTTCATTCCCTTGTGTCGTGGAATGTTTAGGTCCAGACCTAATTCAAACATTGTGTGTTTGCCGACCTTGGAGATTGTGTTGCCAACCTTGGAGATTGTTTCAAAGGTAATGATAGTATAAATAAGTATCAAGGATTCGTGGATGCGAGTGTGCGAATGGGGGATATGATGTTGTGATGTGAATTTGATCAAGGCAGCAAGGGCTTTCATGTGTTAGGCTACCAGATGCAGTGAGCAGGTGTCTACAATTTTTCGGTGATGATGCGAAGGTGTTGTGTATGTTGTGTATAATGAGCTTCATTGGAAATGAACTCCATGCATAGGTTAGATGCAACTATATCAGTTCAAAGTCTGGCAATGAGTCATTCTTACATGAAGTTGTCACAATATTACCCAGAAATAATTTTAATCATTTCCATAACAAACCAAAACAAATTTGGAGTCCATTTGCACATAAAGCTTAAGGGAAAAAAAAAAGCCCAAAACATACTTGATAACCATATATCCCCCACCTGCAATTCAAAAAAATAGGCCTCATTTCAAAGACATGATTAAAATAAACTAGAAATCCATTTGACTCAAGGTGTAGGCAAGGATATGCAAACCTTGTATTATCGTGGACCCTAAAACTTATTTAAGGTAACTTAAATTTCAATAGAGTTATCATACATTTTTCTTAGGGTTTCTAACTTTATGTTTCGAATGACAGTTATGGGCATCTTACATGACCTATAGAACGGCTATGGCTATTAAAGATCCGGTGGTAATAATCTCCCAGAGGTCTTCCACAACTGTATTCTTTGTTACACAATTGCTTGTTTCATTCAGAAGAGAAAGATTCTTTGAAAGAAATATAAGGCAAGAAACTATATAAACCCTAATCCCTAAACCATAATGCAAATCTATTATGCGAAAAGACAGGATAAATTTTGTAGAAATGTGATGAAAGAAGGAATGAAGAGAATAAAAATACCATGGCAGCCTGTGATAAGGAACAAGAAGAAGCTTCAGAAGCAAGGATCGGTCATCTACCGGACTATTGGAGTTAGTGCATATAGACTTGTGTGGTCCTACCAGAGTAAGGAGTTTTCAAGGTGACAGGTGTTTCATGTTATTTATTGATGATTGCTCTAGAATGACTTGGGTCACTTTTCTTAAAGAAAAATCAGAAGCCCTAGACAAGTTTAAAGCTTTTAAAGCAATAGTTGAGAATTAATTGGATATAAAAATCAAATGTTTGAGGTCTGACAGAGGTGGAGACTTTACTTCTAATGAGTTTAACATGTTTTATGAGAATCATGGGATAAAGAGGCATCTATCTGCTCCTAGAACTCCTCAGTAGAATGGAGTGGTTGAAAGGAAGAACAGGCTGTTCAAGAAGCTACAAGGACAATGATAAAGGAAGCAAACCTCCTGGAAGTCTATTGGAGAGAAGCAATTCATATGGCTATCTACATACAGAATAGAGTACAGGTGAAAGCAAATGACACAAAGACTCCCTATGAACTATGGTATGGAAAGATTCCCACTGCTAAATATTTCAAAAAATTTGGAAGCAAATGTTATATGCAGATTCAAGAAGGCATTGTGTGGGCTGAAGCAATCTCCAAGAGCTTGGTATGCAAGGTTAGACAGGTATTTGTTGCAGCAGGGATTCAGTAAAGGATTTGCAGATGTACATCAAGGTAAGCAAAGCTCAAATCCTGATTGTTGAGGTCTATGTGGATGACATAATCTTTGGTGGAAATGAAGGTATGTGTAAGAACTTTGCAAATGAAATGCAAAAAGAATTTGAGATGTCAATGTGTGGAGAGATGAACTTCTTCCTTGGGCTGCAAATTAATCAGACAAATAAGGGCATTTTCATTTCACAATCAAAGTATGTTAAAGAACTATTGAAGAAGTTTGGATGGAAGATTCTAAACTAGTTTGTACCCCTATGACAATTGGTTGCAAGCTGAGCAAGAATGATGAATCCCCTAAGGATGATCAAAGCAAATATAGATCAATGATTGGAGGACTGATATACCTAACTGCTACTAGACTAGATATCATGCATGCAATCTGTCTTGTGGCAAGATTTCAAGAAGATCCTAGAGAGTCATGTGTCATGGCAGTGAAGAGGATATTCAAGTACTTGAAGAGCACTCCGGGTCATGGTTTGTGGTATCCTAAGAACAATGACTTTACCCTAAGTGCCTACACATATGCAGATTGGGTTGGATGTGTAGATGACAGGAAAAGTACAAGTGGTGGTGCATTCTTTCTTGGAGATAGAGTTGTATCGTGGCTAAGCAAGAAGCAGGATTCTGTGTCGTTATCTATTGCAGAGGCAGAGTACATTGCGGTTGCATCCTATTGTACATGGGTGTTATGGATGAGACAAACCTTGAAGGATATCAAAGTTGAGTATGATGATCCAATTTCTATCTTCTGTGATAATATCAGTGCTATTAACATTTTAAAAAATCCAGTGATGCATTCAAGGATAAAGAATATTTCAATTAGGTATCACTTTCTAAGAGAGAAGATTGCAAAGAATAAAGTGAAGTTGGAGTATGTGCCTACAAAGGATCAGGTTGCTGACATATTCACTAAGGCTCTTCCTAAGGATACATTTGAGTATCTCTAAGAGAAGTTATGGGTTATTTCCCCTCTTCCTTTGAACTAGATGCATAAGGAAATGCATCAATCCAGTGGATTTCAAGATTCACTCTTTTATGGATTGATGTTGGAGGCTACCTCTCAGGGGGAGCAGGTAGTGGAATTGATGATTGTTGCAGTCCAGGAGAGTAAGAGTTGGTACAAGTTGGTGTGTACTCCTAAGGGGGAGTATTCAGAGCAGTTGAGAAATAGTGCAGTATGTGCAATATCATAATTAGGGGGAGAGAGCTTGAAAAAGTGTATCAGCCTTTGCCATTAATGTCAAAAGGGGAGGAGTTCATGTGAAAAACAAAAGGAAAGAAAGAGAGTAAGATGTACAAAAGAAAGGGGAAGAGTGAGACTGGTACAGAGTTGTGTCATGATGGTTTTTCACATCATATGTTGCCATCAATGTCAAAGGGGGAGATTGTTGCAAGTATGTGCTAATCGGTGTTGTCATTGATGTCAACATGCTTTTGTTGTCATTGGTGTCAACTGTCTTCTGATGAAGTTGTTATTGTTTGATTAAGTTGTCTTGCTAAAGGTAGTTTGGTTGTTGTGTTGAAGTGCTAAAGATGTTAAGGATATGCTTCTGATATTGAATTTCTAAGTGTTTTTGAGAAAATTTGATTAATACTGGAAACGGTGTGTTGAAGAAGTCTTATGACCTACAGAGTGCTGTTCGAGTTTTTACTCCGCATTTATTTTGTGTTGGAGATCTGAGTGTGCGGTTTGGATATGCTGTCAAGAAATGTTTGAAGATGCTAAATCCAGAATTTGGTGCTCCGAATTGTTGTGGCAGTGACAGTTATGTTCACCAGTTTGAGAACAGTATTTGACAGTGTTTCTGAGTTGTGCAGAAGTGTCTGGGAAAAAGTATTTTGCTCTGCATTCCTCCGTAGAAAGGTTTTAGGTGTTGTGGTTCTGGATGTGTGTTCATAAGGATCTTACCTATCTTCATTCCAAAATATTTGTGATTTGGTGCTCTGAAAAGCAATTTATTGTGTGGCAGAGTTCGACAGTGTTGTTGTGTTCAGGTGAAAGTTGTTGTGGCTGAATTAGTTGGTTTCCATTTGACTTCAAGATGTTAGTGGATTTTTCTAAATTGTGTTAAAGCTCTGTGTATGGTCCGCAAGTGATGGTTGTGATCGTGGAAGCATGTGATTAAGAATTCCTTATGTTTACACTATTTGACCGACCTTGAATGTTTGTGCTACTTGAGGAGTTGATTTGGTGATTATGTGAGTGTTGTGTAGCATGCCTAGATAGATTTGGGTCTGAGCTAAGGCATAAACTGGTTTGCCTTCATTCCCTTGTGTCATGGAATGATTAGGTCTAGACCTAATTCAAATATTGTGTGTTTTCTGACCTTGGAGATTGTGTTGCCGACCTTGAAGATTGTTTCAAAGGTAATGATAGTATAAATAATTGTCAAGGATTTGTTGATGCGGGTGTACAAATGGGGGATATGATGTTGTGATGCAAATTTGATCAGGATAGCAAGGGATTCATGTGTTAGGCTACCAAATTCAATGAGTAGAAGGTGTCTACAATTTTTCGGTGATGCTGTGAAGGTGTTGTGTATGTTGTGTATAATGAGCTTCATCGGAACTGAACTCCATGCATAGGTCAAATGCAACTATATCAGTTCAAAGTCTGGTAGTGAGCCATTATTTTCCTCTTTCTTTCTTTTTCAGTGGGCAGTGAGTCCCCTGTAGTGAGCATTCTCTCTATGGCAGTGAACCTTTGTAATTCGATACTGTTACTACATTATATTGTGAGCTAATCATCACCGTGGTTTTTACCTTTTAGGGTTTTCCACGTAAAAATTTGATGTTCTCTTGTGCTTGGTGTTGATGTTTTTAAGTTTCTGTTATCTGCTTTCATGTTTAAACTTCATAACAAATTAAGGGTTTAGGTGAATTGATGTGGATGTGATTATGTTTATGAGGGTTTGAAGTTTTTGATACAACTGATTCACCCCCCCTTCTCAGTTGTCTTGTGCCTTCAACAAACTCTGCAAAAACTCAACCCATTTTAAGTGCCTTTGATTTAACTTTCCTTAACTATTAAGATACTGCAAAGCTTGATGATCAGTATATAAGACAAACTCTTTTGGAAACAAATAATGCCTCCATTTCTTCAAAGCTTGAACTATAGCATAAAACTCCTGATCATAAACAAAATATTTTTTTCTTGGCATCATTAAGCTTCTCACTAAAATAGGTAATGGGTTTACCCTCTTGACTCAAAACAACTCCTATAGCACTGTCATTAGCATCGCAATCTACTTGAAATACCTTACTAAAATCTAGAAGTGCCAAAACAGGTTGCTCTGTGACTTTTTGCTTCAATGTATCAAAACTCTTCTTTGCTCATGTAATCCATTTAAACCCTTTTCTATACCCTCTCAATGTCTTAGTAAGGGGTGCACAAATACTGTGGACATTATGATGAATAGTGGCAACAGACTCTTTTGAATCTAGGATATCTTGACAAAAATCATCTACATTTTGCTGCAGATGAGTACAGAACCTTGTGATATAATTCCTCTATTTGAATTCTAGAGAAGGTTCCTTTTCTTTAGGAGTTTTGGGTTGAAAGGCATACTGGAACATACTTATCTGTCCATCTGGACTTATAATTGCCTTTCAATGGTGGCCATATCCCTTTTGTATAGTAGGACACCTCTTGTTCCTTATACCATTCAAGAGTCTCTGCTCTTGGAAGTGTATGTACCATGTTACAGAAAGGATGATCTATTTTTATGGATTTTCCCTTCTCTTTTTGCCTATGACATCTAGATTCATTTTGAGGTGGTTCTGGACTAGTATTTAGAGGTTCATCTTCTACTTCAACATAAAAAAAGAAACCCTAGTGGTCTCAACAACATACAGATGCTGTCAAAATCATCCAATAAAAGGTACAAAATTTGTCTGTTCTCAATGTTCCTACGATTGATAATTTTATCTTACATACAAATGCTTCTGACTACGCCTGGGGAGGACATTTGTGTTGTGTCAAAGATAACGTTGAATTCACTGCTAAATATGCTAGTGGAGTTTTTCCCCAAGATGTTAAGAAATGGATTTCTTCTAATAAAGAAATCTATAGTGTAATCAAAAATCTGAAGAAATTTGCTTTAAAACTCATGCATCTGAAACATTTTATTATCATAATAGACTGTACCAGGTTCCTCACTTTTAAGGAAAAGGACCGTGGTAGAAAAGATGGTCGTGGTAAATATCTTCGCTGGTAGGAATATTTAAATCTGTATAATTATGAAGCTCAGCATATTTCTGGGACAGACAATATAGTGGCAGATACTTTTAGTAGGCCTTCTTTACTAGGAGTCTACATGCAAAATCCTGGATCTTCTTCCAATATTCCAGGCTTTATTAGAGATAAAACATATGATGCTCATTTCCGGCAGATGAACAGAATAGTACAAAGAAATATCCTTACTAAAGGGTTGAATAATCATTACGCTGAAAATGCTATATCTTTTGTCGAAACATTAGAACATACTGGATGCATATCTACTCCTAATATGTATGAAGAAGGTTATGGTCAGTTTGAAATTCTCTAAATAAACTCTGACCATATGTATCATCTGCTCCTAAATCTTGTAAGAAAACCATTTTTCACCTGGTCTATCACTTGTTCTGCTCCAATCACCAAACAGCTTGAAGACTTTTTCAAGTATGCAAGCCCTTCTGTTGTCAATCCTAATGAGCCAATTAGCCAATAACTGGTTACTCGCATAGTAATCAATATGCGATTAAGGTGGGAATCATATTTCTCTCCTACTATGCACTTTGATAATGATCACCAACATTGGAATATCCAGTAAAGATTCCAAATCCATGCTCGTTGGCGACCAGTTGGATGGCAAGAAATATACAAATATGGATTTGACAGGACCTCTCATCCATCACCATCAAATAGTTCAAGCTCACATGGCAGTTAGGATGGAGCCAGCTTTCACATCGGAGATGGAAAGGGATGATAAGATTCTCTGACAAATTAAAGTTGTAAAGGACTGTCATTATCGGCCATCTTGGCACGATAAACCTCCTTTTTAGTTAACCGGTTTACTCGGTATTGTCAGTTTGATTCTTCTCTACCTTCCTTTCCGGTCAATAATTTACTATAAGTAAGCCTTTGTGGAAGCATTGTGGGCATTGAGTCTTAGAGTCTGAGTCTAGGTTTGAGCCTTAGATTTGCAAAGATTGAGTATGCTCTATCTTATGTTGAGGAAGATGGAATATCTTCGCCTGTTGGATAAAAAGGAGTGGAACATGGCTGGCAAACTTGTGGAGTATAAATATTTTGTTGTTGAAAGGAGAAATCAGCTAAGGCTTTTGTAATTGAATCCTCTTTAGGTTGTTTCCTGCTATATTTTCTATTTTTCCTTTCAGCAGTGATAATAGGAAAATCACTAGAAAAGACTTGTACCTGATCAGGGACAAACTGACAGGGCATAGATGTGTTTATTGCAGGAGGTCTAAGCACAGGAGGATACCTAAACTATTCTTGAACAAATGATGGTTGTAAATCTGGCTGGTAAAAGTCTCTTTGAAATGAATTTCTTCCTCTTCCTCTGCCTTTAGTTCTCCATGTCTGATTCATCATGATTGTTGGTTCTTCATAGTAAGAATCTTCTAGCTATTGTTCTGCTTCAAGAAGAGTATCAGCAAGATCTTCTAAAGCATCTGCATCTTCATCTTCATATTCATATTCTTCCATAACAGGTTCATAATTATTGTCTTGCAGATAAAGATCTTCTTCTTCATCAATAACATCCCACCATGCGGCTACAGCAGGATCAACATAAACAGCTTTGATAGCTTTGTTCTTACAATGACAGTCAGGGGCTTTATGGCCAGGTTTATTACAAATATAGCAGATAATTTGATTACTCTGAGGACGTGGCTGGGAGCACTTACGCATATATTTATGCTTGGGGGCATAGGAATGCTTGTTAGGGAAAGAGCGCTTTTGGAAATTAAGGTGGCGCTTTTTGTATTTCTTCCTTGCTTTGCACTAGGATTTAGTAAAAGGATTGCAGCCATAAGTCTCTATGAAAGAGGGAACAATGCGTTGGGCCTCATGCTTTGTGAATTTCTGCTGATATTTACATTCTTCAATAAATTGGAGAATTTGATCTTTGGCATACTGAATAAGATCAGTAATAGGAGAGCTTTCTAGAGAGATTTCTCTAATCTCATGATATCTTATGACGCGATCAGCAATGTTATAAGGTAAACCTTCAAGATATTTGCTTTTAGCAAATTCAATCTTTTTGGGATCCTTCAATTGATAAATTAATTGTCTGAAATGTATAGAATAATTCTTAAAATCTTTAAGGTCACAACATTTCATGGATAAGATATCTTTCACAAGTCTTTCTTTTCTACAAACAGATTCTAGACAAAACTCATCAGTGAACCATTCTAACAAGCAATTCATAGCAGGAAGTTGTTGTTGATGTTGCTAACCAGTAGCAATGTCAATAGTAATGACAATATTCCTAAAAACATCCATCTACTCACTGGAAAGTTTTCCCAATACATTACTGTTACTATCAATGGGAAACAATATGATGCTCAAGTTGATACAGGAGCATCTTTATCATTTTGCAAAGAACCTATACTAAGAAATTGGGAGCAATTAACTCAGAAAACTGCTTTTACTGCTTGTGATGTTCAAGGAAATAAATTTATCTGTGATAAGTATAGTCATCAACACCCACTACAAGTTGAAGGCAAGCAGTTTAAATGTGATTTCTTTGCAATGAAGCAGATGCCTGTAGATGTCTTGTTAGGAGGCAATTTCATTGGCAGATACACTCCATATGGATGTACAAAAAAGAGTATCATGTTCACTCTTAATGGAAAAAAGATTAGCACTCCTAGGCTGATATATGCCTCTGAGAAATATCCAGCCATTCATAGGATCCAGATAATAGAACCTCTACCGGAGTTAAAGGCAGCACTCATTAAAGCAATCTATTCAGATGATCCACAAAAATTTTGGGAAAAAGAGATGCTCGAGATGGAAATCCGACTTCAACATGGAGGGAAGATCAAGACAGGAAAAAGAATACCCATTCCTGCTCATGACTATCCAGATATAACCCAAGCAATCGAAGAACTTAAAAAAGGGAAGTATATCAAACATTCTCAGTCTGAATATAATTGTTATGCTTTTATGGTTTGCAAAGAAGCTGAGAAAGGGAGAAATAAGAAAAGAATGGTTATTAATTATAGACCATTTAATGCCATTACTCTTCCATTCCCTTAGCCAATTCCTGATAAATCATACTTGCTTGAGAAGGTAGCTAATTCTAAAATATTTTCTCAATTTGACTATAAATCAAGATTTTACCAGATCCGAGTCAAAGAAGATGATCAGTACAACTGCCTTCAGTTGTCCTTTTGGACACTACGAATGGAGAGTCATGCCATTTGGCCTGATGAACGCACTGGCATACTTCCAAGAAAGGATGGATAAAATCTTTTGTGGCTGTGAAGATTTTCTTTGTGTCTACATTAATGATATTTTAATCTTTAGCAAAAACTTTGATGAGCGTAGATCTCATCTCAAAACTTTTTATAGATTAGTATTAAATGATGGGATTGTTCTGTCCCTCTCTAAAATACAATGGTGTACTGACTCTTGTAAATTTTTAGGTATGGTTGTTAAAGGTGGATAACTTGAGGTTCAACCTCATATTAAGTCAAAAATCCTTGAATTTCAGCCTCCATTAAATACTAAGGAGCTACAAGGATTTCTTGGTATTTTAAACTATGTAAATCATTTCTATCCAGGTGTAGATTTTGATCGTGAACCTCTACAACAACTTCTTACAAAAAAGAAACCCCAGTGGTCTCAACAACATACAGATGCTGTCAAAATCATCTAACAAAAGGTACAGAAGTTTCTTGTTCTCAATGTTCCTACGACTGATAATTTTATCTTGTATACAGATGCTTCCGACTACGCCTGGGGAGGACATTTGTGTTTTGTCAAAGATAATGTTGAATTCACTGCTAAATATGCTAGTGGAGTTTTTCCCCAAGATGTTAAGAAATGAATTTCTTCTGATAAAGAAATCTAGTGTAATCAAAAATTTGAAGAAATTTGCTTTAAAACTCATGCATCTAAAACATTTTATTATCAGAACAGACTGTACCAGGTCCTCACTTTTAAGGAAAAGGACCATGGTAGAAAAGATGGTCATGGTAAATATCTTCGCTGGCAGGAATATTTAAATCTGTATAATTATGAAGCTCAGTATATTTCTGGGAAAGACAATATAGTGGCAAATTCTTTTAGTAGGCCTTCTTTACCAGGAGTCTACATGCAAAATCTTGGATCTTCTTCCAGTATTACAGGCTTTATCAGAGACAAAAACATATGATGCTCATTTCTGGCAGATGAACAGAATAGTACAAAGAAATATCCTTACTAAAGGGTTGAATAATCATTACGCTGAAAATGCTATATCTGTTGCCGAAACATTAGAACATATTGGATGCATATCTACTCCTGATATGTATGAAGAAGGTTATGGTCAGTTTGAAATTCTCTGAATAAACTCTGATCATATGTATCGTTTGCTCCTAAATCTTGTTAGAAAACCATTTTTCACCTGGTCTATCACTTGTTCTGCTCCAATCACCAAACAACTTGAAGACTTCTTCAAGTATGCAGGCCCTTCTGTTGTCAATCCTAATGAGCCAATTAGCCAAGAACTAGTTACTTGCATAATAATCAATATGCGATTAAGGTGGGAATCATATTTCTCTCCTACTATGCACTTTGATAATGATCACCAAGATTGGAATATCCATCAAAGATTCCAAATCCATGCTTGTTGGCGACCAGTTGGATGGAAAGAAATATACAAATATGGATTTGACAGGACCTCTCATCCATCACCATCAAACAGTTCAAGCTCACATGGCAGTTGGGATGGAGCCAGCTTTCACATCGGAGATGGAACGGGATGATAAGATTCTCTAACAAATTAAAGTTGTAAAGGACTGTCACTGTCGGCCATCTTGGCACGATAAACCTCCTTTTTAATTAACCGGTTTACTCGGTATTGTCAGTTTGATTCTTCTCTACCTTCCTTTCTGGTCAATAATTTACTATAAATAAGCCTTTGCGGAAGCATTGTGGGCATCGAGTCTTAGAGTTTGAGTCTAGGTTTGAGCCTTAGATTTGCAAAGATTGAGTATGCTCTATCTTTGCGCCTAGTGCGATCTGAGATATCAGAAATTTCTTGCATAGAAGTTGTTATTCTGTAAGATATTGTGTTTAAGTAATATCAGAAGCCGTAACCATCCGGCCGTTAGCCTCTGTCACTATTTTTGTCTATTTAACAATTGGTATTCTTGATAAATTTTCTATAAAAACTTGCCAAACCATGAAAAGATCATACCTCTGTAACACTCCTTGGAGTAGGCCATTCAATGATAGCCTTCACCTTCTTCGAATCCATTTTAAGGGCCTCAGCTAAGATAACAAATCCCAAGTACACCAACTCCTTCACGAAACTACATTTCTTCATATTAATCAACAGCTTCTCTTCCCTCAGCTTCTCAAAATCTTTTTGAACATGCATTATGTTCTCCTCTAAAGTCTTACTAAAAATCAAAATATCATCTAAATAAACAATGACAAATTTACCCAAAAACTCTCTTAGTACCTCGTTCATAAGCCGCATGAATGTGTTCAATGCATTGGTTAGCCCAAATGGCATGACTAACCATTTGTACAGGCCCTCCTTAGTCTTGAAGGTTGTCTTCCATTCATCTCCTTCTCTGATTTGGATCTGGTGATATCCACTCTTCGGATCAATCTTCGTAAAGTACTGGATCCCCTCAAACAATCTATTATGTCATCCATTCTAGGCAATGGAAATATGTACTTGATCATGATCGTGTTGATGGCTCGAGAATCTGTACACATCCTCCATTCTCCATCCTTCTTTGGTGCTAGTACTGCAGGTACTGCACATGGACTTAGGCTCTCCCTTACCGGTACTTTCCTTAACAGTTCATGAACTTGTTTGTTCAGCTCCTCATTCACTGTAAGATGTCTTATTCAGCAAGCTGGCCCCTGGTATCAAATCCATTTGACGACTTATCTTCCTCACTAATGGTAAACCTTCCGGTACATTATCAGATACAATGTCCTAAAATTCTTCCAATAGATCTGAGACTTCTACCGGTACATCTTCACATTTCTTCTAGTTGTTCTTAGGAATCAACGCAAAGCAATGACACTCGTGCTTCATACCATCCAAAAAATTCCTATCATCTACCAAACGAATTCTAACAGTACTACATACCTTTTCTTCCACCTCCTTCAAGGGTTTCAACTTATGACTGTAACGTCGGAAAATGTCCCCTTGGGGGTTTTTCCCTCATAAGGTTTAGCTCCTGGGTCTTTAGAGTGCATTTAGGACATTTTAGTTCATATTTTAGCATCCCGATGGAATGAGACCTAAGTCCCATAGCAAATAGGACCTAGGTGGACCCCTTGAAATGTACCCTACCCAAAATAGGGGGGAGGACTTAGGCGCCTGCGCCCTAGTCCTGCCCTATTTTGGGGCAGCCCCAATTTCCGGGTGTCGGTTTATGACCGTTAGAAAGTTATTTTTCCGACACGGTAAAGTTTAATTTTTAATATCTTGGCAGGAATGCTTGTAGGTGCATATATAAGCATGTGTAGGCATTCATTTGAAAACTAGATTGCAATTAGATAGCAAGTGTGATGTTCAAGTGTTCCCAAAGTGATTCAAGGCTTCTATTGTGTTGCAAGAGTAGACTTGTGTGTTTTGTGTGTTGATATTTACAAATTTGAGCTTCAATCTCCTCATGGCATGAAGAGCATCTTCCTCCATGAGAGCTTCACTACAAGGTGACTTATCATTGTGTTTTTATCATTGATTCCTTTGGTTTTGGCCTCTACCTCACAAGGGCACGCCCTCTTTATCTGACAATGGTGTTTGGAGACTTAAGTGTCCTTTCGGGGTTTGACTAAGGCAAACCTATAAACATCACAACCCCCAAACCAAGTCTTGTGATTGCAGGTTACAGGTGTCGCATCTGGAAGAAGTGGAGTTACAGGAAGGAGTGGTAGACATCAAGGATTCGGTATCTGAAGAAAAGTCAGACAAAGGAGCACTTCCAGGACTAGAGCACCCGCAAAAGTGTCCTCCACAGACAGATCTCAAGAAACAGAAGTTACAGGGCTGATCAGTGTTGGAAGGAGGACCAGATTCCCTGAAAAAGCAGGTACCTTGGACTTGGGCGCCTGTACCAGTGTCCCTGACTCTTCCACCTCGAATCCCCAAAAATAGGTATTCTATAATTTGTTATTTTACTCCCGTCCGTAAGAGCTTTTTCTGTTATTCGTCAATTTGTTGTCATATTTGCGTAATTAGGGTTTTAATGGTTAATTGGATATAAGAGAAGGAAAAATTGATAATTAATTCCCTAATCCAAGCTTCCCCTCATTTACAAGTGACCTAGGGTATGATAGTGCTCGCCACTCGACCCTAGATCCTTCAATGTTAGGGTGAAAGGAGGATTCAAACATCTAAAGAACAAAAGATTAATAAGATCCAATTTTACCCTAAACAATGATGAACTCCATCCTTTGTGAGGGAATAGGTGTTTGCATGGCCATCATGGACAGCACACCTATCATACTGTCATGGCCTTCCCAATTGCATATGACATGCATCCATCAGTAGGATGTCACACAACACCTCGTCATGGTAGTCTCCAATCTTGAACTTGACTAAATACTGCTCATTGACCAAAACTCTATGGTCCTTCTGCAACCATGCAAACCGATATGGATGTGGATGCCTTCTCCTTTTCAACTTTAACTTATTAACCATCTCCTCTGAGACAAGATTATCAATGCTTCCACTGTCAATAATAATATCACAACATTTACCTTCACGCTTGCACCTTGTGCAGAATAAATTCTTCCTCTGATCTGGTTCTTTCTCCTCATTTAACAAGGTTCTTTAGACAACTAAGGTTTCTCCCCTTTCAACATCTTCAGAATGCTCAGACTGCGCATCTTCATCTCCATGTGCAACTCGTGCATTACCTTGAGGTCTCCTATTTGTCCTTCCTTGATGTTGGGGACACTCGTAGGCTCAATGTCCTTCTCCACATTTGAAACAGGTTCCTCTAAAACCTCCTCTTCTAGGTCCTTGCCCAGGTCTTCCTCTTCCTCTTTGCTCACCATTATTTTGGTCACGAGGGCAATAGGCATTATCTCCTTTTTGATTTCGACTGGTGTATGTTTCTTCACTTTTCTTTTGATCTTCATCCCGACCTCCATATGATCTTCCACCAGTCCTTCCGCCATGACCTCTTCCTCTTTGCTTACTTTTGAATCTTTTATTCAGCTTCTCTTTCACCTTCAGAGCAAACTGGTATGCATCTTCTATGGTGGTCATTATGACTAGGCTCAGCTCCTCTTGAATACTTGGCCTCAACCCATTAATATAATGGGCTACCTTCTCCTTGTTGGCCTCTGCATGGCTCGTTCTAATGAAATCTTATAAAACTCTTATGTATACTCTTTAACAAAGTTGTTACCTTACTTCAATCCTTGCAGCTTCTTCAACATCTCCAACTCATAGTCCAGAAGAATGAATTGCTTCTTTAGTTTGTCCACCATCTAATCTCATTTGGTAATCTTTCCTTTTCTTCTTCTATTTCTCTCTAACTGGACCACTTTCCACCAAATATTGGCATGACCTTTTAACCTCATTTTTGCAAACTTGACCCGTTCTGGATCATCTGCATCTTCATACTCAAAATATTCCTCCATGTCATTTATCCAATCAATAAGCTCTTCCAAATTCAAAACCCCAGAATAAGTAGAAACTTCAATCCTAGGCATTTTTCCAAATTGGTGATGGCCTTCAACAATCTTACTTGCTCAGGTTCTCCTGTAGCATCTTGTTCTTCTTCAGATGACACTTCTTCAGCGTCATCTTCGCTTTATTCTTTTCTTCTTGGCTCAAACACTCTTCGCAGCTCCTCTTGCAACGCATTGATTTATCTTTGCAAGGCTCTAAAACTCTCTTCTATCAAAGCATTTCTCCCATCACCACCATGGTTCCTTTGTGGAAGCATTGTTGAGTTCTATAGCAAACCCACAACCTCAGGTCCTGGTGCAAACTGCCTCACAATCAGCAATCTGTCTACACACTTAGGAACTACTGCTTTGATACCACTTGAAGAGGGGGGGTCAATCCTAGAACACACAACACAAATTGCACACATAAAATAGGAATGTTTTTTTATTGAACTGAAAATCACATTACATTACAGAAACTGGAATCAAAACAGAGAATGAATGCTCAACAGGTTGCAACACATTATAGCTTCCTTCCTCTAGATTTTGGAACCTTCTAACTTTTGTAGCCTTAAATCTGCTAGGGTTTTCTATTTTCTATCTTTTTCACAACTCACCACTTTTCCCCCTTCTCTATTGTCCCAAAAGATTCCCAAAAATGATCATAAATAACTCTTTTTGTCGTTTTCCAACCAAAATTTCAAAATTTGTAACTCCCTCCAAAAATAAGTCAACTTCCAGGAGCCATAACTTTTGATCTGGGTGTCTGATTGATTAACCATTTAATGTGTTGGAAAACTCGTGAAATGCTTTATGTCCTTAGAATTTGCTCCACCGATTCCGCCCATTTTCAGAGCCATATGGGGCCTCTTAGTGCCTCATATTTGACTTTGAAACTTTTTCAAGGGTTTTTTAAGAAACGAAAACTTTAATATCTTTCAGCACACAAGTGATCTTTGGCCGATTCCTTCACCAAAAGTTATATTTTTCAATTTTAAAGCTTTGAGTAAATTTTCGTTTCCATACATGCTCAAATGCAAACTTTCTAAACGTGGAAATTTATTATTTTTAGTAGGTTGGAAATTTTGAAGTTTTCGCATCATTATTCAAACAATTAGGTATCCGAAAATACCAAAATTGAAAGGAAAAAAAATCATCATTTTTTTTGGTGATGTGAGATTGCCCTTACACTACTAGATGCTCTTGCATAATTTTGTGGAACTACTATCTATTGCTAGGCTCTTCCTTGGGCCTTGTTCGTGGCTAAGTAGCTCTCATCCTCACTTTTGAGATGATTGTGTTCCATTTACCCTCTTTTTTTTAATCATTCCCTTTGTGTAATCCACTTGTGTGTAAATCATTCTATGGGTTCCCTCATCCTCTTTCTATCTCTCAAATACTCACTAGTTTGCTTTAGCTTGAATAGATTTAGCTTGAGCATTCATAGTTTCATCATTGTCACTATTAATTTTTTTCCTAGACACACTTAAGAAATAAGAGCACACTTATTTTTAATTATTCTCTAATATTGTTTGTCCATAGAGGTTGAAAAACCTACATAGGGGCTTGACCTAAAGGCAAGCTCCCAAACAACCCCAACACTTTTTTGTTTCCTTGCAGCTAACAGATTTTGAGAAGATTTCCAACCGAATGCTAGTTTTGTGGATTTCTCCTTCATCTTATTATTTCCTTTACTTTCCTTTAAGTAGATAAACTAAAATCTTTTTATTTCCATTTATGTTGTCACCTGAAGACCTCCTAGGTTTACTATTGTTGGCTCCTATGCAGATTGGGTGTGATCATCAAAGACAACTTTGAGATTTTGGTTTTCTTTGCTATCCAAACCATAGCGCTCGCGTTGGTGTCCTGGCCAATGAGTTCCAAATTGCTATCACAGGTTCCTCTCAACCCCTTATTTACATTTATGCTCATTTCTGGTTGAATCTAAATTCTATATTCTGTAAAATTTAATTTCTCTCAATTAGCACGGTGTTTTAGCTTGGTTAGAAAACATCATTTTTGTCAAGGGTAAAACACATAGGTGCAACGAGTAAAAATCTACTCTTTTGTTAAGATAGCAACAGACTGAATTCATTCTAAGTGAGCTAGTTGTTCCTAGTGTAGTCATTAAGATCATTTCATAAGGAAAAGCATGTTTTTCTTCACCAAATTGAATTCCATACACTATAGTAAAATTGTTCAACCCCTAGGATGCTCTTGCATCAAGTTCCAACCCATAGACTATAAGTACACTCCCTTTAGGTCCAATGGGTGCCATGAATAAAGGCATTTGGCTCATGAATGTCCTTTGCTAGTAAAGCTAAGATTGTGGTTCAATCATAAAATCAAGATAAAATAGATGATAGGTTACAAAAGTATGAGAAAAACATAGTTAAAAACAAATTGATTAAAGTTGTAAATACAACTAAGAAGCATCAAGGAAAAATGATAAAGATGCAACTAAAAACTTTGAGACAATCCTAATACAAAGGGGGATGTCCAAATAGTGGAAGCAAATAAAAATCTTATGGATAGGCATGTTTTGAAAGGGAATTCCTTTGCAGAATTCCTTTGCAGCTATAGCAAGAGAGGTGCTTGGGCATCAAATTCAAACAGAAATGCTTAATGCTATTGTGTTAGAATATTGAGAATGACATGGTGTTGGAGGATGCTAAGAAGTAAGATCAATGCTAGTCTAGAGGGTGCTGCAAATGAATGTAAAAAAAGGCGTCCAATACCCAAAAAATTGATTTTGATCCAAAAGAAACTAAAAAGTTTCAGATCAAATTGAAATGGGAGGAAATACCCAAAAAAGTATGCAAAGGAAAGGAAAAATAGCATGCACAACAATATATAGAAGGAAACTATGGCACAGTTGGCAGCTGGTTCTCAGTCTCCACTTGAAGATGTATTGGGATGATACAAAAAGCATTGTTCCTCAATTTTGGGGAAATAAAGGCTGCAGATGAAGTTCTAAAAAAATCAGGCAAAAAATAGCGAAAATTCTGCTAAGCTTGCATGCAAAAAGAAACGACTGGAAAAAACAATTGAATTTTCATAGAAAACTACAAGCACAAGAAAACAAGCATGTTTTGAAAAGCAAAGAATAAGTCGCATTCATAAAAAAATGTTTGTATACAAAGCAAATAACTAAAAAAGAATCAAAGACAACTATGCGAATGACATGCAATGCAAAAAGTAAAAGCAAACATGCATGCATGCTTTTACTTAGTTTGCTTACGACAGTTGTTTAACTTTACTTTCTCTGCAAGAAATGTAGTTATGTTACATGTTCCTTGATAAATTTATGTGACTTGGTCCCTTTTTTTAGATAATATAGTATTGAATAATTGAACCCATATGCAGCAGCAATTGAAATATTTGAACACATTCAAAATCTTCTTCTTTTTCTAATTTCTTTCTAAATTAAATTCTAAAGTTCCTAAAACTATTCATTAAGTCTGAAAATCTAAAGCAGAACTGCATTATGATTCAAAATAAAACTTCTAGGTACTACCAAGACACATTTATCAGAAGGCATAGATACCAACTCAGGTCCAATCCACGAGGAGTATGGGAGCTCCACTTGGCCATAAAAGTCCTTCCGCAGGTTTCTGCTTCATAATTTCCAGTACAAAAGCGCACACTTTTATTTGTGGCCTAAAGGCCTTTTATAGCTCCCACGAGAGTAAGACCTTAAAGCATCTGACGTAAAACTCCTTTTGCCACCTGTAGGGTCAGTTTATTGTAATAAGATATTCCTAATTATCACTCTATATTGATGTTAACTAACTCATAATTATTAGTGTTTGATGTGTAACTGATGAATTATGCATAATACGCGGAGAACTGACACAAAACTGTTGGCAATATAATAACAGGCAGCATAATTGATGGTATCTAATGTATTAATATTCCAACATTGATTGACATCAGCATAATTTCTGCTACATGACTGCTATATCTCTGCACAGCTTATTTATCCCTACACATACTTGTTTATTCCATTCACAACTGAATTAATTCTATATAGCTAATTTTTTCCAGCAATATAGGAATACGATTATTTAACACAAAGGTGCCTCCTTTGGGGTTCATAACAGCTAACTGATAATAATACTCATGCACTTAATTATGTTTGCCTGCATATTAGTGATGGCAGCCCCCTTAGCTGCAGACAAAAACAGTGACACTTCGAGAAACAGAGGACAGAAATAAACAGCAACCACAAACTACAGAATGCTACCCCAATCGATTAGACCGATCCTTTGTCAAGGGCGACAGGGATATTGGCAAACCTCAATCTTCACACAAAGCGACAGGAAACAAAACTTCTTCTCATTCAAATGATGACAGAAACAAAGTTTACACACAATAGTAAATGAAACATGACTGAACATTGATTTCTATGAATGGATTACAGTGACAGCCAATTCGTGAAAGAATCGATTTTCTTATTCACCAATCGATTTCCTCCTTATTTGATTTACTTCTGCAACTTCTGCAATTCGGAATTCCTCTGGTTGATTGACCTTTCCTCGGTGTCACCTCTTCTCTGCCGTTCTTTTCTGATAACACCCCAAACATTCATCTCTGCCAAAGCAGATTCGCCTCTGCCTGCCCAAACCATCGACCTCCCTCCTCCTTCACCTTCCGACAGTTTTTTGTAACTGTTCTTACTTTTCCCAAAGTTCTGGCAGTTTTCTAACTGTTTTGGGGACAGGAACCAACCGTCCCAAATGGAGCGACAAGAACCAATTTAAAACTAATTTAACTTCCCCTTGAGGGTCCGATTACTTGAAACTAAGGGAGTTAACAAGTTGATCAAGAGAGCCTTCAACAAACAAAGCTTAGAAATCATAAAACATCAACTAAACAAAACAGAATTGATGGGGAACGATGTCCCTGCATCAATTAGTTAGACCATATGAGCAATTGATTCCTCATCTTTGAGAGAATTAAAGAAAAATAAATTTTGATTCTAAATAATCTGAGAGTAAACTCATCGAAAGTTTACTCAGTTAGATCTGGGACCTGTAAAATTCTTTCATGGATGTGAGAGTGGATATAATATATGCAATATCTTCTTTACTGTCAGAAGACACTTTGAATTTTTTGTTCTTTCAAACAAAAATGCTCTACTGGGACAAGTTAACAGACAGGATCCAATCCAGCCTTTTTATAACACAAGAAACCTCCAATAGACATTCACAACCTTTGCTCAATCTGCTCCTATGAGATTTCTTCGCTGTACATGGTTGCTTGGTTTGTAATGAGGAAATAGACCTCTCTTCCTGGCTGCTGCATAGAGTTGCCTTGCAACAGCTCCTCTGTCATCTTTGCAAAGTTATTTATGCAAAGTTATTTAAGCAGGATATTGTATCAAGTGACATTCAGATCCCTGCCATTTTCATTTGTGAATTAAACGGATGAATAGCATTGTCAAGTCTTCCATTTATGCAAAAATCCCTTGAGGAATTCATTGTAAATCATAAGATTTGATGGGTTATTTCTCACCATTTCACTGAAGGAGGTCAATGTCTCTTAAATCTCTCCTTCCAACAAATGAACATAAATGACTATGTATTATGTTTAATGAGCATAAACATGGCCCATCTCTTGTATTTGGAATAATCTGCACGCATCTTTGGGGTTGCCTTCTTTGCACAATCCTTGAAGCCAGGTGGTCGCTTCATTTCAATTTCATCTTGTAATCTCAAAGCCCATAAACTAGGGTAAAGTTATTCTCACAGGCATAACACCTATCTGAGATATCTCACCAAACAGATCCAAAGCATCATTTGGCCTTTCCATCCTTACAATACCTATGTCATAGTGCATTATAATCTGACAATGGTAGGTGTCAGGCCTCTTCCAAGAGCTTCAATGAGCAATTATTTTACCTCATTGGCTCTGCCTACCTTACCCTGACCAACCATTAGGCAAATGTAGCCATACATACCAAGGATACAACCCTTATTATGCATCTTTTGCAGCCATCTCAGGGATTATCATTATTTTACCTCATTGGCTCTGCCTACCTTACCCTGACCAACCATTAGGCAAGTGTAGCCGTACATACCAAGGATACAACCCTTAATATGCATCTTTTGCAGCCATCTCAGGGATTATTTTACCTCATTGGCTCTGCCTACCTTACCCTGACCAACCATTAGGCAAGTGTAGCTGTACATCAAGGATACAACCCTTATTATGCATTACATATCAAGGATACAATCCTTATTATGCATCTTTTTCAGCCATCTCAGGATCTCCTCCACTTTGCCTACAAAGCAGTCTATTGTAATAGAGTTGTAAGTCATAACATTTGGATTGCAACCATTCTCCTCCATTTTCTCAAAAACTCCAAATGCTTGTGAGATCCTGCCTATTTTACAAAGGCCAGAGATTTAAACTGTGTGTTACAACATTCAGGTGACAACCTTTTCCACCATGTCTTTTGCCTCTCCGAGTTTGTTTCTCATACACTAGCAGTGAATCATCATTGTGAAAGTTCATGTATCCATAACTAGTTCATAACCCAACATCTCCACGTAGATGTTTTCAGCCATTTCAAGCTCTTTACCTCTAACAAGTGCTACCAGAATATTGTTATTGGAGGAAGTACTAGGAATGTATCCCTCACTTTTCATGAAATCAAATACATCTGGTGCTTCTCTAATCTTTTAAAGTTGTGTTCCATGGAGACACATCCCCAGCGTTGGTACCATTTTTCCAAGATTGGACAGCGTGCTCCATTTGGGGCATAAAAATTTTAAAAAGGAAACCTTTTAGGGGAAAAAATGCTAAAGCCCGTTAAAAGCTAGGATGGGTAGGATTAACAAGCAAATTCGGCACATTGTATTTACTTTTTTAAAATTTCGACTGCCTTTAGTTTGTCCAAATTTTTTTAGTAGTTCCTAAAGTTTGGGAAAAAATTTGCTGCCCCCAAAACCATGTCCCCACATCCCCCTGTCCCAGAAACTTGGTGAAATAGATTATTTTTCCAAGTTCTCCATGGCATCTATTCAAACCACTGAAAGTATTCAATCTTACCGCAACCCCGTGTTCTTCATCTGTTGTATAATGGCTTGAGCCAAACTCCATACCATTCAATTGGTAGTTGCAAATCCAAACTCCACAATCCTTGGCAACAAACTCCAGCATGTATAATACTAGCACTTGCACCATAAAGAAGTTCAAGGAATACGCCGATAGAAAAACCGATGAGTTTGGAAATTTTGCTGGCGTTTTTTTACGGCGTGAGACAATTCCGAGCACTATAATGCTCACATATAAAAGCCTATCGGCTAAATATAACCTGTGGAAGGATTTTTGTCAAGATGTTTAATTGTACCTGCACATCATTTGTTTGACAAAATGATTCATACTGCTGAATATACACAAATGGATTGTCAAAAAAGTCTTGAACAGTTTTACAGAAAGCAAATTGAAAATTGTAATACCAAACTCGACACACTTGCAGCTTGTGCCAAACTCCAAGGTTTTCGACTGGGAAATGAGAATGCTTATGTATTTGAAAACGTATTTTTGTCGGATGCTGTTGTTGAAAAGACATGATAGACATGTTAACATACTGATGAAATAAACACAAGATACGAACTGTCATTCAAAAAGCTGTTTCTAGATTCTTGGATGGGTAGGCCAGTGTGGTGATGATTGCACCCGATATTCACATTTTTCTTTTCCAATTTGAAACTATCTCAAGAAATTGGGAGGAAATAGCCTTGCCTAATCTCCAGCATAACCGTTAAAATGCAATAGGAAGAATGGGCCATGCTTCAAAATTTAAATATCCAGCTAAAACAATATCATTACCATAAGATTCACGCCTTTGACAGTCTAGCTCATTTTAACTTGACATTACAAGCAAATTACATTGAAAGAATATGGATAATGTTATTAACCCTGGAACAGGCACCCTTGTGTTAAACATTATTCCTATGTGGTTGCACAGGAATAAATCAGATATGCAGAGTTAATTCAGTAATGCAAGAAAGTAGCAAGTATGCAAAGGGACAAATGAATTGTGCAGGATACGTCAGTCATGTAGCAGCAATTATGCTCCTTTCAATTAGTCTGTGGATAAATGTACACATTATTTACAATCAATTATGATGCCAGAATTTATACAGCTAACAGTTTTGTGTCCCTTCCAAAGGAATATATCAGTAATTAATCAGTTACATATTTATCCTCTTGTGATTGTGGAACCAATAATGAACAAAAAAACTGCCGCAGAAATTGAAATATCTGAAACAAAAATTCGAAAATCTTATTTTTTGTCTTTTGCTTTTAAGCTAAATTCTGAAGTTTCTGGAAATACACATCCAACCTGAAAAAATCAAATAGAGCTGAATTACAATACAAATAGCATTTCTAGATACGGAAGAAGATGACAAGAAGCTTTCATGGGAAGAAATTGTTACGAACTCAGGTTCAATCCAACAGCAGAACAGGTGTTGCTCTTGAATGCAAAGCAGTCCTTCCACAGGAGTCTACTCAATAATATTCCTGTCCAAAAGCAAAACATTTTTCTTTGAGGCCTAAAGGCCTTTATAGCTCCCACAGGATTAAGGCCTTAGTGTATCTCATCTGAAATTCCTTTTACCACTTGTAGGGGGTTAGTATCATAGTTGGAAAACTCGTCCGGACTCACCGCGGACTCGGCGGACTCAGGAGTCTGCAAGCTGGCCGAGTCAACTCGGCGCGGACTTGTGAGTCGAGTCCAGAAGAGTCCCGTGCGGACTTTCCTGGATGGCTGGGATGTCAAAAAGAGGGTTTAAAACCTCTGTTTTTTTATTTCTTTCCTCATTTCACTCCTATCCTATATTTGGTTGTTAATGTTAATGTTTTCCTCATTTTGACATATGATTATATGTAAACATTTATAAACTTATGATGCTGTTATACATTTTGAAAGCTTGAAACTACGAGTATGAATGATGAAATTTCAATTATTGAGTGTTTGATGATCATATGACATGTGTAATCTTTGAATTATGACAAATTGATAATCAAATTAGGCTCTTATGTTCTCTAAATGCATTAATTTTTTTTTTTATTTAACTACGGTTTTTTTTACCGAGTCCTAGCCGAGTTTTTTCCCGAGTCCATGCCGAGTCCCGAGTCCGGGTCCTATTTTGGGCTGCCTAGTCCTCGCCGAGTCCGAGTTCTCCAACTTTGGTTAGTATATTGTAATAACATATTCCTAATTATCACTACATGATTAATGTTAACCGACTCATAATTATTATCTACATGACTGATGTGTAACTGATGAATTACACATATATACCTGCAGAACGGACACATATTTGTTGGCTGCATAACTCCTGGCAGCATAACTGATTCTCTCCCATTAATTAATTTACTCCTACATTAATTGACAGGAGCATAACTGCTGCTAAATGACTGACATATTCCCGCACAATTTATTTATCTCAATGCACAATCCTAATTTCCAGCGTACTCAATTAATTCGACATAGCTGATTTATACCAGCGCAATTATATAGGAATGTTATTTGCATAACTGATCTATTCCAGCATAACGACATAAGATTACTAATGTTCAGGTGACTCCTAGATGGTTCGTAGCAGCTAATTGACCAAAATGGTGTCATACAATTAATTGGAAAGAATCATGGTTTCCTGTTTATCAATTAGATCATATGAATAATCAGTTCCTCATCTTTAAGGAAATTTAAGAAAAGCAAATTTGATTCAAAATAATCTTATTTTCCATGAATTGGTCTCAGCGAGTAAATGATGCTGGATGCCAACTTGTTTGCATAACATAGGACAAAAGCTAAGAAAGTAAACTCTAAAGAAAGTTCACTCAATTAAATCTGGAAACTGTAAGATTCTTTCATGAATATGAAAGTGTTTACTGTACACTAATATCTTCTTCACTCTCAGATTCCAAGAAACCCAAATGCTGTACTACGACAAGATAACATGCAGGATTCAACCCAACCCTTTATAACGCTAGAAAATTAGAAACCTCCAAGAAACTTTCAAATCCTTGTTCAATCTGCTCCTATGAGATTTCTTCTGCACACAAGGTTGTCAGGATTGTAATAAGGAAATCGACCTCTCCTCATGGCTGCTGCATAGAGTTGTCTTGCAACATCTCCTCTATCTTCTTTGCAAAGCTCTTTAAGCAGGATGCTATATGAAGTGGCATTCGGAACCCCGCCATTTTCTATCATGAATTTCAAAAGGTGAATAGCATCATCAAGTCTTCCATTGTTGCAAAACTCTTTAAGGAGTTTATTATAAACCATAAGATTTGGTGGGTTATTTCTCACCATTTCATAGAAGAGGGTCAATGCTTCTTCCATCTTTCCTGCCAACAAATTAGCATAAATAACCATATAATATGCTTGAGGATCATGAAGATGACCCATCTCTTGCATTTTTCGGAATAACCTGCATGCATCTTTGGGACTGCCTTCTTTGCACAATCCCTGAAGCAAAGCCTTCAGAGTTGGAAAATCAAGCTTATAGCCCTTCTCTTCAATGGCGTCTTTTAATCTCAAAGCCTCTGGTATTCTTCTCCATTTCACAAGACCATGAATCAAGGTGGTGTAAGTTATCATGTTAGGCATAACACCTTGCTGAGACATCTCATCAAACAGATCCAGAGCATCATCTGGCCTTCCTTCCCTAAAATACCCATGAAATAGGGCATTATAACTGACAATAGTAGGTGCCAGGCCTTTCCTAAGAGCTTCACTGAGCAACTGTTTTGCCTCATTGGTTCTGCCAACCTTACCTAGACCATCCATTAGGCAAGTGTAGCTGTAGATATTAGGGCTGCAACCTGTACCAGGCATCTTTTGCAGCCATCCCATGGCTGCCTCCACTTTGCCTTGAAAGCACAGTCCATATATTATAGAATTGTGAGTCATAATATTTGGACTGCAGCCATGCTCCTGCATTTGCTCAAAAATTTCAAATGCTTGCGACATCTTTCCTTTTTTACAAAAGCCAGAGATTAATGTTGTATATGTTACAACATCTGGGGAACAGCCTTTGTCCAACATATTCTCGAGCATGTCCTTTGCTTCTCCAAGTTTGTTTCTGATACACAAGCAGTGAATCATCGTTGTGAAAGTTAGTGTACTCATAACTACTCTGTATCCCAACATCTCTACATAGATGTTTTCGGCCATTTCAAATTCTTTACCCCTAACAAGGGCTACCAGAATATTGTTATAGGAGTTAGTCCCGAGCATGTATCCCTCACTTTTCATGAAATCAAAAACATCCAGTGCTTCTCTAATTTTCCCAAGTTCTCCATACCATTTAATCAAATCACCGAAGATGCTTGAACCTATCTGAACCCTCTTGTTCTTCATATGTTCTATAATGGCTCGAGCTGTGTCGAGCATGTTTGATGCGCCCAGAATCTCAATGATACTGTAGTAGGAGTCAGGGTGGTGCTCATATCCCTCCAGCTTTCCTGCCCAGTGGAAAAATTCAAGGGCCTTCTTTATATCGGTTTCACGTCTCAGAACCTCAACTACAACATCTGCCTTCAAATCTTTCTTCATCGATCTCAATTTTGCAATTTCCCCTGTTTCTTCCCAATGTTCTGTGTGTATGCTAGTGGAGATTTGATTAACTAAATCCCAAAACTCTGAACACCCTCTGACCATGGATTTTGCGGCAGTCATTTTCTCAGAGAAGATTTTCCTCCTGTCTTCCTCATGACAAAGCAGAGTGTCTTCTAGTTCTAATTCACGTCCTTGCTTTAACCTCTCTCCCATAATACATCGAAAAGATGTAGACCTACAGAGACTATAGATCACCGGAAAGGAAGGCACAAAGTTTAGGCTTTTAGCACCTACCAAGTGAACAGTTTTCCTGGTTTTTCTTGGGCTTTTACTTGAAGGGTTGCATACGGTATAAACATTCTCAACTCTACTGAGTATGAAAGCATTAACCGTGGCCATATCTAGAGTAATGAGAACTAGAAATGATCATAGAAAAATAAAATAAGCGTCGTCTATCCTTCTCTTCTGCTTTGATTTCCCCTGAGATGTAATTCTCTAGGACATACAAAACAGAATCAATACATTATTTCAGCAGATTCAGCTCCATAGAAGGATAACTAATAGGGTCCAAAAGAATCCTTTCCTGTGAGAAGTTGAAACGATATCTCATTCAAAGATTACGCATTGGAAGCCAGAGCTTGACATCACTCGAAATTGTAGGTTTCTAAATGGTATATACAGAGCTTAGGGTTTAAAGTTTAACGTTAGGAATTAGGATTTAGAATTTAATAATCAGTATAACCTGGCTTGAATTTGAATGAGTTTGTGAACTCAATCTTTTTCAAGTTTCATACGCAAAAACATATATAATTTTGGCACAAAATATACCAATAGCCAGATATCTGTTGGTTTGTTGTGGGTTGCATGCATTTAAGATAACCTCAAACATAAATTTATGCCAACTTTACCTCAAAAAAATTCTCTGCTGGAACGGAAACATATCTTAGAGAGTTCGATTGTGTAAAGACAGAAGCTTCTTCTGCAATGCAAAATCCCCCGGCAACATTTCAAGATTGGTTTGTAGAACAGAGAAAAAAACTACGCGAATTAAGATTTAGGTAGTTTAAATCGTGGAAATAAATACTTCTCGCATAAAGACCTACCCTAAGCAAAGCTAACCCAGGGAAAAGTTTGGGTCTCGAATACCTAATAAATGTAGAGTTATATTTGTCAAATTTAAATTTAATGTAATACTTAGTTCCAATATCCCTGGTATTGAGTAATCAATATGGTGGAAAATAGAGCATTGTCCAAAAAAAATGTCTCTCAATTGTAAATTGGTTATATCTCATTCTAGTTCAAATTTGTGCACGTCAAAGTGATATCTTCTATAGAAGTGAACTTGGCATCTGAAATAAACCTAACTCACAAAATTGAATTGGTAGTAAATTGGCGACTATAACTGTAAGTGCCCAAAAAAAATAAGGCATACATGGAAGTCCTATGATGACACAACAACGCATGACCCCACGTGGCATGAAAATGAAAATAACCATCAACTTCTAGTTCCACAATGGAAAAATACCTAGTCACCCAACCCAGGTCAATCTAAGTCAACCTTGATTTGTTTGTAATCTCTTTTATATGCAAAAATCCTTATTTTTTGTCTTGTTTATGAGTTTGCACATAAGTTATCGATTAGTTGTGATGAACAAGATGGATGCCCTAATAAACTCCTTAGATGCCCCAATGAACAAATTAACAAGGGAAAATGGTTGTTTTTTCCAATTTGTGCATGATTTTTGTCGTGCAAAATCGTGATCTTATTTTTATCTTCCTAACTCAACTTTCCACCCAAATTAAGTCAATTATCTTTACCAATTCTTTTTAAACCCTAAACCTAATCCTCTTTTCCTATAAATGGTGGACTTTTGGTCATTGTGAAGAGTCCAGTTTTTTTAGAATTACTCCAACATCCAGCCCTAATTTGTGACCATTCAAAAGTTCTCAATCTCTTTATTGTAGTCTACCATACCACCTAGAAGTTGTGCTTTTGTTTCACCATTGTCTAGTCCAAACCTATTTTACTCTCCTTTTCCACAATTGGGATTGATTTCAGAGGTTAAAGGTAGTGAGGTTATTGAATAGTTGGATTACTAAGCATAGCCAACACCAAACTTGCTCTAGATTTTGGATAATTCTAGTCCTTGGTATGGATTTTGGGTGTAGAATTATTTTATACTTTAGTTTAGAAGTAGATTGTTTGTTGTGTTTGTGAAAGAGATGCATAGATTTAGTGGTAGATTATAGTTTAGATTTATATTTTAATTTCATCTTAGGTTGTAGACTTTATTTCCAAGATTGGTCTTTTAAGATCACTGGATAATTTCATTATCACTGCTTCAAAGCTTTAAAACAAATTAAATTGGTGTTGTTGTCTAAAAAGTAAAAGCACTGCTTCATTGGATTATTGGTCATAGGAGGGGGAAAATATAAGATCTAAATCATTACTCTTTGCTTTTTCTCTTACATGTCAAACAATTATTGAAAAGATGATTCAAAGGAAATGTTTTGTAGTTTGCATCTTATTTCAAGAAGAGAGAAAGAAATTAGTATTTGTTTAATTGTGAAGAGGAAGTTTTCATCAACGAACCTTTGCTCCCATCATCCATGCACTTCTTCCACGTGAAGTGTCGTCAGAGCAAAAATCAGGTCTAAAACTAAAACAACAAGATATCAAACCCTAACTAGCACAATAGAGTACAAACTAGCATGAAAATGAAAACAAGAAAGCAAAGCAAACCAATCTCTAATCTAGATTTGATTTATCTCCATTGCTCTTCTCAACCTCGCATAGGCATGCAAGATTTCGAAGGATGATTGTGGGAGGAATGTTGGTGCTCACTATTTCAGCAGCATAACAATGGCATGAGGATGAATGATGAGAGGCTCTAATGTCATTTCTATAGCATAAGGATACTCAAAAACTCAATGCATGCAAATGGCTTGTGAGTGGTTTGATTTATAGAAAAGGTTGATTTGAATCGATGGTTGTGATTGAAAGTTGTCTTGTGCGATGTGGACGGCTAGGATCGATTAGGTTTTCCCGCTCCATGAGGAGTTGTAGTCATGAAACAAGTGTAGGGTAGACCTAATTAAAATAAAAGATTATTTAAATTAGTTGTGCATGTGAAGTGTTGTAGTCATGTGACATGTTTGAATGTGATGAATGGCGAGGGAATAATTCAAATATTTTATTTGAATTATTTGGAACATGTGAAAGGGATATTAATTAAATAAATATCATTTATTTAATTAATTGGCTAGGTGATTAGGATGGGATTATGCAAGGACCTAGGACAAAACGTTGCAAGATGTCTCTAGTAAATGTGTCGACTAGGTAATGTGTAAGACATGGACAAATTTATGTGTCTAGATGAAGAGACTAGTCCACCTAACTTACTACCACTCTAGAACTGACTTTTGTCGTGTCAGCAACAATAAATTACTTAGCCATCCAACCAATGTGAAAAACATTGTGAGTCAATTTCAAAGCATATAGTAATAGATGTGCCTTATCTTGTTGTACATGTGTCTTAAGTGGGATGGTGGTGAGAGACATCATTTGGAAACTTGTTAGGAAATGATTTATTCTCCTTTGGCCAAGCCCCTAGGTAGACTAATTAACAACAATGAACAATATCAAAGATAGTAGGCCCTGCAAGCACCAAAATCATGCACAGCCTCCACAAGGACCCCTATGATGATTCACAACCCTTGTCACATACATGTAAGCATGAAATAACATCCTCTCAGCAACAATTCTCTTGGTGACGTGTTTTCTTCCCCCTTGTGTTGTTTCCCCTTTGTCATTTTCTCTCTCTCTTCGCTTTCGACACTTTTCGACACTTGTCGATTTGTGTTTCCTATGCTTGTGACTTTGTTCCTAAGCCTTGGTGTGTTTTCACCTTTCCCTGATGTTTTTTATCCATTCCCACCCCTAGAGGCCTTCTAGAGGTCCTCCCTAGCCATCTAAAACTTTTAGTTTTCAATTTCACTCAACCAATCCAAATCTCCCCATATTATTTCCATATCTCCCCTGGGAGATCCTACTTTTGCAAGTAGAGATTTAGATTTTGACCTCTGGTTGACCTATTTCTGGAGGCAGATCCCCTTCTTTTCTCCTCCTCTTCCATCTCCCATCATGCACTTCCACCCAGATGCCCTCCTCTAAGGGTCGCCCATGGGTCACCCGAGGGCGACCTCAACTGATGAAAGGGGTGACCCTATCGTGTTTTCCATCCGGGAGTTCACTTCAGTTTCTAGCTCAAAATAGCTATGTTTTCACCTATTTGCATGGAATTTCATGCCAAAGTTAGAGTTAACTATTGCATGCACCCACACATGCATATTTAGCTCTTTTTCACCTTTAGTTGTCAACCCATGCATTCCCATGGATTCTCATGCATTCCTCTTTCTTCACTTCTTCTTCAGTGATAAGCTATTACTGGGTAGATCACTCCAATTTTAGCCCAGATCACTCTTGTGTCTTCTAAGTTAACTCTCCAATCAAATTGAGTTAACTCTCATCTCTTCTTCTTCACCTCTCATCTCTTCTTCAAACCTATAAATACCCCCCTCCCTCAAGCACAAAGGGAGGCAATTTCATTTGTGCACACAGTTCTTGCAGGTTATTGTTCTCCAAATCAAGCATCCATATGCTCATAAAGGACATTAGAGCCTTTTGTTTTTATTTGTTATCTCATTTAGCTTTCCTAAAAGCTCATTTTGTGTCGATACATTGCTCGCACACAAGCCATAGTGCTCATCAAGCTCTCATTGAGCTCATTTCAAAGCTTCAAAAGCTTCTTTTTCTTCTATTTTCTTATTGTTGCCAAGAGGATCACCCCACTACTACAAGAGGATTAGAGGTTGCCATACAAGGATTTCTAAAGGTAGTGGAGGCCCATGCATATTCTTTTATTCCAAGTTCCTTCATGTTTTTTTCATTTCATAGTAATTAGATAATCAAAACTTTGCTCTTGGGAATAGTAAATACATGTTGCTTTTTCCTTGATAGGCTAAGTAGGTTTGCATTGTTAAAGTAGTTTCCCTTTCCAATGTTCATAGATTAAAAGCAATTTCCCTTTCTAGATTAAATGGATCCACTTATTCAGAAAACAACAAAAACATAGATTCAATTACATTAGGTAATCTCATACTAGTTTGCATTCATTTTCTAATTCCTATAATAGAAAAAAGCATTTTTATTTCTATAAATAGAAAAAAGCACAAAAAAACATTTTACACTCATATGGGCTTGCATGCATACAAAATCGAAAAGAACAAAAATATTAGCAGTGTAGAAGGTTTACAAACCCTTAGTCCCAACACATGGTCAAACAAAGTCAATAAAGTCAAAATCTTAGGTCACTCAAACCCTGAGTCGAAACCCTAGGTCAAGT
Source organism: Cunninghamia lanceolata (assembly GCA_027924645.1). NCBI lineage: Eukaryota > Viridiplantae > Streptophyta > Pinopsida > Cupressales > Cupressaceae > Cunninghamia > Cunninghamia lanceolata. The sequence goes on along the minus strand of BSBN01000791.1, from coordinate 125,752 downwards.
CAAAGTTAGCTTAAACCATATCTCTTGTTTAGGCTCACGAATGTGCCCTGGACTTAGAGGTGAGTGGGTGAAGGAAATCCTTGATGAGATAGAGGAGATCCACCCTAGACAACAAGACCAACTACTAATTCAACAACAACAAGAAAGACTCAGAGAAATTCAAATACAAGCAATCATCCAACAGTACAAAAGATAATGGTCATAGAACATCACATTCAAACAAACACACAACAACACAGGCCCCAGGACTGGCTGACCACACTTCGCAAAGTCCAACTCTCAAATGAGCCAGATTGCCCATGCGTCTCGCCTCTGCTCAACTAGCTACTTCCACGAGAGCGAGAGTGATGTGGAGGTTCACCCCCATGGCAAGGAGAGGGGGTCTATGTGCACACCAAAGCTGACTCGATCGCCCCAGGCCACTGAGTCGTGTTTTTGAGTGTACATATTTTGGTAAACCCAATGTGAAGAGCAAAATTTTTTGTTTATGCTTTTTGCATTCCAAATGCTCATGCTCCATTTAAAACATCATCATTTGGCATTTCAACTTCAAAGGTTTCAATCATTATCACTTTATTCATCATAACCATCTTCGTCACTTCTGCTTTTGTTGCTTTCGCCTTCACTTGTTCCATTTATTTTGTGGTGTCTATAGCACCCTCGAATATGATGGAACCAGACTTAAACTTAGGGAATATTCCCTCTAGGGAACTAGAAACTCCCTCTTTCGACAGGTATGTGCCACCTGACCCAAATGCACCGATCTCAAACTGCTATGACTATGAAGACTCTGACTATGAACAAGATCGAAGGGAACCTAGGTGTTCTTTGTCTTTCAACAATCCTGAATGGAAGCATAACCCTGCCATACCAAACACACCTCACAAAGTGAAAAGAATGCAGATGCGATCAGAAATCCACCACATGGATCAACCATCCACAAGTACCTCAAGTATTTATCTTGATGATGAAGTAAGAAGGTTAGAACAGAACTTACAAGAAGCAAAAGATGCTCAAGAAGCCCTGAGAGTTGCTCTACGAGAAGAGCACTAAGAAAATGCTATACAAGAAGAAACACATAATCATGACAACATTCACAAAGAAAATCCAAGAAATGAGGAAGTGCCTAGAGGTCCTACACCTACAGACCTCATCGCAACTCTAGTGCAAAGAATCAGAACTATGGAGGCAGAACAACTTGTCCTGGAAAGACGACAGAAATCGTACAAAAACATCATAATTGAACAGGACTAGGGGCATCTTAGAATCCCCCTTACCTCAACTACTACTCAAGAAATGGGAGTAATGACACATTCCTGAATGGGAACCCTCCTATTCAGAACAATCAAGTAATGCTTGGAAGCCAAGCAAATCAGACAATGGCATTGGGTTATCAAAACCCTCCTATGGGGCTAATGTTGTCAACTCCTCAATCGCAGAGTACCTTTTTAGGCACATACTTGGAATACTTAAAGGAGCCACTTGACCTAATCATAAGAAGCATTCTGTTACCTTGACCATTACCTGATCTCTGAAGTTCAAAGGAGAAGGAGATCCCAACTCACACATTAAAGCTTACACAACCACAATAAGAGAACTCCTCATTGGGATGGGGTTGTCACCAAAATCTTCCCGAAGAGACTAGAAGGAATAGCCCTAGATTGGTATTATCACCTACCAAAGGCCTTAGTACATCCATTCAGGCAATTAATCAAAGAGTTTGTCATGGCTTTCAACATGAACAAACTCACCATGAACAAACTCATGAAGATAGGGATCCGAGAATTCTTAACCATGAAATAAGAACCGAACAAATTAGTAGCCCATTTTGTCACTCGATGGAGACAAGTTTTATATTCTTCGATAAGTGCTCCAAACATGGATCATTGTGAATTATGTGATCTTTTCTTGCATGCCTTAAACAATGATATGAGAGAAGACGTTCAAAAGTTACCTTACAAGTCAATGAAGAAGCCTTAGAAAATGTTTTAAGGATCGACCAAGCAGCCATTGATAGTGGCAGAAGAACTTATGACACTAATGGAAAAATTAAACTCTCAAAAGGAGATGAAAAGATTACCTCAAACATCTCAACAGATAAAGATATCAACGTCATAAGGAGTGCTCCTAGTAACGATAAATGGCGTCTAAAAGGAAATCAAGGACTAGGTCGTTCCTCCTATGATCCTGACACATATTGTTGGTTCCACATAACAAAAGCTCATGACACGAAAACCTACTATGGGTGCAACAAAGCTATCTCAAAGCTTACCTCAGAACAACAACAAAAGTTTCTCACTCTCCTACAATCCTAAAGAAAGGAGAAGGAACCTCAGGATAGAAAAGGAAATATCGATTAGATAAATTCCAATCATGTGGAACTAAACCAGGAAGTGTTTGTGATCCAAGAAGAGGAACAAACAAAACAAATTGAAAATGTCTTCTCGCAAGTGATAAACCTATTGAGGGCCTCCCCTTCACACTAAAAAACATTATTGGAAGTATTAGAAGTGGGATGCTCAACACAAGAGGAACCAACCCCTCTCACATTCAACATTTCAAAACTCCCAAAGGATGAAGGAAATAAGAATAAGGATTCACCATTATACATACAAGTTTAGGTTAAAGAGGCCATTATAAAAAGAGTGGTAGTAGATGAAGGATCGGAAGTTAGCCTCTTGCCAATTTCCTTCTTGAGAAAGATAGGATACAATAAAACAAACATAAAGCAACAAGCTACCACCTTAAGGATATACGATAGTCACAGCATTCAAACAATTGGGAATATCAGCCTACCACTCACCTTAATGTCTAAAACAATTCCCATAGACTTCTATGTTATCAACAAAGAAATCAATTACAAAATGATCCTCGGAAGAAATTGGATTCACGTAATGAAGGTCGTGGCCTCTACATTCTTTCAAGAAATTCATTTCCATCACTCAGGAAAGACCCACATCATCAAAGTAGATCCTGATCCTTTTAGTGTTTATAGGAAGGAATAGGAAGAAAAGGATAAGAAGTTAAACACGCAAGAGAAAACAAAAGAAGAGACTCAGAACCCTCAGCCAAATACAAGTACTCTCAACATATCATATCAAAACATGGATAACCTCAGAGAATTCCCCTTTAATCCCCACACCACCAAGGCTCATGCTCCCTTTGGCTTAGCAGTCATCCCTTGCATGGGCAAGCATGACATCAGGAATCTCTCAATTGGAACAATAGAAATAATCGAAGAAGGGGAAGAAAAAGAGGAAAAGCAAAAGTCAACCTACAAATTTGGAGAGATATCCCAATCACAAAACATTCAAGACATATGGACTCTCTACTTTGATGGAGCTTGTTGTAAAATGGGAGCAGGAACGGGAATAATCCTCACCTCCCCAGAAGGGAAAGTGCTCCCTTTCACGTTTAGATTGGATTTCTTCTGCACAAATAACATTATTGAGTACGAAGCTCTATCCCTAGGAGTCATGTTAGCCATGAGGATAGGAATCAAGAAGGTCTCAGCTTTTGGAGACTCCTAGCTAGTGATCAACCAAGTCACGGAAAACTATGAAACAAAATCAGAACGACTATGACCATACAAAGAAACTATTAGAAAATTAGTTCAATTCTTTGACTTCTTTTCCATAAGAGCCATATCTAAGGAAGAGAACCAAGTTGCAGACTCAATGGCCAGGTCGGCTGCCCTATTTTCACCTCATGCTCAACTCTAGAATTCAGAGTTCATCGTGTCAATCCGTGGAGAACCATTATTGGAAAGTGAAGAGTTACCAAACATTTTAGATTACGCTGCAAATCAAATAGAGAAACCAACTCGAGACTATGTTGAGAATGACGAAGACATTCTAGAGTATCTGCATGCTTACGATGGGCTTCCAAGAGTGTACCAAAAGAAAGGATACATGCTCCTTCCTCATCCCGATGACTATTTTGGAAGTGAAAAATAAATCCTCCAGATCGAAGCAAATTCAGATTTACCACTTGCACCTTAGAAATTTGAAGAGGGACATCCATCACTAATCAGAGACACGATTGATGTCAATGTGGGAACCCCTAAGAAACCAAGAATGTTGAAGTTGGGAGGAGAGTTAGATGATGAGGAATTGGAAGAATACACTGAGTTCCTTCTCGAATATTTTGATGTCTTTGTCTGGACATATTCATACATGCCTGGGCTAGACCCAAAAATCATGGTGCACAATTTAGTAACAAAGCTTGACGCAAAACCCATAAAGCAAAAATTGAGACCCATAAAGCCTCAAGTAGCATAAACGGTGAAAGAAGAATTAAAAAAGTTGTTGAATGTAGGCTTTATCAAACCGGTAGACTATTCGAGTTTGGTATCAAACATCGTCCCAGTTTTAAAAAAGAATGGAAAAATTAGGATATGTCTCGACTTCAGGGATATCAATCAAGCTTGTTTGAAAGATGACTTTCCCTTACCATCCATTGATCAAATTTTTGATTCAACCATATGATATGAAGTACTCTCCCTTATGGATGGGTTATCGGGATACAACTAAATCAAAATCTCAAAGGTAGATCAAAACAAAATGACATTCACAACCCCTTGGGGAACCTTCTATTACGTAGTCATGCCATTTAGATTAAAAAATGTAGGGGCTACCTATCAAAGGGCAATGATGCACAACTTCCATGACTACATTCAAAAAATAGTGGAAACATATGTTGATGGTCTTTTGGCTAAGTTTGAGTGGAGATCAACGCATGTGGAGGATATTTGCAAGATCTTCAATAGGCTTCATGAATACAAAGTGAGACTGAATCTTGAGAAATGTGTTTTCGGAGTCACAATAGGCAAGTTGTCGGGTTTCATTATTTCACGAAGAGGAATTGATGTGGATCCAGCAAAAGTTAAAGCGATCTTAAATGCAACCCCGCTAACAAGCGAAACAGTGGTAAGGACTTTCTTGGGACAATTAGGTGCAATCAGGCATTTTATACTAGATATGACTTCCAAATTCACTCGATCAATCAATTGTTGAAGAAACAAGTGGGCATAACCTGGACAATAGATTGTCAAAACATATTCGAACAAGTAAAGAAATTCTTGTTGACTCCACCCACATTGATTCCACCAAGACATGATAAACCTTTCATCTTACAGCTCAGAGCTACCGATATTTCTATAGCCTGTATGTTGGCTCAAGAAGATGATGATGGAAGGGAAAGAGCAATATACTTCATAAGTCAAACTCTACTACAATATGAGAAGAACTACACTCAGGTTGACAAGGAGTGTTTGGCCATAGTTTTTGCAACCTGAAGATTGCGACATTACATGTTGAATCAAGAAACCAGAGTCATGATATGATCTGAACAGTTGAGAACATTCTTAAACCAACCAATGTTGTTGAGGAGAGCTGGCTAATTTGTGACTTTGCTAAGTGAGTTTGAATTAACTTATGTCAATCAAAAATCATTCAATGGACAAGTAATAGCAGATTGGCTGGTAGATAATATGACTCCTCAAGAGGAGCCCATTAACGAATACTTCCCTGATGAAGAAATTTATGCAATCGATCTTAAGAAATATGCTACTTCATATTGGTACAAAGATATTGTAAACTATTTGGCCAACAAGACTTATCTAGAGAACATGACTCCCTTAGGAAAAAGATGTTTGCACATCCTCACTGCAAGATATGTTTTGATCAATGATGTGTTATATCAGAGAGCTTTGGATGACATGTTGCTTCTATGTGTCGATAAAGAAGAGGCACATAAAATCTTAGAAGAACGCCACAATGGAATCCCTGGAGGGCATTTTGGTGGTCACACTACAACAAGAAAGATACATTGGCTAGGGTATTTTTGGCCATGTTTAGAAGGAGATGCAATCAAATTCATAAAAAGATGCCCAAAATGTTAGGCTTACGCACATGTTCATCACACACCAATAAGAGATTTACAACCCATAGTTACTCCTTTGGTCCTTCTCTACTTGGGGGTTGGACTTGGTGGGGAAGATCTCCCCACCCTCGATAGATGGACATTTGTTTATCATCACGACAACAGAGTATTTCACTAAATGGGTGGAGGCCATGCCTCTCACCACAGTTTTAGGGGCAATAATTGTAAAATTCATATTGAATCAAATCATATGCATAGTTAGGATTCCCCAAGTGATAGTGACAAACAACGAGTCATCATTCAAAAATCCACAAGTAAGAGAAGTATGTGAGAGATTTCACATCAATCATAATTCTGCTTCAGTTTACTATCCTCAAGGGAATGGACAGGTAGAGATGACAAATAAGACTCTAAAAGAGACTAACATTTGCAATTACATCTAGCTCTCTAGGATTATAGAACGAGCGTACAAACTCCAATTGGGACCACCCCTTATGCCCTCACTTTTCGGTCAGAAGTAGTCTTACCATTGGAAGTAGAGTTGCCTAGTTTAAGAGTGTCACTACAAGGCCTAATGGACAATGAAGAGTATTGAGCTGTAAGATTGGCCGAGATAGAAATGATGGATGAAAAATGACTAAGAGTTGTTCCAAGACATGACTCCTACCTTGCAAGGGTAAAGTAGTATAACAAGAAAGTCATCTCGAGACCTTTTCAAGTGGGAGACTTAGTGCTCAGAATTGATAATCTAATTGATAAAAGAGCTGGTGAAGGATGTAAGTTTAGACCCAACTAGAAAGGTCCCTATATGGTCAAAGAAGATGTCAGAAATGATGCCTATCTCTTGTGCACAATGGAGGGAGAGGAATTTGGTGAAATAGTCAATGCCTTCACCTCAAGAAGTACTATGTCTGAAAATCATAAAAATCATAAAACATAAAAATACAAAAGATAAAATAAAATATTCCAAAAAATACAAAAAAATTACAAAAATAAAAAATATCAAAAAGAGTTTTGTTTCTTGCATTTCAATATCATTCTTTTCATCTTGCATTATAGTGAATGACTCACTCTTATATTATTTTCATTTCAGTAAGGAGTCTAAGGTTGCCTAGGTATACGTGATCCTTTTAGGTCCTGAGATTTTCCTTTTTCACAATTGCCATTCTCCCCCTTCATTCCCAGTGATTCTAATCAAAGCCTAGCTCTTAGCTTTACACTGATTCTAGTCTTAATGAGCAAAGATGTTAGGTCTAAGCAAATGCAATATTCAAACCTACAGTGTTCAAAGGAAGCTTGCAAGTAGATCTCCCCAATTCTTCCCTAGTACAAAAGAAGTCCAACCAGATTATGAGAACTTTTGGTGGCACTTGGCCCCTTATCTTTCCTGGTCAAAAATGTCAGGAGGGTCAAAACTCTGAAGGAAGCAATCTAAAATATGAGTGAATAAAAAAATGAGTGATCAAAATAAGAGTGTTGAGAAAAGTGAGAATTGAGAGATCAAACTACTGCATATCTAATGTTCTAAAAGCATTCATTTCATACAAGTCAAAAATCCAAAAAAAAATGAGAAAATCAAGTGAGGCATTCTAGAAAATGCAAAAAAAAAGAGAAAAAGCAAAAAAAAAGAGAGATACAAAAAAAGAGAGAAAGAGAGGAGATTGTTGAATGTTCGTTCTCTTGGGTGGAGATTAGTCTAAGCTCAAAGCTTCAAGGCTGACATTCTATCAGAGAAAATAAAAGAGAAAGGTACAAAGCACCCACACACACACACTAGCTGAGCAAATCCAAGAGTCTAGTGGCCTTTATGATCATTTTCTATATAGGGACCCTTCACTCTTTCCCATTTTATCCTTTACCCCAGGTCTATCTTGCTTTCCATCTATGATCTAAGTCTAGCCAACATCAATAAAATTTGTTACTTGTCTAAGTTGAAAGCTTGTCAGATTGTCTTATGTAGATAAGGATCAGTGTTTAGCCTTTAAAAAATCCCAAATTTAGAAGCACTCCATCTCCTTCCCACTCCCCACTTGAGTTCTAAACTCCTAAATCTCACGGACTTGAATAGGTCTCTTATACCAGAATAACCTGCAATCCCCTGGATTGAAAATCATACTAAAGATCAGTCATATTGTTTGTTCCATAATGCATTCATACCAAAATCAGAAAAAGAGTTCCAAAGCAATAAATTCAATGTCATAACTCATGGAATTTCATAGAAGTAAAAGTTTTATTTCAGCATCACTTGTGTTCTTGCATCTGCATATCGTCACCTGCATTTCATATATATATATATTCCAAAAAAGCTAAAAAAATGTCATTGTTATCATACTTGCATTCTTAGAGTTGAAGGTCTAAACATAATCAAAGAGTTCTAAAACTTCCAAAGTGCATAAGAGATGAGTACTCATACAATAGAAAAACAACCATAAAGAGACAACTTTTCATAGATATATCAGAAGTTTGCATTAAGAGTACACTTGAGCTAGGACAAAATGCTCTCAAAGGAAAGTAAGGTTCCCCATGCAAGGGGACACAGTTTCAAAAGACAAGTAGAAAACAATATCAAAGGCGGTTCACTCCAACAAAACCCTCAAGACTTCTGCTCCTCTATCTATGTGTAGTACTCGTCTCTCCACGAGACCTATATGAATGAGGTACCCTACTCTGAGTGCGAGAATGTGAAGATCCTATAGTACTAAACTCTAGCTGTCGAATCCCAAGGCAGGTTATCTCACGAAGAATAGTGTTCTCACCTCTAAAGATGAGAACCTCAACCCTCAACGTAGTGCTCTCCTGACACCCATGGTAGGCAGGAGTGAAGACATCAGTATGTCGCCCAGCTCTAGGAGGCACACCAGAATCAACTAGAAGCCTCTCTCGGGTCAGCCTAGTGAAGGGACTGGTTGAACCAATATTGACCTTGCGAATGAAGTCCCTCCACTACTCAACGCTACCTGCAAAGAAAAGAAAAGATAAAAGATGTGATGATTCATATCATAAAAGTAAAGAAAAAATAATGTGAAATCAAAAAAACAATAGTAGACTTATGAGGGTCACTGAGCTGCCAGGAAGGATCAAGTTGCCGCATCACCTCATCAAAGTGAGGATGTCTAGGTACTGTGGAGGAACCCTCAAGCATATCATCCTCATCAAAATCTATCTCGTGTCCATCCCCTACTAGTCCCTCATCAGATAAATCATCCTCATCAGGAACGTAGTCCTCATTGGTAGAATTAGAGTCATCCACAATAATGAGTCCATGGTAAGGAGCTCCTCTCCCTCCCCTCTGTCCCCCTTTTGAGGTCTTAGAAGATCTGGTGATCAAAACCCCAGGAGTCAAAGGGGTCCAAATGACAGTCCTCTATCCAATCTCACCCATCTCCTGGACAGATCTATAGCAAGTGGAAACTAGGGGCAAGTCCTTTGGGAAGTCCTTGCCAAACTATTGTAAGATGCATTCAATGCAATGAGCCTCGACAAGACCATTACGGCCTGAAAGCTCTAATATGCCAAGGCAATACTCTCTGATCTATCTATCATGGGACCATGCACCCTCCATGTATGTATAGGGGTCAGCGATCATATTTACATCTGTGAGAGTAGCCACAATACATAATGAAGTATCAAGGTGGCCCACATGAGCCCACCTAGCAGCTCTCGATAGTCACTGGTTAGGAAGAGGAATCTCCTTCTGATACGGCCTGATATGCTCAAATATCCAAGTCATAATCAAAGAAGAGTGGTTGAAAGCAAGAGTCTCATGTTGTGCAATGTGATAGAAATCTTTGTAGACCATAGTCAGGATGTCTGGTCCCCAAGCGAAAACTATGCCCTAGATAGTTGGTGCCCAACACCATCTCAAGTGAGCTGAGGCCTTATCTCCAAACAACCTCGATGCGATCAAAGCAATCAGGAACTTCCTCAAGCGAGGAATGTGGAGTCATGGTATTGAAGTAAGCTGAACTCTAGTTTGATCCTTAGGGTAGCTCACCCCCATAATCTGTGCCCAAGATGTCTTGTCCTCCAAGGACTCGCTAGCAGGTAGAACAAGTGGGTGTCCTCTCACATGAACCTTGAGAATGTGATATACATCATAAAGAGTGATAGTTCACTCTCATGAAACCTGTGGAAATCTAAATGTGTTCTTATCAGCATCCTAGTAAATTAATATATCACAACAAATGCGTGCCACAAGATGTAAAATTGGCACATGGCAGATCCTAGCTAAGCCTACCCTCTTCAAGACAACAAAATCATCGGTAGATAATGAAGCATACATCTCTGCCACAACTACTCGCAATTGGCATTCCAACGAATGCACATATCCTGCCAATCAGAAAAGGAACTTTAGATTAGATCTCGTCAACTCAGAAAACCCCTAAAAGCATATAAACCTTCAAATTTGCAATAAACAAATGAATTTAGTGTTTAAATTAGATCAAAACAAAGTGAAGTAAATGTCAGAAAACATCAAATTTTAGTCAGAATTGATCTGTTAGGGTCTCCCCTTTCATCAGACTGGATCTCCCCTGGGCAACCCAGATGTTCAGCAAGATCTCCCCCGAGCGACCCTGTTGCTCAGCCAGATCTCCCCCAGGCGACCTGACTAGCAAAAGGGGTGACCTTGTGTGCCTACCCCTCAAATTTAAAAACACTCTAAAAAACCTCAAAACTAAGCCAATTTTGACAAACAAAAAACTAATCTTACTCTAAACAGCGAGACAAACACAATGCAACAGAAAGAATCATAAAAAATAGATAATTTTAAGAGATTTTTCACAAAATGTAACCTAGGGTTCAGAGAAGGGTTTTTTACTGTTTGCATACTTGACTCTCAGCAGCAGAAGAAGAGGTGGCCATCTTTGTGATCTCCTCGATGATATCTACCCAATGACTGCCAACACGATCGATTTCGTCGTCGTTTCACTTGAATTTCACAAATTCGCTCACTCTTTGTCTCTCTTATCTTAGTTTACCTTATGCATTTTTAGATTAGTGTTTTCTTTATGCATCTCTTGTGCGTTCATTTTATGTGCATTCATTCTTACAGGTCTCACTGACAAAGGAAAAAAACCAGTCAAACTCACACGATCTATGGTATGTTCGTCATTTCAGTTTTCATTATTCATTTTGTTATATTCATATGCCAGACTAATACTAGTTATTATAGGTACAATTGCAAATAAATTGACAATAGGTAAGGCCTAGTTCAGGAACAATACCTACCCTTCATGTAGACTACTGTCCCCGAGGGGGCAAATATGTAAGCACCAAAATCACACACAACCTCCACGAGGACCCCTATGATAACTCACAATCCTTGTGACATACATGTAAGCATGAAATAACATCCTCTTAGTAGCAATTCTCTCGGTGACGTGTGTTTTCTTCCCCCTTGTGTTGTTTCCCCTTTGTCATTTTCTCTCTCTTCGCTTTCGACACTTGTCAATTTGCATTTCATGTGCTTGCGACTTCGTCCCTAAGCCTTGTATTCATCCATTTGGTGTGTTTTCACCTTTCCCCAATGTTTTTCATCCATTCCCACCCTAGAGGCCTTCTAGAGGTCCTCCCTAGCCATCTCCAACTTTTGGTTTTCAGTTTCACTCAACCAATCCAAATCTCCCCCTATTATTTTGCAAGTGGAGATTTGGATTTTGACCCTTGATTGACTTATTTCTAGAGGCAAATCTCCTTATTCTCTCCTCCTCTTCCATCTCCGATCATGCACTTCCACCCAAGTGCCCTCCTCTAAGGGTTGCCGATGGGTCACCCTTAGGCGACCTTGACTGGTGAAAGGGGTGACCCTATCATTTTTTCCAACCACGAGTTCACTTGAGTTTCTAGCTCAAAATAGCTATGTGTTTGCTTGTTTTTCTTCCTATTTGCATGGAATTTCGTGCCAAAGATACAGTTAACTATTTCATGCACCCACACATGCATATTTAGCTCTTTTTCACCTTTAGTTATCAACCCATGGATTCTTATGCATTCCTCTTTCTTCACTTCTTCTTGAGTGATAAGCTATTACTGGGTAGATCACTCCAATTTTAGCCTAGATCACTCTTGTGTCTTCTAAGTTAACTCTCCAATCAAATTGAGTTAACTCTTCTTCTTCTTATTCACCTCTCATCTCTTCTTCAAACCTATAAATACCCCCCTCCCTCAAGCACAAAGGGAGGCAATTTCATTTGTGCACACAGTTCTTGCAGGTTATTGATCTCCAAATCAAGCATCCATATGCTCATAAAGGAGATTAGAGCCTTTTCTTTTATTTGTTATCTCATTTAGCTTTCCTAAAAGCTCACTTTGTGTCAATACACTGCTCACATCACAAGCCATAGTGCTCATCAAACTCTCATTGAGCTCATTTCAAAGCTTCAAAAACTTAGATTTTGCTTCTCTTTTCTTATTGTTGCCAAGAGGATCACCCCACTGCTGCAAAAGGATTAGAGGTTTCCATACAAGGATTTCTAAGGGTAGTGGAGGCTCGCACGTCTTCTTTTATTCCAAGTTCCTTATGCTTTTTTTCATTTCATAGTAATTAGATAATCAAAACTTTGCTCTTGGGAATAGTAAATACATGTTTTTTCCTTGATAGGCTAAGTAGATTTGCATTGTTAAAGTAGTTTCCCTTTCCAATGTTCATAGATTAAAAGCAATTTCCCTTTCTAGATTAAATGGATCCACTTATTTAGAAAACAACAAAAACATAGATTCAATTGCATTAGGTAATCTCATACTAGTTTGCATTCATTTTCTAATTCCTAGAATATAAAAAAGCACAAAAAAATGTTTTGCACTCATATAGGCTTGCATGCATACAAAATCAAAAAGAACAAAAACATTAGCAGCGTAGAAGGTTTACAAACCCTTGGTCCCAACACAAGGTCAAACAAAGTCAAAACCTTAGGTCACACAGATCCTAAGTTGAAACCCTAGGTCAAGTCAAGGTTAGCTTAAACCATCTCTCTCTTGTTTAGGTTCACAAATGTGCCTTGGACTTAGAGATGAGTGGGTGAAGGCAATCCTTGATGAGATAGATGAGATCCACCCTAGACAACAAAAAGATCAACTAACAATTCAACAACAACAAGAAAGACTCAAAGAAATTCAAATACAAGCAATCATTCAACAGTATGAAAGACAATGGTCACAGAACACCACATTCAAACAAATGCACAACAACACAGGCCCCAGGACTAGTCGACCATTCTCTACGAAATCCATCTCTCAAACGAGTCAGATCGCCCCCGTGTCTCGTCCCCTCTCGACTGGCTACTTCCATGAGAGTGAGATTGACATGGAGGATTACCCCGTGGCAAGGAGAGAGGGTTCGTGTGTGTGTCAAAGTTGACTCAACCACCCCAGGCCACCGAGTTATGTATTTGAGTGTACAGGCCCAAGCATGCAATATGCCTAAGATGATTATGCAAACTAATAATTCAATTACCAATGCTCTTGATTTTCTTACTTCTAGGGTTTCTTTGATGATTTCAACTATATAAAGAATGTCCTTAAATACAACATAAAATGCAAATTCACACAAATGTGTGTTGGGTTAACTCACAATGGCTAGTAGGAAAAGGGAAGCAAGGCTCAAATTTGGTTCAACTTCATGCATGCAAAAATGACCTGGGTCAATTTTGCACCCACAAATCTAAACTAGGATAAAGAATGAGAGATCCAAGGATTAAATCCAATTCCTAGGTACAATGATATGGATGAGTTAGGATAAGTTCATAATCTAAATTTAATGCAATAATATATGCCACTTGTAGACTTTTTAATGCATAAAGGATAATCTAGTTGAAGTGGTTCAAAAACATAGTGGAAAAAGGCATGGGTATGCAAATTTAACCATTTCAACTGGAATCCAAGCTATTGAAAAATTTTAATAGTTTGTGATTTTTTATGGATTACATTAAAGGGAGTATTAATGCTTAAAAAAATTAAAATGTTATTTGGTGAAAAAAATAATGAATAAATAACAAAGGTTTTCATGGTGAAACCTTAATCTAATAATTAGCTATAACTTATTGTAAGGTATAAAATTGTGTGCCGTACTCTTTTACATATCCATTTTACATTACTTTGAATTTGTGTCATAAATACAGAGTTGTACCACTTAATTTGACCTATATGACACATAAAATGACTTATTGAACATTCATCAATTATTTGCCACTACAAACCATCTTAGTGACTATTACATATTCTACAACCTTTATTCACCTTGGGATAGACCATGTGATGTGGTGTAGTCCAATACTCAACTACACAATGTGACCTAGTCCACCAAATTTAAAATTGTCCTTTCACACCCAAAAGTTGACCTTTTGCCAAAATAGTCATGATCTCATCAACCCATGTGCCAAATATGATAAGTGATGACTATTATTAACAAGCATTTAAGGACATCTCCTACATCATTTGAAAGGAGAAAGAACAATGGAATCATAGAGAGATCAATTTAATTCAAGAGCAGACAAAGCTAGATTTGTACATTACATGAGTCCATCAATAAATCAATCTTAAATTTGCATAGCATGTTAGGCATGTATGCAACAATTTGTTCTTTACTCGCTAATATCAAGACAAGTGAAGGATCTTTCTTTTGTCTCAAAGTAAATCCCACCTTCATCTTGAAACAAATACCACCATGCTTTTAAGCACAATTAAAACTTAGCAGCAAGTACAAAAGACAAATGTGAGTGAACTTAGAAGATTTGCATCAAAAGAGAACCAAGTCACACCATTTGGACTAGACTATATGGTGCAACCTAGTCCAAGACCAAACCATATATCATGGTCTAGTCTACATCAATAGAAATCTTTGCACATATATGATAGCTTCGTAATTGCATATTCACGTCCATATTATGGTTGTAGGTTTTCTATCCCAAAATGTTGACCAATCATCAACAATGTCAAGCCTTTTCCAAGCTAAATCATTTAAGTACCTAATCTTTCTCTATTTGCAACAATTATTTTATAGATTTGATTTGTTTATGGATTACCTTTGATAATTTTATTAGATCTAGATTAAAATGTAGGAGAATACAAAGAGGCACTTACTTAAATATTGCCTCTGCATTAATTGGGAATGCAACATTCTTACACTACCTAGAGCCTTGCCCTAGGTTATTCTTCATCTAGTTCCAAATTTTAGATTTGATACTTTTTTCTTGTATTGCTAAATATAGTAGTCATTTTAAACTTGAGCGCCAAAATAGCTTCCAAGATCCCTAGTTCCTCTTAGAAAAAGTGCAAGGCTAAACCATTCTCTTCAAATAGATTCCCTCAATGTGCCCATTATTGAAAACATCACTATTTCAATCCATCCCAATTAAGATGACGCCTATGAAGATGACACTCATTATAAATTAATTAAATATCAAAAAGAGGCATGAAATAGTTACCAAATTACAACTCTTATAGAATGACTTACAACTTTAGATGATGATATACAATCATCAGTCCTAGTTGATGAACTTTATGTTGGAAAAAGGGAGAGAGAACAAGGTAAAGTTGTAGCTATGTGTAAATCTAAAAATTATTTTCAATTTAGATGTTATAGTATTTCTCCAATTTAATTAATGCAGTAGAAGAAAATAACTTGCAAGAAGAAGACTAGTATTTACGTGGAGAAACCCCTAAGGAAAAAAACTCCACTCCAAAGGTGTTTATGCTTGTATTAAATCTCTTGTGAAAGATTACATTCAATACTGAAATCCTTTCATTCCTTGATGCACTTCAAAAGATTCTTCAATCTTCAAACCTGTAATAACTTCAAAAAGCTTCTTGTTTTTTTCTTCTAAGTCAAAAAAACTTCTTGTTTTTTTCTTCTAAGTCTTTTACAAAAAACTTCTTACTTTTTTCTTCTAAGTCTTTTTAACAATCAACTCTCTGGAAAATGTATGGGTCTTTTTAATTAATACAAAAGCTTCTTAATTGGAAAGCATGAAACTCAACAATAAATTGTAATTGATAACATATGAACAAATCCTTATGCAAAAACCAAGCACTCCAAATAGAGAAGACTGAAGTCAAACAAAGTCAAGCCTGTTAACTGCATGTCCTGGATGTGGGTGCCCAAGTTTGATCAAGTAAACTTAGCCAACATCAAATACATTTCCAAATAAAAGCAACAATAGAAAGTCCTCAAATTGGGCATCCAAGTCTGCCCAATCTCTTTCTGTTAACTGAAGTGATCAACACACACCAATCTCATGCAAACAACATCCAAGATTGATGTCCCCAAAGTTATTCTGAATTACCTTGTCTTGTACATGCAAGTGACATGCAAACACCTAAATCAACATGCAACCGAAACCCATTATCTGAAAGACTAAGTTGTACCATCTTGCAAGTTTCTAGAGTTGGAGTGTTCTGCAAGTAATCTCTCAAAATTGACATGCAACAACATGCAAGATCATATAACTGACATGCAACAATATACAAGCAAATGCAAGTCCATAGGAGTGGCATGCAACAACATGCAAGTGACATGCAACAACATGCAAGAACATGCAAGACCATAGGAGTGACATGCAACAGCATGCAAGCACATGCAAGTCCATAGAAGCAACATGCAACAACATGCAATCACATGCAAGTGACATGCAACAATATACAAGAACATGCAAGTCCATACAAGCATCATGCAACAACATGCAAGTAACATGCAACAACATGCAAGTAACATGCAAGTACATACAAGCAACATGCAACAACATACAAGTACATGCAAGTAACATGCAAGAACATGCAAGTACATGCAACAATATGCAAATACATGAAGGCAACATGCAACAACATGCAAGTACATGCAAGTAACATGCAACAACATGCAAGTGACATGCAAAAATATGCAAGTCCATGCAAGTTTTTATGAACTCATGCAAGCAATATCCAATTCATGCATCTCTAACACTTTAGTTAACTTCAACATTATATCCATGCAAGGTGTCTCAACATTATCCACTCATGTACATAAAAAAGCACAAATCCAAGTCTAAATATAAGTCCCCATCAAAAGGGGATACCCAAGTTTAACTCCCACTTACTAGGAGTTATCAAACTCTCAAAATAGACTTAGGAAAAGTCAACAAAGTCTTCATGGCCCCCACTCCAAAAGTGGACACCCAAGTTTGACCCTATCAATTAGGAATTGATTGCAATAAGTCAAAGTGATATAATTAATAAATAATTACTCTCTCAAAGTCCTTATGTGTTGGGGAACACATTCCAAGAAATTTGGAGACACATGAATTGGTTAAGATTGCAAGTTACTGGCAACTTATCCATGATGTATGGAAATGCTAACACTCCTAATGATGCTTCCCATGATCTCCCTTCTCACTCCTATATATCCTCCACCCTACTTTCTTTGCATGTCCAATCCCACACACTTTCGACTCATCCTACCATTTCATCTACTCTCATTTTGACATTGCCTCTTCATTCCACCTGACCTCCTACCATTCCTCTTTCCTCCTCTAGCCATTTGTCCATCATCACTAATTCACCCCCACCTCCTATAATCATATCTCCTCCACACCTTAATCCCATCACACCCTCCACTAACACCTCATTATGCCATATATGGTGATGAGGTATAAATAACCTCATTTCTATCACGAGCCACATAACCCCTTTATGTGTTACCAAATCACCCAAACCATGCCAATTTATTAGTTTTATAAGCAATATTTGTTTATTTTCGAAGAAATGATGTACAATCTTTATTTTTGAATTGATTGGATTTTTCACTAATGTTGACGTGATCGTGTAAAGATCTATGTATTTATGCAGGTTTGAGTATAGCTTAGTGGAAGGAATAGACTTGAAAGCAACTAGAGTTAGTAGCACCGGAATACTGGGGCGCCAAAAATCTAGGAGATGCACGATCATGGAATTCAGTCTGTGTTACCTCCAACCACCTGGCAGTTTCTATTATTTTCTGTTGAAAGCACTTAAGACATTTCATAGCTCCACTCAGAGCCTTTAATATGTTGAATTTAAAATATAGCTAGTTTAGTTAAAGTCTATTTTTCTTGTTGAAGACTTTTTCAGTGGCATTAATACACCACCTGAAATCTAGGATTTTGGTAGTATAGATTATGAGATGATTCCTAAAAACATATATATGTTATGTTATGTTATACTATGCTAGAGGGTGTTTAGTTGAATTATGTTATGCTATGATTGAAGACAATCAAGTTCTGTTCTGAGTAATTTTATCCTAAGTAATGAGTATGCGAATAGAATTTTGGAGATGTTAAATGATGAATGTGATTTTAATCAGTAGAAGATCTCCGGAGAGCTGGCCACTTGAAGGATATAGGAGTAGATAAGTATTTTAATGTTGTGAAGTTGTGTTGTTTAAATTCTATTATGTGAATGTTTTATTTTAGATTAGTATAACCTTCTATTGAATGGTGTTATGGTAGAATTGTATTATTGTGACCCTGCAGGATATTGTGTTTTAGTTATTTCTCTTAAAGTTGAAGTCTGTGAAGTTTTGTGTGTTATGCTATAATTTTCAGAGCTCCTGCTCAAATACAAAAATTTGTTACCATTTGATAGTGCAAGTTTATATTTAAGAAATTTCCTGTTTTCTTAGATTAACCTGTTTCTTTCAAATTCTTAGTTAGAAGTTTATGTGTTGATTCCTAATTTAGAATTTATATGCTTTCTAGGGTAAAGTTCAAATGCTTTATAGATTAAGTTGTATGCTTTCTAGTTTAGATTTATTCTATTAAAAGCTTTCTAAAAAATTTAGAAAACCATTGCTAAGTTGAGATGTCCGAATCCATTCCCTATTGCAGATAGCCTTGGACACTACCTGGTCGACATAACTGACATCTTTTTAACTAAAGTGTTAGGACTTAACGAAAACCTGTCATATGGTTATAATCCTACCATATCAACCCATTTACACATATTAAATTACTACATATGTTGCACTTACATTGTCTAACCGACCCTATCCCTCCCTTAATGGCATCGTGAAGGAGGTGAGTGAAGTCAAAACTCACGTCAACAATTTTCTTGCTAGCTCCAAGAAAGACCCATCTAAGATTTATTTCATAATAACTTGGATCATGATATAACTAACAATCACACCTTAGTGTACAATGGGTACGCCAAAATTGAAGAGTATTGGAATGGTTGACCGCAACCTCAAGTATACCATACAATGGAACACTTTTTGCCACTATGTCTATGCAGTTAATCTTAGTTTTGTAATCCCATGATGGGTAATGATTTTGTATTTTAGGAAATGTGTCTTCAATTGTGATGGGTGGTAAAGGTAAAATTTGGAAATAATTATTCATAGGAAGGTTATGCATGTAGTCATGTTATCTACTTGAATTGAAAGGTACTCTACCTCTCTCTTTTGCTCTATCTCTTTCTCTCTTCCTCTCTTTGTCTCTCCACCTCTCTTTTTTCTTTATCTATCTTTGTCTCTCCCTCTCACTATTTATCTCTCTAGGTCTATATATATTTCTTTATCTCCCTCTCAAGTTCTCTATTTCTTTTTATCTCTCTGTCTCATTTCCCTATCACACACTTCCTCTCTCTCTCTATATATATATATATACATTTCTCTCTCCCTCTCCCTCTCTCTTCCCTCTCTCTATTTTCCCTATCTCTCTCTTCCTCTCTCTATCCTTTGTTTGTGATGTTCGCGAGCCCTCTTTCATCCTAAGTTTGATGATACATGGAGGAGGGAGGTAATGCCATATGGGTGGTTAATCAAATGGTAGGCATATAGGCCCATTGAGATCTACAGTGGTGCATGCCAGTGAATAGAGAAAAATGAAGTTACTTTAATTTGGATGCTAGGGTAGTTTTTCCTACCCTCTAATGGAAGCACAACACATAGTATAGAAGTAGACTAAATAACATCGCACATTTTCCACAATTATAAAATGCCATTTCCATCCACTACTCATCTCAATCTCACGTCATTATGTATAGAGCACTAGTTGAAGGAGGTGCCATACATTTTGCTTACAAAAAATAACCCCCTTGAAGACTACTCTAAATATCTTCAATTATTACAAACATGTGTTCTTAATAATGCCCTTTCACAAGGGAAAAAAGTTCCCTCTTTCATCACTAAGTGGTGGTTTACCTTTCCTACACGCACAACTTTTCATATTAATCTTATTTACATGTATGTCAAGTGTAGAAATTTGACCGATGCTCATAAAGTGTTTGACCACATGAAATAACAAGACATCGACTCATGGAATATGATTATTGTAACATATAGAAGACATGGTTAACCAAAAATTTTATATTGTTGTGAAATGAATTGATCTCATAAAGCAATCCATGGTTTAAAATATAGAATATTTCTTAGCCAAGGTTGCTCTTGAAATTAATTACATACCAATTATTAAGCAAATCTATTAATAAATACTTGAAAATTTTCCTATCTACATTTAAATGTGGTCATTTTGCTATGAAATTAGGGCCAAGGACATTCTTGTTGGCTTTGGGCATAGTTGGAACCCATTCCCTTCTCACTGCGTCAGAATCACTGACTGTGTCACCTCCTCCTATAATTTTCCTTACCCCCTAAGCCATTAATCATTACTTTGGAATCCACAACCTCTATACATACATTTTTCTTTTAAGAATGGGATTCAAGAAGAAGCTCCAAAGCTGAAGCATTGAATGTCGATCCCTCCTCCTCCTCATCGTGAAAGAGGAGAAAAGTCTTCAAACGATGATTATTTGAAGATTTTAGTCACCATTGACAAGATTTCTTTCCATCATCTTGCAACATTCCAGGACGTTGTTAGTTGTTGATGCCGAAAGGCAGATTGTTCCCTCTCATTAAAGGGAGCACTTTCAACGTAATTAGTCATTTCACATGGCTACTTGATTTGTCTTCAAACTTGTTCAAATTGTTTAAAACTTGATTCCAAGGGTTTGTCTAAGGCAAAACTCCTAGCATAACAAAATCCAACGGTATCTCTAGATATCATCAAGTTTAGATAATAAAGGAAAACACGTTTATGAAGATTAAGAGTGTGTAGATTGAAGCCACAACAAAAGGTTGAATATACAAGTTTAAGATCGAAGTTACACATGCAAGGATTAGTTCCCTAGAGTTGTAGGATTAAAGTAAATAAACTTCACAAATTATCTAGCAAGGCATTTGAATACCAATCTCAAACTTGATAACAAAGTTTATGATTAAATCATTAGACACAATTGCAAATAAAACTAAATAAATATTACACCTCCTTACACCACCTTTCTCAATTAAAAAATATATTCATATATAATTACTATCTTTTAACTCATTATTCTACTACTACTCATATTGCTTATTATATTAAATACATTAAATAATTTGTATAAGAAACATTTATTTTATGTACAACCATTAAAGTTTCTCTTATAACTCCTCTAACAAAACTAATGTTTAAAAAAATTATAACAAAGAATATAGAGTAAATATATTAAATAAACTACCCTAAAGGCAACAATACTAAACCAAAATGTCCCCAATACACACCATCATCTGCATTTTCATCAGGGTTTTTCTCGACGTAGATAGAAATCCCAAAGTATCCGGTCAGGACATTTAAACGATATGAGACTTTTTCTGATATTGATTTTTTTCCCAGCATGAGAACAAACAACGAGTTTCCAGCATGCAAAAAACTGAGGAGTTTATAAACAAAGTCTCTCCATGGCTATAAACCATGACCCGAAAATGAAAATGGCCATGGCAAACAAAAAAACATGGTGATCAATTGAACAAGGAAAATGAAATGAACAATGGAGATCAATTTCATCGTCTTGCACTCTTCTCGATGACTCTCAACCGTTGATAGCACATGCCAGGCCGATTCAACTCACAGAGGGAATGCCTTCAACATAATTATTTATCCAGATTCATGATTACTTGCATTGAATTATATAATGGCAAAGGAGACATAACTCACGTTCACACTTTAAATGTTACATCCTTAGATTTTCTATATGATGATAGGTTGCTAACCAAAATCTTTCCAAAAACTTTGAAATAATACATGTATACACCTAAAATTGGCTCATGTAGTTATTACTATTGTTCACATTTTCCATAAAACAATACACATTTGAGTGGTTCTTTTTATTGTCATGTGGTTTTATACACTCTTTTGTGGGACTAGCCAATGCTTTTTGTGCAACATTTCCAAATTAATATTGGTTTAAATATTAAAACAGACTAATGCAAACAAGGTACTAACGAAAGAGTTACAAACTACATATTAAAATTTCAAACCTTACTTTTAAAAATGAACTACCAACCCCTAGATAATGAGTTGCAAGGGTTTTTTTATTGGTAGTCTACTTTGCACCACCAAGTACATGGTTATATTTAATCATTATGCCTCATTTCTATTTTATGCACTAGCATGTGGAACTATGAACTTGAGCTTCTTGAATCTAATTTACTAATATACAGTTCCTCTAACACACATCATGTTAGTACTCATTTATGTTTGGGGTTTTAAGTCCATACATTTGTAGATTTTCCCATTCAAACCCTAAAATTTCTGAGTCTTGGGGTCTCGCATTTGTCTTTTCTATTCTGATGGTGACCTTCTGTGGTGGGTTCCCAGTTACAAAGTTTCACCCTCATGCTTTAGTGTTCATAGGTTGACCGGCCTCTGCGCAGTATTTTACCACCTTTTCCCATCGCACATGAGAAAAATGTTAAGTTTTTGTATATGCAAGTGCAAATGTATGTTGGGTTGCTTGCGAAATCTCAATCGGTTTCCAAAAATGGTGAAAAACCTGAGTTATATGCATTTCTGAACGCATATCGAGTTGCATATGCAAAAGGGGAATCTTTCACAGATTCTTGGGGATATTCTACAGTTGTATGCATTTTTGCGTGCATACCGGGTTCAAAGGGACGCATGTACATTGGGGGAATCTCTTGCAAGATTCCTGGAATATTCTCTGCATGTATATCGGGTTTTCTTGTACAAGTTTTGTTGTATGTCCCAGCATACAAAGGTTATATACAAGCGAAAAATATGCAATGGCGGAATATACATTGAAGATTCCTTGACGATGCCGCCATTGTATCAAGCAGGTGAAATGTATGTTTATTTTGTTGTATGTTCGAAATACAACGCCAAGTATACACTACGAATTTCAAAAGGAGTTCAAAGCAGGGCTAAAGGTAGGTCGGGTCCGCAAGTATATGCAGAAGGGAATGAATGTATGTCTGACATACATTGGGTTTATATAAAGGCATAAGATGCAATTGGTGGGGTCCGCCGTAGTTTTATACAAACAAGTTTGTACATGTTCAATATACAAGGGAAGAATGTATATGTAATATTCTGAAAAGATTCCCTGCTTGTATGTTTGTGTTTGTATATTCAGCATACAAACAAAATACACATTCGAATATACAATGAAGGAATATGCATTCCGAACCCAAAGGAGAAGTCAGATGTGGCGGATAAATTTTTGAGATCCGCCTTGTATGTATGAGGCGTTTGTATATGCAATTATACATTAGGCTATGCAAGCAAGAGGACATATAACCCGAACGCGATGGAGGAATAAAATGCAACAAATAATAATTTGATGTCTGTGGGTCGTATAAAGCGCTTGTATATGCCGATATACAAGCCGATGTGTAGTGAAAAAGATACAAGCCGGATTTGAACCGATTCTCAAATTGTTCTATAAAATTTGAGGTCTGACTTGTATATAAAATGCTTGTATATGCTTTTGCATGTACAAGGTGATAGGTGCAAAATGGGGAAGGCTAAAAGTTAGCGGTAGGAGTATGTAGTGCCTACGTGGCACGATATTACAGGTGGGCAACTTTCAGCGTTTTTGGAGCCGTTTGTTTCAGCGATGGAATCAAAATTGACGGCTATCTTTCAAGTTCACAGCAGCGATAGTTTTTTGTATCTGCGACCGCGTTTGGGTGGGAAAAATTCCAAAGGCTTGCTGCTGCTGTGTCCAAAAGGGCCTACGGGTAGATGAAACATTGATGGTGGATTTGCAGAGGATGGACGACGGAAAGGACAGGTCAACCACCCGATTGAAGATGAAAGTCCTTGAGCAGTGGTGCAGATCTTGATTCCACCTACTCATTCCTCTTTGTCTCTCCGTAGCATTGAATGTTTCTGAGTGCCATTCCTCATGCATTGAATCTGGTAGATTTTTGATTTGCCTTGTAATCAATTTTTGCTGGGTACACAGTCTTGGTATAAAGGCCAAACTGTGTTACTCATTGTTGTTGTTGAAAACTGGACAAATTTTGGTGCTGTGACACAATACAACTTCATTGGTGGCCCTATTCTTGATGTCTTGTAAGTTTATGAGTCTCATGTTGTATGTTTCATGCATGAGTTCACTGGTTTCATGTTGTTTTATATGAGAAATGCTTTGTGCATGTGTTTAATCGTTTGTCTCCAAGATGTGGGCATATTTTCTTTTGAATCAAGATAACTAAGGGTTGTTAAGGTTTAGGAATATAGCTTTTCTATATTGAATCTTTAATCTCCTACTTTTGTTCAAGGAACAAATTAAATGTTTCAGGTCAATCATTGAGAGAATGTGTTGCAGTAGGGATACCATTAAGTATGAATGATTAAGCACCTAATTGTTGGGAAGTATCTGTAAGGTAGATATTAGAAATCCCCTTGATATCCAGTCTTTGGTATATGTTCATGCTAGCCATTCACATGTGTATGTCTATTGACTCCAAGCCCTAGATAGGCACTGATCTAGTCTTGTATTAAGGTTGCAACCCAAGGTCTCAATTTTGCATCCAAACATAAAATCAAACTTAAATCTTCAAAACCAAACCTTTAGGACTTTAGAAGTAGTTTAGGACCAAAATCCTCTGTCTCACAACCGAAAATAGGCCCAAAGCTAGCCCCTTTGTACTTATCTTACAGTTTTGGTCTGCATAAGAGAGGATTTATCTACTTTGTATCAACATCCAAGTAAGTTCATGTGCATGTGTCATAGGTGTTAAATAGGGAATACCCCCCTTGGTTCTGCAGAGCCTAAAGAAGAAGAGGAGATATTTATAGAGTCTATCTCCTATACTGTTGGCCCCTGGCCCGGGAATCCTATTGATCAATGATGGCTACCTTGTAGGGATAACTGGGAGCAAGCATCCAGTCTGGGAAAATAACCAACACATCACATACCCTCCTCTCACTGTGATAAGTTTCAATCAAAGAATAATTCTAAGGAGAGTAATGACAATGCCTACCAACCTAAACAAGAACCAAAATCCAATGTAAATCATATTGATCAATCTCATGATGCCTCTAATATCATCAACATTAAGTTTAAAGCATAAAGAATGTTCACAAAGTTACACAATCCCCTTCACTTCATATTGCAAAAACTTCTAGGGGCCAACTTGATTACATTGCCACTTGATAGACCATTGGATACATCTTGCCCACTATCTTGATACTTTGATGCCAATTTTTATTGTGACCGAGTTGGCTACCCTAATAAAAAATACATGATTCTTAAGAATAGGGTGCATGATTTACATGATAATAACATGACACAAGTATAAGAGGTTAAAAATGGGGAGCAACAAATACATTACTCCCCTAATCATAGTACCTTGATAAAATAATTGACATTTTTAATAATTTAAAATGCAAACAAGTTAGTTGATTACAACAAATCTATTAAGTGTGTTTTATAATTCCTCGTGGAATTCATGTGTGAGGTTTAATAGATTTAATTGTAGAATATTGATTATTAAATCTCATGAATTACAATATTAATTTAAATAAATGTTGATAGATTGATCAATCGAATGATGATTACAATGTACACTAATAACTACTATCTTGATTGTGTGTATGTACGTGAGCTACACTTTCAAATCAAAGAAAGGGTATCATGTTGGAGGATAATGTTTAGTTTGGTGTAATAAAAGAGGTGGAGTTTGATATGTAGAACTATGCACACCACATTGCCAATATAAGTCAACCCAATTATGAACCATTATGAGATGACAAATCTTAAGTAGTCATAGTTTCACAATTGTTAAAGTATCTAATTAAATAACCTTAGCCATCTAAATGTTTTTTGTAGACTATACAATAAACTAATTTGTTATCTTATAATTATTTTAAATATATGTATATTTGTAATGGTGAAAAGTTCATACCCTACACTATTGCCATTCATTTTATACCACTTTGTGTCAATGTCCTATGTACTTGATCCTAGTCTTAGGAAATTCAAGTGACAAGTTGTAGAGGAGGAAAAAAATTACACCTTGACTAAATATGTGAATCAAGGGAACTTTTCACTACAACTACACTAGGGTCTTGCTTAGTTTTCTGCTATCTATTTCTTTAGACATACTAATGTCAACAGACCCACTTTGTGCTAAGAGAAATACAAATAAACTAAATTAAGTGCTTGAAAAATGGAAAAGAACTAATTAAATGCTGGAAATAGACTATTGTAGATAGAAGTTTAGAATTTCAAATATAGAATGGAAAAGAGGGGTCACAGAGAAACCTAGCACTAGAGAAAGAAGGTCACTTCTAGGGACGCTAGCATGTCACGAGGACGTTTGTGTATCACGTTATAGTCTTGAAAGTATAGAAAATAAAAAGGCCAGAGTCTACTTAATTTCTTGTCACTTGTATAGCACAATAACAAAGAAGAAAATAACCTAGTAATCTCCAGGTGACAGGAAATAAACCAATATTGAAAGGAAATGTATACTAAACCTAAAATGAACAAAATAAATGACAAGGAAGTAGAAGGGTTTTAGTGAGAGATCACAAAACCAGTGTTGAAGGAATGACACTCTTCACCAAAATCAACAACCTGTAAAAGAAAAGAGAAAAAAGTTTGGGCTGCTTGGGAGCTTGCCTTCATGTCAAGCCCCTATTTTGATCTTTCAACCTCCATGGGCAACCAAGACCAAAAAAATCTTGAAAAAGAGTGTGTTGTGCTACTTTCTATGTAATAATAGAACATAATAACAACAATAAAAATATAATTGTAAACAAACTAATCTACTCAATGTTGGATAAGAAAATTAGAGCAATAACTATGAAGAGAGAAAGGAAAATGAGAGGTAACCACACAATGCAAAGAAAAACAATGAGTTGCACTACAAAAAAGACATAAAAAAGAGTAAAATGAAACACAATCACCTATTTGGATGAAGTACAAACTGCCCAACTAGGGTAGACTAATCAACAAGAAATGGTTTCATAAAACCCTATGAAGGAAAGCACAAAACCCTACAAGAACTAACATGAACATGCACCAAAAAAGTACAGTTGCAAAGGAGACTTGAAGGAGCACAATGGAACGCTATAGAAGATCACCAAAATAGCCAAGATTCACCAAGAGTTCACAAAAGTTACAAATATGAGAGAGTTCACCATGGATATTTTTCTTAAGAATGGATAAGTTAATTCAAAATTGCATTGTGAGAGAGGAAAATAGGAGATAGGGTCAAAGAAAGATGTTTTGGGTGGCACAGAGGCATTACTAGAATCTCAAATCATCGTTGGAGGTGGCTAATAATGCCCATAAATGATCACCTTGTGCCACATGAGCATGAGACGCTAGTGTGACGTGTGGACGTCCATGCTAAGCGCTAGCATCCAGGCAACTCTAGTTCCTGGTCACATGGAACACCATCAGACAATGAGATAAACAAAGCACTAAAACAAAATTTCACAAAAATGAACACAAAGGTCTAAACATAACACAAGAGCATATGTGTGGTTACAAGAAAAGGCTAAGGCAAGGCTAAAGTGGACCTAAAAACATGTTAGGGGAGCAGACACCAAAGTGAACGCAAAACATAATGTGAAATTGCAAGGGTATGCAATTTTGATGTTACACAAGTCTTAATTCATATCAACCTTTCCAAGATAAACTATGATAAACAAGATACAAAATATAAATATAGAAGAATAACAAAGCATACACACAAGATGATACGAGATATACCCTAGGAAAGTTCTTTCAACAAAAAACTATGCCTCCAAAGAACCTCACAACTCAATGTATTATATCAACAACAAGATTACAGTAAATACAAAGAGTTCTCAATGTAAGACTCTTTCAACAACAATGAACAACGTAGTTGTAATTCTCATGAAATCAGTCTTATGAAAAATGAGATCCACACATTCCACTCCATGCTTCTTGTAGGATCTTTCAACTAGCAACTACTCACTACTCATTCTCTAAGTGCATACACCAAGCTTCACTCACAATGAGCATATCAAACTACTATCATGTATGCTTTCTTGTATAGACCAATATTACACAAAACCATCAAGTGGTATTACATAAAACTATGAGCCTATTAAGCCATGTGCTTACTAAATCTTGACCCTAATATTAAATGCATTTGCCCAATGTGCCTCCTAATTAAATGCATTTTCTATGTTCTATACAACTTACAAGTGTCCCCAAGATCGCATATCTTGGTGTGCTGTACACTTTAAAGTTTAATCATAACAATATTATAATATTATAATATTGTTATACAAGGTGTACACCACACCTTTCCCATCAATCTTCCACCTATTGTATACCTTGCATAAGAGGTCAAAAATAAATTCAAACTAATAGGAGCAATCTTGCTCATGACTAAACTACACCTTCTGAACCACAAATGTCTTCTCTCCAACTGCCTAAACAAACCCACTATATTTCCATTATGAGACACATGCAAGAGTACTGCAAGTCTGCTACAAGTCCATTACTAGACAACTAAGGCACTACTACAAGTCCACTATAGGACCATCATAACAACATCGAAATTCAATTGCATGACAATTTTTGCAAGCCTATTATAAGACCATTGTAGGTCCTTTTAATGACCTCCACATGACTACTATGTGACTATTAAGGGATTTATCTCATTCCAGCACTCATGTACTAAGAAACCTACTACCAACTTCTCCATGGAAAGACAATGCCTTCCATCCCCCAACACATATTCAACAACTTGAAGATCCATACATTGAACGCCAAAAACCACACAAATGATCATCTCGTCACCAAACTATCCAACTACAACACCATAAGATTGAAGAGATCACCATAGTAAAATAATTGACATCCTCTGAAACTCAAGAGGACCATCTCTCTCACCAATGGAACCAAAAACAACTATGCCATGCCAAAACTCCCACTTTATGCTTACCATGAGTTTCCTATGGTAAAAATCTCAACATGTCATGCCAAAACTCCAACAATGTGCTAAGGAGATTCCCATGGCATCATGCCCATCATCTTCAAGCTAGAAGATAATCTTTCACAACCATGTTCTTTCATAGAACTCTCATCAAACAATGATTTGGAGCTTCTCATGATAACATGATCCATGTCCTCAAAACTAGAAGACATCTAAAAGTCTATTTGCAAAACACATCACACACTAAAATGACTTGCAAAACTAGACCATGATGCACCAAAACTCATTTTTAACTACACCAATGTATAGGACAAGAAAAAATTACACAAGTTTAAAACATAGTTTATCCACAAACTCCTTCGTATGCACAAGATATTACTCCTCAAAAATTACACTCCAAGAGGGTTCTTGAACAAGTGTGTAACCCCTCATGAGTTGTTCATATAACAAAAAACTAAAAAATTAGACAATCTCCATATAACCAAGGTTGAAACTTCCAAGCACTCTTCCATAAAATCCTTTTCCCAACATGTGACCAAGTTTCCAAAAGAGGGACCCATGTTTAAAAGCCATTAATTATAAAAAAATATTTAATTAAAACTCATGAAAGTGAATCTCTTATGTGTCATGAAGGAAGGAATAACTTTAAATTTTTAGCTTTTAATCTTTTAGAAAAAGTTGTGTTATGTCATAAATTGTCGACACTGATGATTTACACTAAGTTTAGCACCCTCCTGAAGTGATACACAAACTCTCGTTGAGAGAAGACTGGATCCTGAAGCACAGACTAGTTCCAGGTGTCATTATCTAGGTACAAGCCCTGAAAGGACCTCAAACACCTGGACACTAGTGCCCACGCATTAGAGTCTTGGATATTTACAAAAATATAGTTTGAGTGGCCTTGGATGTCGGTCTTGTTACTCTGTGTGTTTCACCTTGTCAGCTTTGCTCGAAAGGTTTTCCTAAAAATGAGTTGATATGCACATATAAAGAAGTTTATTCCTCTCATTTGAACTAGAAGAGGGTTAAATGAAAGATACTAAATAATTGATATGATCAAAAGTGTTGTGCAAATGATGAAAGTTCTATTGTGAAGATTATACAGATTATGTGATGCTCTCCATTGCAAGTTTCTAACATTTATTGTAAATTCTAATGGAAGCTTCTTCCTTCATCTCCATCCTTGTGGTGATCTTGAGTCATCTCACTAGGGTTTGTGTTGTGGTAAAGGTACTTTATTATAGCATTGCTTTTATTATTGATTTTTCCTTTGTCCTCCAAGGACACACACTCTCTCATCATCATCTTGGTTGTTGTGGAGGTGGAAACACCATTCACGAGGTTTGACTAAGGCAAGCCCCTAAAATAGCCCAAACCTTTTCTCCTTTGTGTTTATGCAAGTTTCGGAAGTTTGGGAACAGGTGTGCAAGATTCAAAAGTAGATTGATGAATAAAAGTCCTGACTCTTGGAAACCCCTTTCAGAGGGCCAAAAACCCTAGGACACTAGCACTCAGTCAACTTTGTGCTCCCAAATTTGCCCTAAATTTTGGTAGTAGTATCTAACAACTCTACTCTGCTCATTCTGTATCTAATTTCTTGGGTCTTTAGATCTGTAAGGTATAATCTCTTTGTTTTGGCATATTTTCATTATAAAACCCTAGATCTAAGTCAGCTTGATTCAATCCTTCAGAAATACAACAAAGGGACAGAACCCCTGTAGCTTGGCTCTCCTATTAGGACTATAGCTAAGATCAGTTTGTGTCCCAATGTTTATGTAGATGGAAGTTAGATCTAGTTTTGGATATATTAGACTAGATACCTTCTTGTTTCTTCATCAAACATTTTAGTGAACCCGATGAGTTTCAAATTTTTGCAACCTTCTTCATTCAGATCTGATCTATTTGTTGTGCTAGATCTGATTAGTTAATGGTTTAATTAGATGACAATCACTTATACATCTTCATTGCTTTGATTGCTTGTTGATTTGATTGGATATTCATTGCATATATTTGTGGCATACAGTTAATCATTTGGAAGAATTGATTCACTAAGAAAACTAAGCAAAAGTCTTTCTTCTATCACATCATCTACATATCCCATCTTATCAACACCTTCTATAAGTGTACTTTGTGTGTCATAAATCTTGTGAAGTCTTTTATGATTTTTGTGACCCGGTGTCCTGAATCTAACATCCTTGTGAGGAGAAGTTATAGGATCATGCATTCTAATGCTTTAAATAGCCCCAATGTTCCCACATTGGAATATGATGTTGCTAACTTATTCACACATGGGAATTCATCACCTTTAGATCATATGCCTACTTTACCCATGATATCTGAAGTACAAAATTCCCATGACTCCATAGACATAGATAGCCTCATGGCTCATGTACCTGAAGCACAAATTTGGAAACTAGACACTGAGTTGGCTCATTTTCAGAAATTTGTGGGCACAAAACATTTAGCTGAGGAAGCTGTGCCTTTTGTCGAAGGCCTAAGAAGTTTGTTACTCGAAGGTCAAGAAGGTATAGATATTTTATGCAACTTAGCTCACATAGTAAATAACAATATTATGTCATTAGCTAGTTACACAGAAATAATCACTAATGTCTCCTCTAAAAAAATAGGGACATAGATGTTGTTACCTATACTGACATCTTCTACATCAACATATACTTCTATTCTCACCACCACTCCACATCCCAGTAGTAGTGCTAACACAAGTCTTGGAGTTTCAAGTGGGAATCTTGTACACAACTATAGTGTTTTACCCCTCACATATCATAATGAACATATTTTAAATGTGTCATCTCCTATTGTCAGCCAACCTCAATCAAATGTCACTTACCAAAAGTCTAATAACACATGGTCATCATCACAAGCTATTCTGCAACCCAATCCTATCATTAATCATCTTTTATAGAATGTCAACTCTTTACAACAACAAATAACTAATATGAATCAAAGTCAGACTCAGTCTTCCATTCCATCCTACTACACCTGTAGTCCATTGTCCTTTTCCATTCTAAAAATACTGATTCTTGAGAAATTTAAAACCCCCCATTTTGAGAAGTATAATGGGAAGGGAGATCCTAATAGTCATGTGTCGACCTTTACAACTTTGTGCAGTGATTTCTTCTTTGATGGTGCCATCTTAGCTAAACTCTTTCCTCGATCACTTAAAGACATGGCCTTGGATTAGTTTTTCTCTCTACCTACGAATTCAAAAAAAAATTTCCAACAACTTATATCAATCAATTTCTACAACACTTCCAAGCAAACATGTGACCTCAAGCCTCATTGGTTGACTTGGTTCATTTCAAGCAAGGAGTGAAGGAGAAATTGATTGACTTAATTGGGCATTATCAAGCCCTCTTCTCACAAATACCTTATTCTCTTTCGGATGCTACCTCACATTCGTGATAAGATTTTGTTGATGCGTTATAGCTCTTTTGCACATATTTGCACGGCTCTCCAGAGTTATCAATTGTCAATTAGTTAGTATGAGGACACTACCTTGTTGACTCCTATTGGTAAATCTAAAGCCACTGACCCAAATTATCATTCATTCAAAAAGAAAAACAGAAACTTCATAATAATCAATTCATCTTCAAACAACATTCAAACACAAGTAGCAACTACAACACCTCTTGCTCTAACCCCTTATAAGTTAAAACTAAAAATGTGACATTTTTCACAACTTTCAGAATCTCTTCATTCAGTAATATTGCAACTTCTAAATAATAGTCTCATCAAACTTCCACCAATTTGTCAGATTGATATTACTAAGATGTAATCACCTTCTTTTGATGCGAAGGCCTTTTGTCAATTTCATTGTAGCCCTGGAGATGACACAAAATGATGTATGCATCTTAAGCATGAAGTTCAAGACATCATTGACTCTAACATTATCTAGGTAGTAGGTGAAAATGGCAAAGGGAATAAGTTGGTTGCTCCTCCAAATTAGAATTTACAAAACTAAACAAATCCAGTACACCATCATCTAACAAACATCATAGAAACACACATTAAAGTAGCACCTAATTCTACATCATTCAATAATCAACATAGAGACTTTGATAGCATGGTTGGTATGGTAGATGCTCACCCTCATCAAGAGCGAGTGTACCTTGAACCTGCTATCTCTTTCACACCTCATGATGCTTCCATTCAAGAACTTGAGGGACCTCTCTACATCACTGCCAAGATTAATGACAAACCCATTGTTACCAATTTTTCACCTATAGCTCAAATTGGTAGAGTTGAAGCAGTTGTTCCCATTTTAAGGTGAAAATTTCTTAACATATTTGACCATTACATAGTTTAAAGTGTTTGGAAAAGAAAGAGTTCAATTTTATGATGCCATGTGTTATAACAGAAAAGGAATCTTTCATCTTGTCACTAAATGCTTTTCAGCATAAAGGAGAGTCCATGAATTGTAAGGAATTGCTTTCATTCATATTACAGTGTTTCATTCAGGAGATATACATAAGATTGCATAAGTGTTGTGTTTATGTTCATTGGAAAGAAAGGAATGATCAAATGTCCCACACAAGTCGTGGGAATAGTTGAACTAGTACAAACATAAGAAATATACTATGCATCTGAAGATTAAAAATGGAAAAGAAGCATATAAGAGGTGGCATGTCCATCATTGCATGTTTAAATCTTGAGTTGATCTTCATTGCAACTAGCTCCTTCTTGCTCCCAATCTTTGAATGAACCTGTATCATGATAGAAAGGATTGTTAGATCTCCGGATATGAGTCTTCCTATGTGCCTATCAACAGAAGTATAATACATTGCCTATGTTACACTGAATCTGTTGACAAACATCAGATGTATGCAAGAGGGCTTGAAAAGTAAAACATCATCAGGAAGAGCATTGAACTTCATCATTGTTTTATCTAACATGTTTGTTCACTATGCAGGTATAGGAGAAATCATGTTGCCGATCCATTTCTGAAGACATCATAGCATGTGGTGCAAAAATGAGCTCCCACAAGGGTTGAACCCAACATGCTGCCCCTTGATCTAAAGGGGAATGTAAGATAAGCAAAGAAACTTTCAGATCAATAAATAAAAGCATATTCTGATTAAAATTTAATGACAACAAGCATCTCATCAAGTGTTAATTAAAAGAGCATGGGTGTTACTATTATCATTCTACAAGAAATAGTCTTGTTATTGATATATGATCCAGGCGGTCCCTTCATTGATATAGCATTCAATACATTGTTCTAGCCTCCATATCTTTGGATTGATGACATTGGTAACCACTTTCTTTTCTAATGCATGAGTGGAGTTAGCAGAGACTACACAATGAAAAATCAGTTGTAGGACTGTTGTAATGGTAGAGGGATAGTCATAAGAATAATAAAATGCATAATAGGTGGCAATAGTTGTCAGAAGATTGGGTATGGCGACCTGGATCTAGGAGGATGATTCAAGATCATTACTGTCATAGTCTACTGAGAAAAGATCAGGGATGCCACCATATATTTCATCTTGTAAGGTTCCATAGGAGGGTTGGACCGGGCATCTATAGTGATGGAGAGGAGGACAGCCAAAACACTATTTGAAGGATTATTGATTGGGACTGAATCATCCAAGCACTCACAAGATTTTATTGCTAGTTGCAAGGTTTTAGATGGTCATGTTGAAGGATCTCAAGTTTCTTTAGATTTGATGGTCAATGGCCATTTATCAAATCTTTCAAAAATATTGTCGTGAAGACTAAAACCCAGTTGGCAGCCCACTAAAAAATAGTCATAAGATGGAGGGATTGCAAATCATGTGAGGGCAACTAATATCATGATGTATGTTACCTTTTAGTGGGAGTTATTCTTCCATATTCAAGGTTGTCTAGCATGTGACTATCCATAAGGGATGACTGTCTCAAAAATGCCATACTAATGACCACCCCAGAGGACTGTCACTGACCAAACAATCCATAACCATAAGGGACTGTCACAATTTAATAGTGCAATCTTAAAATCACTATGACCATCCTTTGTGAAGTCTATTTATCATGAGATCATCATAAAGATGAGAGCCAAAGGTGTTGAGGGCATTAGAGGTCATACTAAAGAAGTTTCAATGTCACCCTTACCCAGAGCAAGGCCTTTTCAGAAGCTCAAGACTGCCACACCCAATTTTCACAATCATATCAACATTTACAAGATTTTATGAAAATCATGAAAAGACACTAAACTTTGCAGGCTCACTCAATCATGATGGTAGTTGTGGTTGTGTTGGAGGGGATGTTGTGATCAAAATTAGGTGTTTCACAATAACTGGGCAGTCACAGTGCTCTTAAAAACTATTGCCAATTCATTAACAATCTTGTCAAATAGTTACTGAGAAGGGACTGTCCAAAGGACTTAAATGGAATTGTTAAAATCTTTAGTGAGAATGGATTATGACATCAAGGTTTCATGGATCTACCCTTGTTATTTTGACCACTGTCATGAGAAAATATGGGTTGTTGTGGGTATCCAAGAACATTTTGGAAGGTGAAGGTTCTCCATGCATCATAGGATCAGTCCTTGATGGAATGAATTCCAAATGCTATCACAATCCTATTGAAATCATCCATGGAGGTGCAAGATGCATATTTGATTGAGTCTTATAGGAGGATATGAGAGATTACAATGTTCTGAGGGTTGTTATGTATTAGAAAACTGTAGCAGCACCCTTGTAAGGTTTGTAATGAAGATAACAATGACTGATGTAGTTAGGTACAGTCAATGGGGTGCAAAAGAAGAATTGATGTATGAATGAAAGAAGGTCTTGCATTGGGATCGGATAGAATTTTGTCTTAAGGATTTGCAAGTTCAATCACATGTAGAGCACTACATTATCATGAAGGCATTGGACAAAATATTATTCATTAACAATTGAGATCTGCTATGAGCCAGCAAGGATGATCGACAGATTAGAAACATATGCTTGTCTCTTACAAGATTACGTTAAGAAGAGAGCGCTGATTGTGGAAGAAGAGTTAGACCATACCTATCAGAATGGGTGTTCCTTCTTGAGAGATTTAAAGTTTGTTACTGCCTAGATAGCAGCCAAGGATGAGGCCCCTGTTGATTTGAAGTAGCGGCCGTGAAGGTTTAGGGGCCCCCTTAAAATAGAAGAAATAACAAACTAAAACACATAAGGCTCATTTATTTTACAAAGTTTCATTTTTTTTTGCTTCAATCGAGCTCGGATCAAGCATTATATTAGTAAAAAATGAAAGAGAATCTGGAGTTCAAAAGGTGAAAAGCTTACCCACTATTTGTTGTGGAAAGATACATTCAAGCCCTTGCTATCAAGCTTTAGGAATATAACCAGTGGCGGCCTCAAAAGAAAGAGGAGATATCAACAAGAAGATACACAAAAACAAAATATATTAGAAAGTAGTCATGACTGCGGCCACGAATGCCCAAGAATGCTTCAAAAATGGAGAACAATGCTCAAAATTTGTAATAGAGATCGACTTACCCTACCTTTTCCCATGGAAATCAACAAGAAATCTCTCAGAAACAACAAGGAATGAAGAGGTTCAAGCTTAAAAACCCTAGTAATGGTGGCGGTCGGTAGCAAAGCCTTTGTTCCAAGAAGGTCAAATATGAAGTAAGGCCGAAAACCTAGGAGTTTGACACTTTGTGTTAGGATTCCTTTTTGCCCTAATTCGTTTGGCATTTTACCACATTGATTATAATATTTCATGCCTCTACTAATACCCTTGAGGCATCATTTATTTTGCCTTTCTTATATTTCATGCCTAGGCTTTATGCCTTAGAAATATTTCACAACCTTGGCGGAAAAAATAGACCTTAATGTGCATTAGGATATTTTATGATGCTTGTAGAAAATAAAAAATGCCTAAATAAGGAAATTTTTGATACTTGGCAAAAATTTCATTAAAATCATAAAAGCCTTGTATATTTTTAAATCAAAACAAATCAAATATTTTCCCTCCTTTGTGGAAAAATCAGAGTTGAAAACTGTAAAAATCATTGTAAAACATTATTAAAGCAATGTCCTTATAAATTGCTTTAATAATTGTTACTATAATGCAGTTAAAGCAAAGCAAGTATGGATAAGCTTTCCTATTTTGAGTTTAAGTCTTTTGGGTGAAATTGGAAAAAAAATGGGCAAATTGAAGTTTCTATTTTAGTTTCCAGTCAGTTAGAGCCTATTTTTTGGAGTTTTTTTAGGGGGGCCCACTTGGGAGGGAAAGTTTCCACCTATTATTGCTCAGTTTGGATCAATTTTAGGCCCTATTTTTGTGGCCTCTCTCCCTTGCTTGAAAATGGAATTTTAGTTTCTTTTTTTGAATAGACAGCTGGCTGGGTTTTTAGAAAGCCTTTTGGCTATATATAAGAGGAGAAAAACTCAGTTTAGGTAGTTCAGAATATTGTTTCTTCCTCTCTTGTTCATTTGCAGAGAGCTTTGTAAACACTTTTGTACTCAGATTTTGATCTGGCATACTCCTTCAGTTTTAATAAAATAGTAGAGCTTTCCTTCTCCTATTTTGTCTCATAGTTTGCAGTATCAATTTGATGTCATTGTGATTCAAAATACTGAATCCTTTTATGTCTTGTTATTGTGAGTTTATGTGCAAAATTTCATATAATTCAGGTTGTGTGATTGTGTTCAATTCGAGCCTTCATACAAATTATTGTTGAGTTGTATGTTGCAAGTGGGATTGTGAGGGTTAAAGTTTTTTGAGAAATTGTTTGTGAGTAAAATTATCAAAATCAATTTAAAATTCTGGTGAATCATCCTTAGGATTTAGGATTTTATTTTCAGTTATCTTTCTAAACCCTTTCCTTAGAAAGTCATTTAGATTAGGTGATCCGCCAGGGGAACCAGCCCGCTTTGGAGATTCATTCTCACTATAGGTCACCCACAACCTGAGAGTGTTTCCATGCTTCAACAGGATAGTTAAGTTTGACTTGGCTAGGGTGCAATCCTGATTGACAACAGTTTTTGGTACGTCCAGTGGAACAGTTTGAACTCTCACAATTCAAAGCTCATCATTTCATTGTTGGTTCTTAGTGTGTGCACCAACAATCTCAGCCTTTGGATGCAAGTTCTTCAAACACATCTGGTGACTCCAAATCAAGACCTACTAGTTTTAATAGATCAAGTGCTAGTATGTTTCAAAAAATTAAGCTTTATTCTTATTTCCAGCTCTTCATATGAGTAGAAATGTCAAATTTTCATAGTCAATATGTATACCCACCCCCATACTATGAAAATACTGTCAACAAACCTTCTTATCAACCATACCCAAGTAGCCACAATGTTGGTTTTCCAAATAACCCTATTGCAGCAAGCTACCAACTTACTCAAGATGCTTACCACCCATCCACCCTTGCCCAATCTTCCAATCAACCTTAAAATTTTGAAATTATGGAGCTTAGAGACATTTTGTTAGACTTCAACAAGCAGATGGATGACATTAAGAGGGAGCAAGAGATCAATTCTCAGCTGGAAGAATGGTCTTATCAGGCTTATCTCCATGAGCAAGAAGAGTTGGCTCATCAAGCCCAACTTCATAGGCAAGAATTGGAGGCACAAGGTAGGCAGTTTACAAAAGAGTTGATAACTCAAAAGAGACAATTTGCGGACAATCTTGCTTAACAACTAGATGCAAAAGAAGAGTTGATCAAGATTTTGATTGCTCAATCACGAAAGCATGAGGTCCAAATAGCTCCATTCATCCTAGATCAGCCTGTTCAAGAGGAGGTTCG
Source organism: Cunninghamia lanceolata (assembly GCA_027924645.1). Taxonomy (NCBI): domain Eukaryota; kingdom Viridiplantae; phylum Streptophyta; class Pinopsida; order Cupressales; family Cupressaceae; genus Cunninghamia; species Cunninghamia lanceolata. The sequence continues at coordinate 86,906 of BSBN01000791.1, read as the reverse complement.
TAAGTATAAATTTCCAAGTTTCAAGCAAAGTGAGCCTCTTAACCATCCTAAGGTCAAGATTCCTAGTTTTAGAGATCCTTTACCATTGCAAGAGCCTAGGTTGGCACAATATGAATTTGTTGTGCTTCAAAACCAACCTTGAAGAGTCTTTTGTCCTCCAAGAAACTCCCCAAAATCTCCAAATTCCAAGTTTCAGAAGTTTTGATTTTTCTCAGGGGCCTGTTTGCATTCAAAACTAGTCCATTAACCCTTAGTTTCAATCATATGAAGAGCCTGAACCAACTCATCAAATTTTTAAACAACCATGGTAGCCTTCTTGGACTAAGTATCCTGGTTATAAAATGCCAAACCTTGTTAAAGCTACCCCTCCCATACCAATCCAAAATCAAGAAGAGGAAAAGGTAGTAAAATCTGAACCAATCAAGATTCCAAGTTGGTGTGGTGAATAGGAGCAAAAGGTTGTAGAGCCCAAACCAATCAGAATACCAAGTTTCAGTCCAATAGTTGAAGGTTCTTGTAATCCTTTTTATGCCACCAAATCAGACAAACCAAATGTGAAGCAAGAGGTTGTTGTTGTTGTTTGTGTTGTATCCCCAGCCAAATATGAGCATAATGCATGTGTAGAGGAAGTTGGTTCAGGCTTGACATTGAATCCTTTGCATTTTGATTCATTTGAAAAGTTTTTTAATGTTGTTTATAAGATGAATGAAAGCAGGATACAGAGATTGGAAGGCAAAAGTCTTCAATTGCAAAGACAAATTGCCCAGGTTCCGATGTAGAATAAACCAGATAAAGAAGAGGATTTATTTTCTTTGTTTGATTAGCTGCTTGTTATTGTTGGTGATGATGAAGACAACATACATGTACCCAACTTACCAGCTGATTTGGGATAGCCAGAAGATATTGCAGAACATGATATACTATTGTTTCATAAAGGCAAGGATGAGATTGAGGCCTCAATTCAGCTAGAAGAGCAAAGGGATAGTTTTGTTTCAGAATCTAGCAAGATTGTTTTGTATGAAGATAGGACTGACTACCAAGTTGAACATGAAACTAAATCAGATCAGATTCTCCATGAAGATGAAGCATCTAGTTTGTTTTCAGAGCTCCCTTTGTACTACAATGATGAGGCTAACATGAATAAAACTAAGGCAACTTGCCTTGAAGAGCAATCAAGTGGACTAGCTGAAGATGATCAGCCTTTTCAAGACAACTCTATGCTTGATTGGAAAGATCCTGACTGTTCAGCTTGTAGAGAGCTTTCCACTCTGCTAAATTCTTGTAGTGACCAAAAGCCCAAGCCAGTAAATGATGAAGACAACAAGGTAAAACAGGTTTCTAAACTTTTGCCTTTTACATTTGAACAATATAAAGCTAATCAGTTTGAGGAAAGCAAGGAAAATATGCAGATAGAGCTTTTGGAAGATGAGCAATGCTTGATTGAACTAGCATCAATGCCCAATTTCGAGCAGCAGGATGAAGGGAATCAATTAGGTAAAGTGTAGATTCAGGAAGAATCAAGTGAGGATAGTCATGTTTTGGAAGGTCAAGAGGTTGATTCACACGAAAAGGTTGTTCAAGTAGAGCGAGAAAAGTAGCAAATCATAGATGTTGAAGGTATGAGCTTTGAAAGCCATCATGAGGATAAGTTAAAGCATACATTGCATGATGAAATTGTTCATCAAGAGGATTTATTCTCAACTATCATTGAAAATTTTTGCTCTAACATTGTTGATAACTTAGCATCTTTCAAGACAAAGGTTTGTGATCAACATAATCAAGTGATCAAAAAGGGGGTGGTTGAAAAAATGATTCTCAAAGGAGAAGCCAACAAAAATAATTATTAGTTTATCATCTCAAAAGGATGCCCAATCAGACATCTTTCCAGGATTGAGATTCCAAGCATACTTGAGGAGGTTTCAGTAAAGGGACAGCAGATCCAACTTATCCATTCACTCCAAACCAGTAGCATGGTTGGTCATATTCAAAGGATGGGTGAGTTTGTCTACATTCTTTATGAATTATTGCAGCAGTTTATCGAGTATCTTCTTATGTTTCATCTAGTTTCAACTGTTCATAAGCATATAAATCAGTGTTCTTTGTTGAAAAAGGGTAGCTACTTTAACCAAACAGTAAATGGATTTGTTTGAGGCTTTCACGGTCATTTGGTTAGGGTAGGGTAGTTTTCAAGATAATAAGTGCTCAATGCACACTTCTTTTTAGTTCTGTTCTATTTTCTAATAAGTGCTATTGCACATGTTTTTTGACCACTAGGGCCTTTTAAGTTTGCTTTTAGTTTGGTTCTATTTAGTTTTTTGTTGCTGTTTGGAGTAGTTTGCAGTTTAGTTTCATAGTTTTTTGAGTGTGAGAATAGAAGAGTTTGAATTCATACCCAATGGATGACTAAGGCAACTGGTCTATATGCTTAGCGGGCAAGCATTCATCAGAAATCACCAGAGATGTTACCAATTTTTCACCTACATCTCAAATTGGTAGAGCTGAAGCAGTTGTTCCCAATTTAAGGTGAAAAGTTCTTAACATATTTGACCATTGCATAGTTTAAAGTGTTCAGAAAAGAAAGAGTTCAATTTTATGATGCCATGTGTTATAACATAAAAGGAAGCTTTCATCTTGTCACTAAATGCTTTTTAGCATAAAGGAGAGTCCATGAATTGTAAGGAATTGCTTTCATTCATATTACGGTGTTTCATTTAGGAGATATACATAAGATTGCATAAGTGTTGTGTTTATGTTCATTAGAAAGAAAGGAATGATCAAATGTCCCACACAAGTTGTGGGAATACCTGAACCAATACAAACATAAGAATTATACTATGCATCTAAAGATTAAAAATGGAAAAGAAGCATATAAGAGGAGGCATGTCCATCATTGCCTGTTTAAATCTTGAGTTGATTTTCATTGCAGCTGGCTCCTCCTCGCTCCCAATATTTGAATGAACCTGTATCATGATAGAAAGGATTGTTAGAGCTCTGGACATGAGTCTTCCTATGTGCCTATCAACAGAAGTATAATGCATTGCCTATGTTGCGCTGAATCAGTTGACAAACATCAAATACATGCAAGAGGGCCTGAAAAGTAAAACATCATCAGGAAGAGCATTGAACTTCATTATTGTTTTATCTAACATGTTTGTTCACTATGCAGGTATTGGAGAAATCATGTTGCTGATCCATTTCTGAAGACATCATAGCATGTGGTACAAAAATGGGCTCCCACAAGGGTTGAGCCCAACATGTTGCCCCTTGATCTGAAAGGGAATATAAGATAAGAAAAGAAACTTTCAGATCAATAAATAAAAGCATATTCTGATTAAAGTCAATGACAACAAGCATCTCATCAAGTGTTAATTAAAAGAGCATGGGTGTTACTGTTATCATTCTACAGGATATAGTCTTGTTATTGATATATGATCCAGGTGGTCCCTTCATTGATATAGCATTCAATACATTGTTCTAGCCTCCATATCTTTAGATTGATGACATTGGTCACCACTTTCTTTTCTAATGCACGGGTGATGGAGTTAGCAAAGACTACACAAGGAAAAATTAGTTGCAGGACTGTTGTAATGGCAGAGGGATAGTCATAAGGATAATAAAATGCATAATAGGTGGCAGTAGTTGTCAGAAGATTGGGTATGGTGACATGGATCTAGGAGGATGATTCAAGATCACTACTATCATAGTCTACTGAGAAAAGATCAGGGATGCCACCATATATTTCATCTTGTAAGGTTCCATAGAAGGGTTGGACTAGGTATCTATAGTGATGGAGAGGAGGACAATCAAAGCACTATTGGGTGCTGCCACAATAATGGGTTACACTTTTTGGGACATCCTGATTTTTGTTGAAATCACATATTTTTAGAAAATATAATGATTTAAGCCTTGAAAAGTTCCATTTAAAGGATTTTAATTGAAGAGAGTTTGATCAAACCCCCTTAGATTCAAACCCCCTGGATAGAACCCCGCTAGTTTTAAACCATACCTATAATGGACTCTCCTCTACACCTATCAAAATGCTGGTAAAAAACCACTTTTGATTTACCTTTTGGGGGATCAAATGAATTCATTTAAAATTTATGTTTTGTAGGTATGTAGTCCTTATTATAAGCTTCCCAAAAAGTATAATTTTAAATATATTTAATTTGATTGTTATATTTATTTTTTATTTCTTGTGAATGTAGGTTTTTCACTGAACATCAAGTTCTTTGTTCTACACACATGGAGAATTAGTAAATTAGTGAAAAATATCTATGCCCTAGATATTGATGTCCTTGTTTCAACAAAAAAGAAAATTTGAATTTTGACACATACAGAAAAAGTTATGTTTTATAGAATATGTCTATGTCTAAATTATAATTGGTTTGACTTCAAAACTTAATTAAAAACATATATTCAACAAAACATTATGAAACCAAATGCATGCCCTATATATCAGTGTTACCAATCTAAATTCAAAAGAATCATAATTTTATCCTTTGTAGAAAAAAAGTTATGTGCTACAGAATACATGTCACTTTAAAAAAATGTTGTTTACTATTAAAAACTAGTTATCAAAGGAGACACAAAAAAATTTACAATTTCACTCCAAAATTTTTAAAAAAATATATTTAGAATCTACAAAGAAAATCTCACAAATCACTAGTTCGCATCATCTTCAAATTCCTGACGGTTTAGCAGCTATAGGTGTTAGAAAGTGAAGATTTAGTTCAAATGTTAATTTCAATGTCAAGTTTGGTCAAAAAGTGTGACCCATTATTGTACGATGACCCTATTCGAAGGATTATTGATTGGGACTGTCCACTATCCCATAATCATCCAAGCACTCACAAGATTTTACTACTAGTTGCAAGGTTTTAGATGGTCATGTTGAAGGATCTCAATATTATTTAGATTTGATGGCCAATGGCCATTTATCAAATCTTTCAAAAATATTGTCATGAAGACTAAAACCCAGTTGGTAGCCCACTAAAAAATAGTCATAAGATGGAGGGTTTGCAAATCATGTGAGGGCAACTAATATCATGATGTATGTTACCTTTTAGTGGGAGTTGTTCTTCCATAATCAGGGTTGTCTAGCATGTGATTGTCCATAAGGGATGACTATCTCAAAAATGCCATACTAATGACCACCCCAGAGGACTATCACTGACCAAATAGTCCATAACCATAAGGGACTATCACAATTTAATAGTGCAGTCTTAAAATGACTATGACCATCCTTTGTGAAGTCTATTTATCATGAAGTCCTCATAGAGATGAGAGCCAAAGGTGTTGAGGGCATTAGAGGTCATACTAAAGAAGATTCAATGTCACCCTTACCCAAAGCAAGGCCTTTTCAGAAGCTCAAGACTGCCACACCCAGTTTTCACAGTCATATCAACATTTACAAGATTTTATGACAATCATGAAAAGACACTAAACTTTGCAAGCTCACTCAATCATGATGGTAGTTTTGGTTGTGTTGGAGGGGATGTTTTTTAGAAATGAAAGCAACACTACTTCAATGGAAATCTGATTCAATATAAATTTATGCAATCTTTAACTATGTGTTATTAATGGAGATTGAAACACAGAAACAAAACTATGTTTCACATAAATGCAAAATCAGAAATATGAACACATAACACAATGTTTTACGTGGAGAAAACCCTTTTAGGTAAAAAACTCCACACAGGAAAGAGGCCCAATGTTTGTATTAATCTGAAAATGATTTACAATACAACAACACTTCAACTCTCTCCACCAGTCTTCAATCTGACAACATTCCAGCAGCACCTGAGTACCTAAAATCTATATTACAGCAACTAATACATGGAAAATACTTATAGAAACATTTTCTAACTCATCTTAGGTGTTCACCTTCTCTCTCCTAAGATTCTCCAACCTGTAAACATTAATTACCATCTTACAAACATCTTACACTTGTCCAAAAACAACCATGCAAAGGTTGGGCTCTCAAGACTAAATTTGGCCACTTACAACATCTTATGATGCATCATAACCATCATAGATTCCAGCAAAAGAGTATCTTTCCAAGATAGGAACCTTGGGCTAAATATAGCAAATATACAACTAACATATCCATCATATGCGTCATAGAATCACATAATCTTATGACAACTTGCAGCTATCACAGATTCACTCACCAAACATTATGACAGTTGTTATACATGCCAAAAATAGTATATTCCTCAAAGGAGCACGCCTATCCTCATTTACTATGAGTTTTTACATTTTCCAATAGTAAAAGTCACTATGTAACTGCCGCCGGTAACTCTGAAATTACAATTGTCAATGAGACTACCTCATTCCCTTATGGGTAATTACAAATAACAAATAATAAATGGAATAAAATACAATATTGGAATTTACAAGGTTAATGGATCCTTATTCCAACAATGTTGTCATCAAAATTAGGTGTTTCAGAATAACTGGGCAATCACAGTACTCTTAAAAACTATTGCCAATTCATTAACAATCTTGTTAAATAGTTACTGAGAAGGGAATTTCCAAAGGACTTAAATGGCATTGTTAAAATATTTAGTGAGCATGGATTATAGTATCAAGGTTTCATGGATCTACCCTTGTTATTTTGACCGCTGTCATGAGGAAATATGGGTTGTTATGGGTATCCAAGAACATTTTGGAAGGTGAAGGTCCTCCATGCATCATAGGATCAGTCCTTGATGGAATGAATTCCAAATGCTATCACAATCCTATTGAAATCATCCATGGAGGTGTAAGATGCATATTTGATTGAGTCTTATAGGAGGATATGAGAGATTACAATGTTGTGAGGGTTGTTATGTATTAGAAAACTATAGCAGCACCCTTGTAAGGTTTGTAATGAAGATAACGATGACTGATGCAGTTAGGTACAGTCAATGGGGTGCAAAAGAAGAATTGATGTATGAATGAAAGAAGGTCTTGCATTGGGATAGGGATAGAATTTTGTCTTAAGGATTTGCAAGTTCAATCACATGTAGAGCACTACATTATCATGAAGGCATTGGAGGGAATATTATTCATTGACAATTGAGGTCTACTATGAGCCAACAAGGATGATTGACAGATTCAAAACATATGCTTGTCTCTTACAAGATTGCATTAAGAAGAGAGCGTTGACCGTGGAAGACGAGTTAGACCATACCTATCAGAATGGGCGTTCCTTCTTGAGAGATTTAAAGTTTGTTACTACCCACATCGCAGCCAAGGATGGGACCCCTGTTGATTTGAAGCATCGGCCATGAAGGTTCAAAGACCCCCTTAAAAAAGAAGAAATAACGAACTAAAACACATAAGGCTCATTTATTTTACAGAGTTTCATTATTTTTTGCTTCAGTCAAGCTCAAATCAAGCATTATATTAGCAAAAAATGAAAGAGAATCCAGAGTTCCAAAGGTGAAAATCTTACTCACTGTTTGATGTGGAAAGATACATTTGAGCCCTTGCTATCAAGCTTCAGGAATATAACCAGTGGTGGCCTCAAAAGAAAGAGGAGGTATCAACAAGAAGATAAACAAAAATGAAATACATCAGAAAGTAGTCATGACTGCGGCCACGAATGCCCAAGAATGCTTCAAAATGGAGAACAATGCTCAAAATTTGTGACAGAGATTGACTTACCCTACCTTTTCCCGTGGAAATCAACAAGAAATCTCTCAGAAACAACAAGGAATGAAGAGGTTCAAGCTTAAAAACCCTAGTAATGGCGGCGACCAGCAGCAGAGCCTTTGTTCCAAGAAGGTCAAATGTGAAGTAAGGCCGAAAACCTAGGAGTTCGACACTTTGTGTTAGGGTTCCTTTTTGCCCTAATTCGTTTGGCATTTTACCACATTGATTTTAATATTTCATGCCTCTACTAATACCCTTAAAGCATCATTTATTTTTCCTTGCTTATATTTCATGCCTAGGCTTTATGCCTTAGAAATATTTCACAACCTTGGAGGAAAAAATAGACCTTAATTTGCCTTAGGATATTTTATGATCCTTGTAGATAATAAAAAATGCCTAAATAAGGAAATGTTTGATACTTGGCAAAATTTTCATTAAAATCATAAAAGCCTTGTATATTTTTAAATCAAAACAAATCAAATCTTTTCCCTCCTTTGTGGAAAAATCATAGTTGAAAACTACAAAAATCATTGTAAAACATTATTAAAGCAATGTCCTTATAATTTGCTTTAATAATTGTTACTAAAATGCAGTTAAAGCAAAGAAAGTATGGATAAGCTTTCCTATTTTGAGTTTAAGTCTTTTGGGTGAAATTGGAAAAAAATGGGCAAACTGAAGTTTCTATTTCAGTTTCCAGTCAGTTAGAGCCTATTTTTTGGAGTCTTTTTAGGGGGGTCCACTTGGGAGGGAAAGTTTCCACCTATTATTGCTCAGTTTGGATCAGTTTTAGGCCCTATTTTTGTGGCCTTTCTCCCTTGCTCGAAAATAGAATTTTAGTTTCTTCTTTTGAATAGATACCTAACTAGGTTTTTAGAAAGCCTTTTGGCTATATATAAGAGGAGAAAAACTCAGTTTAGGCAGTTCAAAATATTGTTTCTTCCTCTCATTCATTTGCAGAGAGCTTTGTAAACACTTTTGTACTCAGATTTTGATCTGGCATACTCCTTCCGTTCTAATAAAATAGTAGAGCTTTCCTTCTCCTATTTTGTCTCATGTTTGCAGTATCAATTTGATGTCATTGTGATTTGAAATACTGAGTCCTTTTATGTCTTGTTATTGTGAGTTTGTGTGCAAAATTTCATATAATTTAGTTTGTGTGATTGTGTTCAATTTGAGCCTTCATACAAATTATTGTTGAGTTGTATGTTTCAAGTGAGATTGTGAGGGTTAAAGTTTTTTGAGAAATTATTTGTGAGTAAAATCATCAAAATCAATTTAAAATTCTGGTGAATCATCCTTAGGTTTTAGGATTTCATTTTTAGTTATCTTTCTAAACCCTTTCCTCAGAAAGTCATTTTGATTAGGTGATCCACCAAGGGAACCAGCCCGCTCTGGAGATTCATTCTCACTATAGGTCACCCACAACCTGAGAGTGTTTCCATGTTTCAGCGGGATAGTTAAGTTTAACTTGGCTAGGGTGAAACCCTGATTGACAACACCCATAAGGGGAGTACTCATTGATCCTGTATGCATGGTTAATGTATTTACTAAAGAGTTCCTCTTTATGCATGAATTACATTGAGATAAGTATGACACATTTAAAATCTCGATCAGAACACATGATGGGTATATTCATCCAACTCTTGGTGCCTTGACTCTTCCCATCAAGGTTGGGCCAAGAAAATTGGACATGTCTCTTGTTATCATTCCTACATCAAACTTATTTCATGTGAAGTTGGGTCACCCATGGCTTACCTCCATGAAAGTGGTCCTCACAATGATTCATAAATGCTTAAAGTTTCCATTCAAGGTGTTGGCCTCATGTTTCCATCAGCATATTTTGTCTCTTATCAAACTAACATTTACTCCCGAGAATGAACCCGTTATTTTCATCAGGTCGTTATCATCAGCTCGCAGGCACTTCTGCCAAATCCTTAACATCGCCAATCAGGCGAGACCTTCTACTATGGATTATCATTTAAACATGGGGCGTTATTTCCTATCGATTGATATCGTTAGTTTCTTAAATGATAATGAAACTTGAAAAGGCTTTAAAAGCTGACACCTTAGCATCATTCAACGAAGAACAACTTAGACGTTATGCTAAGTAACCGCCAAGCATCCACTCTCTCCCGAGGCGCAATAATTGGCATGTGAAGGATAGAAACACAAAGAAAGGAATAACAATTAATTTTAAATGTAACGCTTCAAGGCAGAGTGCAAGTTCTTGATTTATGAAGTCTCCTAGTTACAAAAAGTGGTTGAGGTAGTTACCCTAGGTGGTTAATAACCTCACCTATAAATATATAATTGTAATTCAATCAAAGGAGTTCCACTTTTTCACATGACAGTGTATGAAAGACTTGAATAGTGTTATTCAAGTTGGAAAGCAATAAAAAAATGTTTTGAATGTGTGTTCAACTCAATTTCATGTGTTGTTATTGGTATTCCTATGTTTAATCAATAATGATCGTGTGCTTTCCTTTCTAAGTTGCATTGTGAGAAAGATATTTTGCATCAAGTTTTGGTATCTCTACTTGGATGCATGGAACTTAAATTCATAAGTTTAACTCTTATTTCATCATTAGTGTTTGTTGTTTCTTTGTTTTTATTCTTATAATTCTAAAAATCTAAATACCCCTATCATACGAGGGAGCTGCCCCTCTTAAACGCAGAGAGGAATCAACATAGACCTGCAATTCTTCAACTGTTGTGAGCAGGTTGTTGCTAATCCAAGGGCAAACAGAGTTACTCAAGAAGATTATTTTAAAGCAACAAATCTGTTTACCAACACAAGCATAGGTACATGTTATACATCAAAGTGGGTTCCAAACCTTGGCTCGTCGTGGACACTTTTCGCTTGATCATTTTTGGCCTCAGTCAGAGGGTTCTATTCAACATCGTAATGACCTATTCTTTCTATGGGCCATGCCTTCGTATGACACTGACACACACTTTACTACACTTGCCCATGAGGATCAAGTTGTTCAAGAGCGTCTGGAGTCCTGAGTTATGCAGTGGAAACAAAATGCAAGATATATATATAGAATGACAGAATGCAATAATAGAGTAAGCACAATGTATGACACACAAGTGGGGTAATTGATATATTTATTGATTGAAAAGGCCCCTAGCCAGATTACAATAAGGTCATAGTCCCAGACTGGATTGACTACCATAGGTGACGGGGTCAGACTCTGCTGATAATGCCCACGTCCCAGTTACAAGAACACCCACCCCTAGGTCTCCATTAGCTCTCTAAGATGCAACCAAGATGGTCTAGCCCCAAGCTGATCCCAAGACTCCAAGTACTCAGATCACTTCCCAAGACTATCTCTTCATGCCACTTCAAGAGCCCACACTCCACCCCTATGAAGTCCTTTGATGTTCCCATGTAGAGTCTATCCCCTTTGACAACTCCACGCGACCTACTACCCTCTTCAGGCACAAGATGATCACTAGTAGAATGCACGCACATGCTGGTTGATTGCTGTGAATGCAAATGTGTCTCCTTGGGTTCTCCCAAACATGACAACTTTGCTTTGTAACTATGTAGAATGCTCTCTTAGTGGGTGGGGTACTCTTCTTCCCGCATAATAGTTACAGGTTTGAATGTGACACAATGGAAGGTTGAGAATCTGTGTGCACGATCACCTCATAATCTGGTGTCCTTCCCTGGATCCCCCTACATTCTCCCCTACTCAAAATAGGTGAAGTTGTGTCACCCATGGCATACATCCATGAAAGTGGTCCCCTCAATGATTCATAAATACTTAAAGTTTCCATCCAAGGATAGGTACATGTTATACATCACAGTGGGTTCCGAACCTTGGCTCGTCGTTGACACTTTTCGCTTGATCATTTCTAGCCTCAATCAGAGGGTTTTATTCAACCTCATAATGACCTATTATTTCTATCTTATCAGAAGTTTAAAGCAAATAAAATCATTGAATTATCCCGTAATACACTTGGAGACTCTCAATCTTCTGTGGTTGCGACAGTACTTCCCCCTACCTCGTAGGAGTTGAATGAACTAAAGATCGAATCAAAGGATCCTTCCCATTCTTGAGCATTTGGAACTTATGCTATGAATCCACCTTTGCCATACTATCTAGGACCATGAGACAATTGCCCAACAAAAACCAAACCTCTCTGCAATTCGAGGATCATGTTTGTTCCACCTGCCTCTTCAGAGTCTAGTGAAAACAATCAATTGCACAGAATCTCTTTCTTGCAGAATCGTAATCGCTTGAGGATGCTTTATTACCTCCACTTGTTCCACAGGTTGAGAGAGAAGAGAAGCTCGCTTTGAGAGACCCTTCCCCCGTGGTCTTCCAACCTTCGACGGTTCCTTTCGTTCCTCTGCATGCTCCTCGAGCAAAGGAGGAAAAGGAACCAATATTGGAAGACATCACGGTTCCCCTCACAAATATTACAAATAAAACAAAAAGAAATCAAAATGCAAAAGAACGTAAGAAGTGACATCGTGCTTTGGGTCACTAACTTGCTACAGGGGAAGAGAACTTTCTTCCTCACAAGCATCAACCACCGATGGATTTGAAGATTATATCTATTGATGTTTCGTCTACTCATGAGAATGATATTGATGCACAACCTATAGTGACCCATGTTAATTCACCTATTATGCCTTATTCTGAAAGTGATTCAGAAGATAATGGTGAAATAGATATGGCTCTAGTAACTTGCACCGCACTTGCTAGAGTCCCTCTTGCATCTTGTCCTCCATCCATTTATGATAAGCAAGATTGGGAGGAAGACGATTTTTTTTAGGTCAACTTGCAAGTGTGGCCTCTATCACTTGTGTGTTATGATTTCACATCTTGTTACCCCCATATTGTGTTGCTTGATGTGTATTTTATTTGTTAAGCTCTCTTTGGATGACCCTTTACACTCTTGTTGGTGCAAGGATACAAAGGGACTGAACCTCATGTGGCATTCCTCTTTGTGTATCTTCATTCCTCCATATGTCATAATTTCTAATTTGATAAACTTTATGTTCATTGGATGATTTAGCATCCTCCTATGTGACCTCTTCATTCTAGTGTGATATTTCTTCCTCCTTCTTTGTAGTTCTAGTGACTGGTAGATAATGACAAATTCTAAAAATGATTGTCTCTTTCATAAATATAACTATTCATATATTGACGCCAATCGAGTAGATCCCTTTTGTGCTATATACTGATTTATGTGGCACTTTGCACTTTGCTTGCACTGGGGGCAACCTCTTGTTGCAATGCAACTTTTGAGAACACGTCTTTTAAGAATGTAGCTTCCATAAAGCTCTTGTGCTTGTCTTAAATTGATTATTCATTCTACCTTAAAGCGATTTATCCCTAATAGTAGTTAACAATCAATTTAAGGTGGGGGCATACATCATGCTATGCGTCTTACATTGTTCATGCACCATGTGGTTGGTCTTACCCTTGGAATACTTGTTAATCATATTTGTAACATATTATCAGGGTTACCCAACAAACATAACGCTTTGTCTGGCTTGTAATCTTTGATATGATTGATGTGGAACTCACCTAGTGATTTGGCGGTCCTCACTAGGCTATGATGTCTTCACTTAACATCGAACACACCTAGTAATTCGGAGGTCCTTACTAGCCTGTAAAGTTTCTTGTGATTGCTTGTTGTCACATCGCGGACTGCTGGGATTGATTTTATTATGTTAACATGCATTGGGAACTATTGGATTCTATTTGATTTTAAATCAATAGGATGATGATACATTATTGAGCTTATGATTTAGTTCTTTATGTCGCTTCAGCTAGGTTTTTACTGAACTAACCTATTGACTGTTGAAAGCAAGAACATTTTTCAGGTAGAGGGGACCTAGCCATTTGTCAACAATTAGATGGGTTTTGTCTGGTGTCTTACCACACACTCACGTAGAATCATATTTCTTGCTTTGATGATGGTTGGTCTAATGTATGTGACTGTTGTTTTCTTGATAATGTCTTCATGCATGATTTCGATGCCTAATCCGTTAAGTTAAATGAGATAGGCTTTGTTATGTAGATATATAAATAAATGGTATTAAATATTATTACAAAAATAATAATTTAAAAATACCTAAATATAAATATATGAGTGGTTTATTTATTGTGTGTCGATCCTTGTATTCATTCTTATATAAATAAATTTATTGCCAATTTATAAAAAATAAAATTACTTATTTATAAAACAAAATCTAAAAGTATATATATAATTGTAAATTTATAGTTTTGTTTTATATAGCTTTGTTTTAGTAAAAGAAAAGGAATCAACATGTGTAGCATGCAGAAGAGAGTTTTTTTTTAAGACAAGAAAAGAATTGCATGAAGGCAAAAATAAGGTTTTAGTAATGATAAAACGAAAAAGAAAAAAGGAAAGAAAGACATAGATACACTCACGAAGACAGCGCTAGAATAGAGATCTCGGATAGCAGAAGGGAGGATTTTGGGACTTTGCAAGGATCAAACAGAGGCTCGCTTCACCCGTAGTAAATACATGTTCTCCTTCTTTTTGCCCTGATTTATTTTTCCTCAAGATAGGTTGTTATGGATCTCTCTACTTTTAAAAACAAATAGGCTTTCTTTTAGATCGGTATATATATATACTAAAATTCCATCAAACTAATCTTCCTTTACTTCGATATGATTTTCCTTATAGAGACCTCTGAAATCTTATTTGGAATTGCATCGTAACTTTTGATCTACAATTCTTTTAGAACTAGCTTTCATGTATTCAACCTCTTCATCCTTTTTATGGCCTACAAAACTTCTTTTAAATGACCTCTTGAAACTTATATTGGCCTATTTCAATGCATAAACGACCTCTTTCAACGCTTAAATGGCCTCTCACAACATATATCAACCTCTACAATTTTCTTTAGATCTGCAACCTTCTAATAGGCCTTGGCAATTTTGTTTTGATCTTCATTTTTATATATTTTGACCCCCTAATGCTAAGTGCCTGGATTTATTTTCTATGGATCACCAGTTGTAAACACTGTAAATCATTTCAATTCACACAGCACAGTGTTGTGGCCAGTAAGTTCCTTCCTCTGTCAATCGGTGGCCCCAAGAAGTTTAATCTAGCTTTTTGTCAACAATTTTTCACATTTCTATTGGCTTGTTGTGCCATGTCAAATCGGTCGTTTTCCCTTTATTTTGATCTACTCTTCCCTTAAACTAAACTATGCAATTTACTTTAGATCTACATCGTTATACTTAGATCTGTAAGTCTTTTATTTGCCTCTGCATCATGGTTATGGTCTACATACTACAAGTAGTTAGCCTTGTTGCAGGATTGGGCTCTTCATTGTTATATTGGTCTATTTATATGGCATAGATTTTGCCTTATCCCAATTAAAATCAGCCTATGTATCTTTTATTCTTCCTTTTGTATGATCGGTCCTCATAGAAAGAATAACAATTGCAATAACCTTTGTTTTGATTCACTTCTTCTTATATTCGGCCCTCACTCTGATGACCCCTCTGTATGGTAACATGTAATCGGCCTTTGTAGTTTATACTTGGTCTATAAATTTACATACAGCAACCTCATATGTTTATAGTTTAGAATCAACTTAGTATTTTTAATTCTGATTTGCCCTTTTACCCAACAACCTCTCATTTTGCATCTAATCAGTTGTAGATACCAATTTAATGGCCTATGTATCTAGATTTTGGTCTGCAATTTCTTATATTCAACCTCTCATATTGTTTATAATCACCCTCTTAATATTTAAATAATATATCTATGTGTGTAGGTTCCTATTTTAAAACAAAGAAAACCTTATCATGCAAATATACATAATAATTATTAATTTTACATGCTAACCTTCAAGTAGATTTATTATTTTCATATAATCAAATACTTATGAGTATACTATATAAGCATAGTTAGAACCTTATAAAATATTATATATATATATATAGAAACACATATGCTCTCTATATAATAACTTATAAGTGAAATCTCTATTTTTATTTATGGCGGATAAACTTTATATTTACCTTGAAACGATGAAGATACGAATTAAATTCATGAAATAAACAGATATAATTGTATAAATCACACCATATTACATGCATAGGAAACTGACTACATGTGATCAAGCAATTGCACTGAATTCATCATAAACGAATTAGCTACTCTTCTATTCTTGCATGCGTGAAAGGAGTTTTATGTTGCCGTAAAATGTGTTTGAAAAGCAAATGGCTATTTTTGTTTATCTATGTACTATTCTTTTGGGAAAGTTACCTTCCAGGATGGGTGCTGAATATGGGTAAATCAGAGAGGTAGGTCTTCTTTTTCAACTTCTATACACTGTTAATCGGTTTCATACTTTGGCCAAAGTTAATTTTTAACATTGAAATAGACGTGTGTACCATTGAAATAGATGGATTGTATGCCTAGTTTTATGTGTTTTATTCTCTGCCATATCTTGTTAATGTGATGCTACATTCAAGTTAGGGATGCATGTAGGTTAATTGTCATGCACTAGATTCCACCCTGCCACATGTTTACAGGTTGCTAGGCCCTTCGAGTAGGGTCGAGCATTCTTCAGTTTGAAGAATACCAGGGAAGCATAAGCTTCATGCTTGGGCGGAAAAGCACCTGAACCAGGTTCTTGTCCTTTGACACATCAGATGACCAGATGGTCGATAGTGGTCCGTAATTGATCTGTATTGGATTCTACTTATTCATGCTGAGATTTATATATATCTTGAAACCAAAATGAATTGTAAGGCGATAGAGCCATTATTGAAACTTGTATATATTATTGCTTCATGGATCTCTGTAATTGTACTTTAGAAAGATGAATTGTAGACTGATTGTATATTAAATTATGAATGAAAGCTTGCATTGACAATAAATGATAATTCTATCTCTTTTTACTTAATGATGTAGTTGCAGTTACCTTACTTATTGTTACTTTAACTTAAATTTCGGTTATGTTTGTGTATTGAAAATCTCATACTTTACATTTGGTATCAAAGCACTAGGTTCTACGCTAGGCCTTTTTGGACTATTACGCTAAAGTTGTAAATTTCTTGTAGATCATTCAACATGACTACTAGGAACTCTAGACGTAGGGGAGCAACCTTAAGATCTAGCAGTGACCTAAATGCAGGAAACAATGAAGGAGCCAATGTAGGGAACAATACATGAACCAATGAAGGAGCCAATGTAGGAAGCAATGCAGGAAATAATGAAGGAAACCAAAACAAGGGAAACAATAACAATGGATAGAACAATGATGGGCAGAATAACTGACTGGATCAAATGCTTGCTCTTTTAACTCAACAAGGGACCCAAATGAATAATCTGGAACAAGAAGTCAAGGGAATGAGAAGAAATTGGGATGAGGAACGAAGGGAAGAAGCACGAGGCCGAGAAGGTGAAGTGAATGTGAACAATTGAGACAGAATTACTGAGGAGTTGGGAAAGGACCTTAAAAAGGTTGCCCTTCCTAAATTTGATGGTAAGACTATTAGTAACGGAGTGGAGGCATGGATAAAAGATAAGGAAAAATATTTTGATCTTCAAAACTTGTCCAAGGAAACTAAAGCAATATGGGGATCTTATCAGCTTATTAGGGAAGCAGAGACCTGGTGGGATAATGAAAAAGCAGAAAATAAACTATTACCTGGGGTAGTAACATGGGACCACTTCCTCGAACTCTTTAGGAAGAGGTGGTTACCACAACTTTATTTTGATAAAAATATGATAGAATTTCAAAACCTAACTTAGGGAGGTATGGCAGTGACTTAATATTTGGAAAGATTTTTGCACCTATTGAAGTATGTTCCACAGTACCAGCTAGATGAGAGGTTCAGGATCTAGAAGTTTATCTTGGGTTTAAGACCACAAATTGGTGCAGAGGTGGATATTCATAACCCCTTGACCATGGACGAAGTGTTTGAGAAAGTAACTAAGAAGGAGTAGAAATTACAGCAGATTGCCAATTACCGTAAGAGTTGAGATGTGAAATATGGGAATAAAAGGTTCTAGAATGCCAACAATCAAGGAAACAACAATAACAATCAATGAAACAACAAGCGTCATATTCAAAGTCTTAAAAGAGGAAACAATTCTCAAGAAAAGAATAGTGGAAACCAAAGTGGAAATAATAAGAGAGGCAACTTTGGCAACAAGGGAAACAATAACAAAAGAGAGATGCTAGATAGACACAGAGGACCTTGTGATGGATGTTATACTTGTGGAGGAGAGCACTACGCTAGTGCATGTCCTCAACGATTATCAAACCAGAGAGATGGGAATCAACAGGAGTTCCACAACACCAAATTCATGCAGCTGTCGACCATCGTCAAGCAAATTTTTAAGCGACACCCATTCAGTTATCCGGTAAGCTCTTTGACCTTCCAGTTTCTATTTTGATTGATACCAGAGCTACGTAATGTTTTGTAGACCCCAAAATTGTAGCAAAGTTATCTGTAAAACTGAGACATATGACAAACTCTTGGATGGTGCAGTATGGTAATAGTGCAAAGAAAACAGTAGACTCATGTCTAGTATGCAGTGAACTAGATCTCCCAACTTTCCAAATGCAAGCCAACCTTTATGTTGCACCTCTAGGATCTTATGACGTGATTCTCAGAATTAATTGGCTATCTGAGCACAAGTCCTTAGTTAACTGTGAAGAAAAAGTAGTGAAATTCCTTGATGACTTTGGGAATCCGGTAGAGATTCTTGATTCTAGGACACCCCTTGATCTAAGACAGATTCAAGCCATGCAATTAAAGAAAGCTAAAAGAAAGAGTTGTTCAATCTATGTAGTCAAAATAAGAGATCATAACCAGGAATCGTGCTTTGATAAGAATCCTATCCTTAAAGAGTTTCAGGATGTATTCCTTGATGAATTGACAGAAATACCGCCAAAAAGGGAATTTGATTTCTCAATAGATCTTATGCCTGGAACAAAACCGTAGTCTAAGGCACCCTAAAGAATGACAATGACAGAACTATATGAGCTTAAGGAACAATTAGAAGAATTACTGAAACAAGGTTTTATTAGACCTAGTGTGTCACCATGGGGCACACTGGTCATCTTCGTAAAGAAGGATTGAACATTATAGTTGTGCATTAATTACAGGATGCTCAACAAGGTGACTATAAAGAGTAAGTATCCACTCCCAAGGATAGATGAGTTATTTAATGAGATGAAGGATGCAAAGGTATTCTCCAAATAGACCTTAGATCCAGCTACCATCAGTTATAGATTAAGGATGAGGATATCTCTAAAACAACATTCAAAACTCGCTATGGTCAGTACGAGTTCACAGTAGTACCATTCAGGTTAACTAATGCACATGCAATGTTTATGAACTTGATGAACAACGTGTTCAGGGATTGTTTGGATGAATTTGTGTTAGTCTTCTTAGATGACATTCTGATTTATTCTAAGTCAACAGAGGAGCATGACAAACATTTGAGGATAGTCTTGTAGCGCTTGAGAGAGTGTAAACTTTTTGGCAAGTTATCTAAGTGCACCTTCTACCAGAGTAAAGTGCACTATCTTGGCCACGTGATTTTAGTAGATGGGATAGCTGTAGATCTAGAAAAGATCAAAGCAATAATAGATTGGTCCACACCATAAAATGTGACTGAGGTTAGAAGTTTTATGGGGCTGGCTAGATATTATAGGAAATTTGTAGAAGGATTCATGACAATTGCAGCACCAATAACCTCATTATAGAAGAAAGGTAAGAAGTTTGACTGGATAGACAGATGTAAGCAAGCTTTCCAACTCTTGAAAGAAAAACTCATGACAGCACCTATTCTGACCATACCTAATCCAAATGGTCATTTCAAAGTGATAACAGATGCTTCTGGTGAATGTGTGGGAGGAGTGTTGATGCAGGATGGGAAAGCGGTGGCATATGAATGTAGAAAACTAAAGAAACATGAGTTAAAAGATGCACCCTGAGATCTTGAGTTGGCCGCCATTGTTCACACATTCCAAATATGGAGGCGCTACCTCTTGGGTAAGCCCTTTGAGTTAAAGACAGATCATTTGGGGCTCAAATACATCTTCACCCAACCTAATCTCAATGCATGACAAAGAATATGGTTAGAATTCCATATTGAGTATGACTTTGGAATTGAGTATATAAAGGGAAAAGAGAACAGGGTCATGGATACTCTTAGTAGGAGAAGACATCTGCCTGCCATGGTGACTACTAGATCCAATCTCAAACAACGGGTGATCCAAAACTTGCTAGGAGATACACATTATGACTGAGTTAAACTAGAATTAGAAGCAGACCCCTCAGATCATCGATTTGATGGGTATGTGATTGAGTCAGACGAGCTTTTGAGATACCAGGGAAGGATGTATATCCTAGATTCAGGAGAGTTGAGGAAACTAGTTCTTGAGGAGGTCCACAGTGCGCCATACTCAAGACACCCAGGAGTGACCAAGATGATGGAAGGGTTGAGACCATTGTACTTTTAGCCTAAGCTTAAAAAGGACGTAACTGTGTTTGTCACTCGATGTTTAGAGTGTCAACGTGTCAAGGCTGAACATGTCCATCATGTAGGACTTCTTTATCCACACAGTGTACTAGAGTATAAGTGGTAGATAATTAGCATGGATTTCATTCAGGGATTGCCCATCTCTAAGAACTGACATGATGTCATCTTGGTGGTGGTGGAAAAATTGACAAAAGTAGCCCATTTCATCCCTCGAAATCTCTCAGACGAATCATTGACCTTTGCTAAAAAGTTTGTCCAAGAGATCTTTCGATTACATGGAGTGCTAGAAACAATCATTTCAGATCGCGATACTCGCATGACATCTAGGTTTTGGACCATGCTTAATGCAGCTTTGGGGACTAAGTTAAATTAGCATGGCATATCATCCTCAAACATATGGTCAAATGGAGAGAGTCAACCAGGTAGTGGAGAGAGTCAACCAAGTAGTGGAGGATCTTCTAAGGATGTACTGTATGGACCATCAATATAAATGGGAAGAATATATGCCATTAGTAGAGTTCGTATACAATAATTCATACCATGCATCTTTAGGGATGGCACCATTTGAGGCTCTTTATGGGTACAAGTGTAGGACACCCATTAGTTGGGACAAGGTTGAAGACAAAATAGTGGTTGGACCCGACATGTTAAAAGAAATGGAAGATTAGATGAGGCTAATTAAAGAGAAATTAAAGCAAGCCTTAGATAGACAGAAAAGTTGTGCAGACAGAAACAGAACTTTCAGACAATTCTCACTAGGCGATAAGGTTTTTCTAAAAGTCAAGCCACACAAGAGTTTGATTACATTTGGCAAGGCATCTAAACTCACCCCCAGATTCATAGGACCTTTTGACATTCTTGAAGTGATCAATCCAGTTGCATATACACTTGCTCTATCGTCAGCTCTCACCAAAATCCATTATGTTTTTCATATGCCTTTACTCAAACCTTATCATCCTGATACATTGCATATTCTTGATTGGAGTGCTCTATAGGTACATGATCTAGGAGTAGTGCTAGTGGAGCCCATTCGAGTCCTGGAGAAGCACAATGTTAAGTTGCGCAATAAAGACATAGTGCAGTATAAGGTCCAGTGGGACCAGTATTCAGTTGACAGTGCCACTTTGGAGAATGCTGCAGAGATTGATAGATCATTTCCATAGTTGAGAAATTAGAATAGTTACTTTTATTTTATGCATATTAGAGATACTATGATACTTGATGATGATACATTTGATGCATTAAGTTGTGTTAGTATGATAACTTTATTATTTTTGTAAGATGTAATAAGACATCGAGACGATGTCTCTTCCAAGTGGGGAAGGATGCAACGTCTCAGACTATTGGGATTGATTTTATTGTGTTAAAATGCATTGAGAACTATTGAATTCTATTTGATTCTATTTGATTTTAAATTAATAGGATGATGATACATTATTGAGGTTATGATTCAGTTATTTATGTCACTTCGGCTATGTTTTTAAGAAACTAACCTATTGATTGTGGAAAATGAGTGGAATTGACTACAGGTTTTGTCGAAGGCAAGAACATGTTTCAGGTAGAGGAAACCTAGCTGTTTGTCAACAATCGGATAGGTTTTGTCTGGTGTCCTACCACACACTCACATAGAATCATATTTCTTGCTTTGATGATGGTTGGTCTAACGTATGTGACTATTGTTTTCTTGATAACATCTTCATGCATGATTTCGATGCCTAATCTGTTAAATTAAATGAGATAGTCTTTGTTATGTAGATATATATAAATAAATGGTATTAAATATTATTACAAAAAAAATACCTAAATATAAATAAATGAGTGGTTAATTTATTATGTGTTGATCCTTGTATTCATTCTTATATAAATAAATTTATTGCTAATTTATAAAAATAAAAATACTTATTTATAAAACAAAATCTAAAAGTATATATATAATTGTAAATTTATGGTTTTGTTTTATATAGCTTTGTTTTAATAAAAGAAAAGGAATCAACATGCGTAGCATGCAGAGGAGATTTTTTTTTAAGACAAGAAAAGAATTGCATGAAGGCAAAAAAAGGGTTTTAGTAATGATAAAAAGAAAAACCAAAAAGAAAGAAAGAAATAGATACACTCAGGAAGACATCATTGTAATAGAGATCTTAGGTAGTAGAAGGGAGGATTTTAGGACTTTGCAAGGATTAGACAGAGGTTCACTTTGCCTATAGTAAATACAGGTTCTCCTTCTTTTTGTTCTGATTTATTTTTCCTCAAGATAGGTTGTTATGGATCTCTCTCTACTTTTAAAAACAAATAGGCTTTCTTTCAGATCAACGTATATATATATCTTGAAATCAAAATGAATTCTAAGGCATTAAAGCCATTATTGAAACTTGTATATATTATTGCTTCATGGATATTTGTAATTGTACTTGACAAAGATGATTTGTAACCTGATTGTATATCAAATTATGAATGAAAGCTTGCATTGACAATAATTGATAATTCTATCTCTTTTTACTTAATGATGTAGTTGCAGTGACCTTACTGTTACTTTAACCAAAATTTTAGTTATGTTTGTGTATTAGAAATTTGGTACTTTACATTTGGTATTAGAGTGCTAGGTTCTACACTAGGCCTTTTTGGACTATTACGCTAAAGTTGTAAACTTCTTGTAGATCCTTCAACATGAATACTAGGAACTCTGGACATAGGGGAGCAACCTTAGGATCTGGGAGTGACCTAAATGCAGGATATAATGAAGGAGCCAACGTAGAGAACAATACAAGAACCAATGAAGGAGCCAATGTAGGAAGCAATGCAAGAAATAATGAAGGAAACCAAAACGAGGCAAACAATAATAATGGACAGAACAATGATGGGTAGAATAACCAACTGGATCAAATCCTTTCTCTTTTAATTCAACAAGGGACCCAAATGAACAATCTGGAATAGGAAGTCAAGGGAATGAGAGTAAATTGGGATGAGGAACGAAGGGAAGAAGCATGAGGCCCAGAAGGTGAAGTGAATGTGAACAATTGAGATAGAATTGCTGAGGAGTTGGGAAAGGACCTTAAAAAGGTCGCCCCTACTAAATTCGATGGTAAGACTATTGGTGACGGAGTTGAGGAATGGATAATAGATATAGAAAAATATTTTGATCTCTGAAACTTGTCTGAGGAAACTAAACCAATATGGGGATCTGACCAGCTTACTGGGGAAGCAGTGACCTGGTGGGATAATGAAAATGCAAAAAAGAAACTATTACCTGGGGTAGTAACGTGGGACCGATTCCTCAAATTCTTTAGGAAGAGGTGGTTACCACAACTTTATTTTGATAAAAAGATGATAGAATTTCAAAACCTAACTCTGGGAGGTATGACAGTGACTTAGTATTGGGAGAGATTTTTGCACCTATTGAAGTATGTTCCATAGTACCAACTAGATGAGAGGTTCAGGATATGAAAGTTTATCTTGGGTTTAAGACCACAAATTGGGGTAGAGGTAGATATTCATAACCCCTTGACCATGGACGAAGTGTTTGAGAAAGCGACTAAGAAAGAGTAGAAATTGCAATAGATTGCCAATTACCGTAAGAGTCAAGATGTGAAATATGGGAATAAAAGGTTCCAGAATGACAATCACAATTAGAGTAGCAACAACAATCAAGGAAACCACAAGCATTAGATTCAGAATCTTAAAAGAGGCAACAATTATCAGGAAAAGAATAGTGGAAACCAAAGTGGAAATAATAAGAGAGGCAACTTTGGCAACAACGAAAACAATAATAGAAGAGAGATGCCAACTAGACATAGAGGACCCTGCGATAAATGTTATACTTGTGGAGGAGAGAACTAAGCTAGTGTATGTCCTCGACGATCAGCAAACCAGAGAGATGGGAATCAGCCAGGAGTTCCACAACACCAAATTCATGTGGCTGTCAAAAATCCTCAAGTGGATTTTCAAGCGACACCCATTCAATTATCTGATAAGCTCTTTGGCCTTCCAGTTTCTATTTTGATTGATACCAGAGCTATGGAATGTTTTGTAGACCCTAAAATTGTAGAAAAGTTATCTGTAAAACTGGGTCACATGGAAAACTCTTGGATGGTGCAATTTGGTAATAGTGCAGAGAAAAGAGTAGACTCCTGTCTAGTATGTAGTGAACTAGATCTCTAAACTTTCCAAATGCAGGTCAACCTTTATGTTGCACCTCTAGGATCTTATGATGTGATTCTCAGAATCAATTGGCTATTTGAGCATAAGTCCTTAGTTAATTGTGAAGAAAAAGTAGTGAAATGCCTTGATGACTTTGGGAATCAGGTGGAGATTCTTGGTTCTAGGACACGCCTTGAGCTAAGACATATTTCAGCCATGCAATTAAAGAAAGCTAAAAGAAAGGGTTGTTCAATCTATGTAGTCAAAATAAGTGATCTTGATAACCAAGAATCATCCTTTGATAAGTATCCTATCCTTAAAGAGTTCCAGGATGTATTCCCTGATGAATTGAAAGAACTACCACCAAAAAGTGAATTTGATTTTCCAATAGATTATATGCCTAGAGCAGAACCACAGTCTAAGGCACCCTACAGAATGACAATGACTGAACTGTATGAGCTTAAGGCACAATTAGAAGAATTGTTGAAACAAGGGTTTATCAAACCTAGTGTGTCACCTTGGGGTGCACTGGTCATCTTTGTAAAGAAGAAGGATGGAACATTGTGGTTGTACATTAATTACAAGATGCTCAACAAGGTGACTATAAAGAATAAGTATCCACTCCCAAGGATAGATGAGTTATTTGATCAGATGAAGGATGCAAAGGAATTCTCCAAAATAGTCCTTAGATCTGGCTACAATCAGTTACGGATTAAGGACGAGGATATCTCTAAAACAACGCTCAAAACTTGCTATGGTTACTATGAGTTCACAGTAGTACCATTCGAGTTAACTAATGCACCTGCAACATTTATGAACCTTATAAACAACGTGTTTAGGGATTGTTTGGATGAATTTGTGTTACTCTTCTTGGATGACATTCTGATTTATTCTAAGTTGGTAGAGGAGTATGACAGACATTTGAGGATAGTCTTGCAACACTTGAGAGGGCGTAAACTTTTTGGCAAGTTATCTAAGTGCACTCTCTACCAGAGTAAAGTGCACTTTCTTGGCCACATGATTTCAGTAGATGGGATAGCTATAGATCTAGAAAAGATCAAAGCAATAATGGATTGGCCTGCACCACAAAATATGATTGATGTTAGAAGTTTTATGGGGCTAGCTAGATATTATAGGAAATTTGTAGAAGGATTCTTGATAATTGGAGATCAATAACCTCATTACAGAAGAAAGGTAAGAAGTTTGACTGGACAAACAAATGTGAGCAAGCTTTCCAGCTCTTGAAAGAAAAACTCATGACATCACAAATTCTGACCATACCTGATCCAAATGGTCATTTCACAGTGATAACATATGCTTCTGGTGAAGGTGTGGGAGGAGTGTTGATGTAGAATGGGAAAGTGGTGGCGTATGAATCTAGAAAACTAAAGCAGCATGAGTTAAATTATGTACCCCATGATCTTGAGTTGGTTGCCATTGTTCACACACTCTAGATGCGGAGGCACTACCTCTTGGGTAATCCCATTGAGTTAAAGACGATCATTTGGGGCTCAAATACATCTTAACCTAACCTAATCTCAATGCACGAAAGAGAAGATGGTTAGAATTCCTTAGTGAGTATGACTTTGGAATTGAGTATATAAAGGGAAAAGAGAATAGGATCTCAGATGCTCTTAGTAGGAGAAGACATCTGGTTGCCATGGTGACTACTAGATCTAATCTCAGAC
Organism: Cunninghamia lanceolata; assembly: GCA_027924645.1. Lineage (NCBI taxonomy): Eukaryota > Viridiplantae > Streptophyta > Pinopsida > Cupressales > Cupressaceae > Cunninghamia > Cunninghamia lanceolata. The sequence continues at coordinate 60,930 of BSBN01000791.1, read as the reverse complement.
AATAGGTGATCCAAAACATGCCAGGAGATACACATTATGATCAAGTTAAACTAGCATTAGGAACAGACCCCTCAGATCATCGATTTGATGGGTATGTGATTGAGTCAGATGAGCTTTTGAGATACTAGGGAAGGATGTTTATCCCAGATTCAGGAGAGTTGAGGAAACTAGTTCTTGAGGAGGTCCACAGTGCGCCATACTCAAGACACCCAGGAGTGACTGAGATGATGGAAGGGTTGAGACCATTGTACTTTTAGCCTAAGCTTAAGAAGGATATAACTGAGTTTGTCCCTTGATGTTTAGAGTGTCAACGTGTCAAGGCCGAACATGTCCATCATGCAAGACTTCTTTATCCACACAGTGTACCAGAGTATAAGTTGCAAGTAATTAGCATGGATTTTATTCAGGGATTGCCCATGTCCAAGAACCGACACGATGTCATCTTGGTGGTGGTGGAAAAATTGACAAAAGTAGCCCATTTCATCCCCTGAAATCTATTGGACAGATCGTTGACCTTAGCTAAAAAGTTTGTCTAAGAGATCTTTCGATTACATGGAGTGCCAGAAATAATCATTTCATATCGCAACACTCGCATGACATCTAGGTTTTGGACCACACTTAATGTAGCTTTGGGGACTAAGTTAAATTTTAGCACGACATATCATCCTCAAACAAATGGTCAAATGGAGAGAGTCAACCAAGTAGTGGAGGATCTTCTAAGGATGTACTATATGGACCAGCAATATAAATGGGAAGAATATCTACCATTGGTAGAGTTTGCATACAATAATTCATACTATGCATCTTTAGGGATGACGCCATTTGAGGCTCTTTATGGGTGCAAGTGTAGGACACCCATCAGTTGGGACAAGGTTGAAGACAAAATAGTGGTTGGACCCGACATGTTAAAATAAATGGAAGATCAGATGAGGCTAATTAAAGAGAAATTAAAGCAAGCCTCAGATAGATAGAAAAGTTATGCAGACAGAAAGAACTTTCAAACAATTCTCAGTAGGCGACAAGGTTTTTCTAAAAGTCAAGCCACACAAGAGTTTGATTACATTTGGCAAGGCATCTAAACTCGCCCATAAATTTGTAGGATATTTTGATGTTCTTGAAGTGATCAATCCAATTACATATATAGACTTACTTTGCCACCGGCTCTCACCAAAATCCATAATGTTTTTCATATGTCTTTACTCAAACCTTATCATCCTGATGCATTGCATATTCTTTATTCGCGTGCTCTGCAGGTATAGGATCTAAGAGTGGGGCTAGTGGAGCCCATTCGCTTCTTGGAGAAGTGCAATGTTAAGTTGTACAATAGATACATAGTGTAGTATAAGGTCTAGTGGGACAAGTATTCAGTGGACAATGCCACTTGGGAGGATGCTGCAAAGATTGATAGATCATTTCCGCATTTGAGAAATTAGAATAGTTGCTTTTATTTTATGCATATTAGAGATACCATGATACTTTTTTTTTGATAGATAAGTGTGGTATAATGGAACCACTCCCGCTAAAATAGATCCAAAAATTAGAACAAGCATGCCCTTTGATAGGGGTGCGAAAGAAACAAAAAGTGATAGTCCTAGATTTCAACTAGGATCCGTAGATCCTAAAGAACCAACTCGAATCAATAGTGAGAAACAACTTTGTGAGGATTTTCCTTTTTCTTTTTCTTTTGTACCACTTTCCAATCATCCTGGTTTCCATTTTTGACGTGCTTCTCAAGATGGGGGGGCTGAGATTTTCCAGTAATTGTAGGCAGGCTCCTACCCCTATTCGTAGGAAGCTATTGATCGTTCTCAGGTGTAGAAGATGGCTGATCATCCAATTTCCTCCTGTCCTGAGGAGAAGCCCTTTGATTATGAAGCTCCAGAGGATTCCCAAGTGCACCTGCTGAGCACTCAACTGTGTAGTGATGGGGAGCAACATCTTTCCACCATGTGGCTTGGCGATCTGGTTTTATTTTGGAGCTGGGGCAGTCTGTGGCTATGTGACCAATTTTGTAACATCTTCTACAACGGAAGGGCAAGCCTTCATAGTCCAAAGGTTGGGTCTAGCTACAGCCATGAATGTTAAAAATGATTTCTACTAGTAGTTCTTTTGAAATATCCAAGTCCACCAAAATGCGGGCAAAGGTTGTATGTATGAAGTCAGATGAATCATTATCCGTCGCTATGAAGTGGCCAATAGAATCACCAATTGCTTGGAAACAAGAATCAGTCCAGAAATGAAGTGGCAAGTTGGGGAGTCGAACCCAAATTGGCATGATATCAAAGGATTCTATTAGAGGATCAAAAGTAGGGTGCCACAGTTTTAACAATAATAAATGATTCCCCCAAGCCTAGCGGGAACGGAAAATTGTATTGCGATCTTCAATACTGTCAAAAACTACCACAAAAAAGCCACCTACGCAGGGATAGATTTCCATATTTTCTCTTAAAATGGGCTTCTAGGTTTCTGAGATCCAAAGATGGAGTTCAGGGAGGCTTGGCCAGAAGCGATTGAATCTTCCAATCAGTCCATTCTCTGTAAAGTACTCTTCATTTTCAACTATTTCTTTTTTGACTTCCTCAGGTAACAGTATTTCGATAGGCTTCTCTGAGCATCAGATAGGTTTGCCTGAATCTGATTGATTCCTGATGATTGCAGGGGAAATGCTCCCAAATGAGGCTGAGCCCGTAGGTAGGTTATGCCAAACTTCCTCAGCCCTAACACCAGGAGAGCCACCTGTCTTGCCATAGGGCCCAGGGCTGCCAAAGATTGGGCGAGAGGCCGAGGTGTGAGAGGGGGAGAAAATTGGCTGTCAATCCTCAGAAACTCCTTTACCAGGCTCTGCTCTAGAAGTTGACTTGAGATTTGTTCGAAGGAGAGCATCCCTAAAACCTTCTCTCGAGTGAGATTTAGCCATGGCTAAATTCGCTGTCCTTGCGCCAAGGTGATCATTGCTGAGGATAGGCCTTGCATCAGGCTAAAAAGCTTGCCACGGAGAATTGGAGGGGGGATCTTCGTTCTACGCTAGAGGAGAATGCTGTGATCCAGAAGCCATATTTCTTTGTAGATTTTCAAAACTCTAGCCTCCAAAGAGATCGGCAGCCCTGAGATACTATGATACTTGATGATGCTACATTTGATGCATTAAGTAGTGTTAGTATGATACTTTATTATTTTTGTAGGATGTAATAAGACATCGAGACAATGTCTCTTCCAAGTGGGGAAGGATGTCACGTCTCAGACTGTTGGGATTGATTTTATTATGTTAAAATGCATTGGGAACTATTGGATTCTATTTGATGATATTTGATTTTAAATCAATAGGATGATGATACATTATTGAGCTTATGATTTAGTTCTTTATGTTGCTTCAGCTATGTTTTTACAGAACTAACCTATTGACTATGGAAAATGAGTGGAATTGACTGCAGGTTTTGTCGAAGGCAAGAACATGTTTCAGGTAGAGGGGACCTAGTCGTTTGTCAACAATCGAATGGGATTTGTCTGGTGTCCTACCACACACTCACGTAGAATCATATTTCTTTCTTTGATGATGGTTGGTCTAATGTATATGACTGTTGTTTTCTTAATAATGTCTTCATGCATGATTTCGATGCCTAGTCCGTTAAATTAAATGAGATAGTCTTTGTTATGTAGATATATATAAATAAATGGTATTAAATATTATTACCAAAAAAAAAAAAACCTAAATATAAATATATGAGTGGTTAATTTATTATGTGTCGATCCTTGTATTCATTCTTATATAAATAAATCTATTGCCAATTTATAAAAATAAAAATACTTATTTATAAAACAAAATATAAAAGTATATATATAATTGTAAATTTATAGTTTTATTTTATCTAGCTTTGTTTTAATAAAAGAAAAGGAATCAACATGCATAGCATGCAGAGGAGAGTTTTTTTAAGACAAGAAAAGAATTACATGAAGGCAAAAATAGGGTTTTAGTAATGATAAAAAGAAAAAGCAAAAAGAAAGAATGACACAGATACACTTAGGAAGACATCACTGGAATAGAGATCTCAAGTAACAGAAGGGAGGATTTTGGGACTTTGCAAGGATTGGATAGAGGCTCGCTTCGCCTGTAGTAAATATAGGTTCTCCTTCTTTTTGCTCTAATTTATTTTTCCTCAAGATAGGTTGTTATGGATCTCTCTTTACTTTTAAAAACAAATAGGCATTCTTTTAGATCAACATATATATATATACTAAAATTCCATCAAATCGATCTTCCTTTACTTCGATATGATTTTCCTTAGAGTGACCTCTGAAATCTTATTTGGAATTGCATCGTAATTTTTGATCTGTAATTCTTTTAGAATTGCCTTTCATGTATTCAGCCTCTTCATCCTTTTTATGGCTTGCAAACCTTTTTTTAAATGACCTCTTGAAACTTATATCGGCCTATTTCAACGCATAAACGACCTATTGAAACTTATAATGACCTCTTTCAATGCTTAAACGACCTCTCACAATGTATATCGACCTCTACAATTTTCTTTAGATCTGCAACCTTCTAATCGGCCTCAACAATGTTGTTTTAATCTTCATTTTTATATATTTTGACCCCCTAATGCTAAGTGCCTGGATTTATTTCTATGGATCGCCAATTGTAAACATTGTAAATCATTTCAATTCGCACAGCACAGTGTTGTGGCCAGCAAGTTCCTTCCTCTATCAATCGGCGGCCCCAAGAAGTTTAATCTAGCTTTTTGTCAACGATTTTTCCCATTTCTATCAGCCTGTTATGCCATGTCAAATCAGCCATTTTCCCTTTATTTTGATTTGCTCTTCCCTTAAAATGAACTATGCAATTTACTTTAGATCTACATCGTTATCCTTAGATTTGCAAGTTTTTTATTTGCCTCTACATCATGGTTATGGTCTGCATATTGCAAGTAGTCGGCCTTATTGTAGGATTGGGCTCTTCATCGTTATATTGGTATGTTTATATGGCATAGATTCCACCTTATCCGAATTAAAATTGGCCTATGTATCTTTTAGTCTTCTGTTTGTATGATCGATCCTCATAGAACGAATAACGACCGCATTAACTTTTGTTTTGATCCACTTCTTATATTCGGCCCTCACTCTAATGACCCCTTTGTATGGTAACATGTAATTGGCCTTTGTAGTTTATACTTGGTCTACAAAATTACATACAACAACCTCATATGTTTATAGTTTAGAATCAACTCAGTATTTTTAACTCTGATATGCCCTTTTACCCAACGACCTCTCATTTTGCATCTAATTGGTTGTAGATACCAATTTAATGGCCTATGTATCTAGATTTAGGGCTGCAATTTCTTATATTCGACCTCTCATATTGTTTATAATCGTCCTCTTAATATTTCAAATATATATCTATATGTGTAGGTTCCTATTTTAAAACAAAGAAAACCTTATCATGCAAACATACATAATAATTATTAATTTTACATGCTAACCTTTAAGTAGATTTATTATTATTCATATCCTAAGTGGATTTATTATTTTCATATAATCAAATACTTATGAGTATACTATATAAGTATAGTTAGAACCTTTATATATATATATATATATATATATATATGTATAGAAACACATATGCTCTCTATATGATAACTTACAAGTGAAATCTCTATTTTTATTTATGGCAGATAAACTTTGTATTTACCTTGAAATGACGAAGATACGTATTAAATTCATGAAATAAACAAATATAATTGTATAAATCACACCGTATTACATGCATAGGGAACTGACTACATGTGATCAAGCAATTACTGAATTCATTAGAAACGAATTAGCTACTCTTGTATTCTTGCATGCGTGAAAGGAGTTTTATTTTGCCATAAAATGTGTTTGAAAAGCGAATGGCTATTTTTGTTTATCTATGTACTATTCTTTTGGGAAAGTTACCTTCAAGGACGGGTGTTGAATATGGGTAAATCAGAGAGGTAGGTCTTCTGTTTCAAGGTCTACACACCGTTAATTAGTTTCATACTTTGGCCAAAGTTAATTTTTGACATTGAAATAGACGTGTGTACCATTGAAACAGATGGATTGTATGCCTAGTTTTATGTGTTTTATTCTCTACCATATACATTTAATGTGATGCTGCATTCAAGTTAGGGATGCATGTAGGTTACTTGGCATGCACCGGATTCTACCCTGCCGCTTGTTTACAGGTTGCTAGGTCCTTTGATCAGGGTCAGGCATTCTTTAGTTTGAAGAATATAGGGGAAGCGTAAGCTTCGTGGTTGGGCGAAAAAGCACCTGAACCATGTTCTTGTCCTTTAACACAACAAATGACTAGATGGTCGATGGTGGTCGAGGATTGATTTGTATTGGATTCTACTTCTTCATGTTGACATTTGTATATATATATATATATATATATATATATATATATATATATATATATATATATATATATATATATATATATATATATATATATCTTGAAACCAAAATGAATTGTAAGGCGATAAAGCCATTATTGAAACTTGTATATATTATTGCTTCATGGATCTCTGTAATTGTACTTTAGAAAGATGAATTGTAACCTGATTGTATATCAAATTATGAATGAAAGATTGCATTTATAATAAATGGTAATTCTATCTCTTTTTACTTAATGATGTAGTTGCAGTGACCTTACTTACTGTTACTTTAACTTAAATTTCAGTTATGTTTGTGTATTGGAAATTCGGTACTTTACATTTGGTATTAGAGCGCTAGGTTCTACACTAGGCCTTTTTGGACTATTATGCTAAAGTTGTAAACTTCTTGTAGATCCTTCAACATGAATACTAAGAACTCTGGACGTAAGGGAGAAACCTTAGGATCTGGCAGTGACCTAAATGTAGGAAACAATGAAGGAGCCAATGTAGGGAACAATACAGGAACCAATGAAGGAGCCAATGTAGGAAGCAATGCAGGAAATAATGAAGGAAACCAAAACGAGGCAAACAATAACAATGGACAGAATAATGATGGGCAGAATAACCGACTGGATCAAATCCTTGCTCTTTTAACTCAACAAGGGACCTGAATGAACAATTTGGAATAGGAAGTCAGGGGAATGAGAGGAAATTGGGATGAGGAATGAAGGGAAGAAGCACGAGGCGCAGAAGGTGAAGTGAATGTGAACAATTGAGATAGAATTGCTGAGGAGTTGGGAAAGGACATTAAAAAGATCACCCCTCCTAAATTCAATGGTAAGTCTGATAGGCTATCATGAGGTCCTAACATTTTAGTTGAAAAATATATTAGTTTTGTCGACCGGGCAGTGTCCAAGGCTGTATGCAATAGGGGATATTTTTGAACACCGCATTTAGGAACAATTTTCTGAATTTTTTAAAATCTTTTAAAACATAACTTAAACTAGAAAGCATTCAAATCTTTAATCTAGAAAACATATAAATTCTAGTCTATAAATTCACACATGCAATTTAAACTATGAACTTGAAAGGGTAATTTGCTAATTGAAACACGCGGGAAACTTTAAACTAAACAGTTAACAAATACAACAGATTCTCCAGAAATTTCAAATAAATAGACTTCAAAGAAAAATCATTATTTTAAACACCACAACCTACCGGAACACAACAGAGCTATATACGAGATGAGATTAATCTAAACAAAACATTTAAGAACAGAAATAACACATGAAAATAATTAAATCTATTCTATAATCCCTCAAGTGGCCAGCTTGTGGGAGATTCTACTGTCAACTCAAATCATATTCAACATTGTAACAACTTATGAAGTAAATTCCATCCATATCACCATTGCTCAGAAAAGAGTACTTCGAATAAAACTAATGGTATCCATTTCATTGAAAAAGGTAACACAAAACATAACTATTGATCACTCCCAAAAAGATTATTATTTTTTCATCACACAACATAGTATATATATCCAAGTTTTGAGCAACTATTTATGACTGCACTACTCTAAGATCCTATATTTCAGATGGCGGTTAAATGCCATTGAAGGAGTCTTAAAAGCAAATAGAATTTAAACTAACTAATGTTCATGACATAAAACATAGTAAAGGCTCTGAGTGGAGCCGTAAAGTATCAAATATTACTAACAAAAAATAATAGAATGCTTTAAAAGAAGTCTTCCACTATGCACACCTAAATTTCTAGTGCCCCAACTTCCAGCGCTCTGACTTCAACCGCTTGAAGTCCACTCCTTTCATAGGCTATGCATAATTCCTGCACAATTACTCAAATTCTATACTATTATATCAACATTAGTAGCTAATTCCAATCAATTTGAGAAATAAAGATTTATACACCATTTCATCAAAAGTAGACAATTATTGCTTCTAAAAATTAAAAAATTGGCATGGCTAGGGTGGTTGGCAAGAAAAAAAAAGGGTATTTAGCTCATCATAAGAATGAGGTTGTTTATACCTCATCAAAGACTATTGGTGACTGAGCAAAGGCATGGATAATAGATATGGAAAAATATTTTGATCTCTGAAACTTGTCTGAGGAAACTAAAGCAATATGAGGATCTTACCAGCTTACTCGGGAAGCAACGACCTGGTGGGATAATGATAAAACATAAAAGAAACTATTACTTGGGGTAGTAACGTGGGACCGCTTCCTCGAACCCTTTAAGAAGAGGTGGTTACCACAACTTTATTTTGATAAAAAGATGATAGAATTTCAAAACCTAACTCGGGGAGGTATGACAGTGACTCAGTATTGGAAGAGATTTTTGCACCTATTGAAGTATGTTACACAGTACTAGCTAGATGAGAGGTTTAGGATTTGAAATTTTATCTTGGGTTTAAGACAACAAATTGGGGCAGAGGTATATATTCATAACCCCTTGACCATGGATGAAGTGTTTGAGAAAGCGATTAAGATGGAGCATAAATTGCAGCAGATTGCCAATTACTGTAAGAGTCAAGATGTGAAATATGGGAATAAAAGGTTCCAGAATGACAGTCACAATTTGAGTAGCAACAACAATCAAGGAAACAACAAGCGTCAGATTTAGAATCTTAAAAGAGGCAACAATTCTCAGGAAAAGAATAGTGGAAACCAAAGTGGAAATAATAAGAGAGGCAACTTTGGCAACAATGGAAACAATAACAGAAGAGAGATGCTAGCTAGACATAGAGGACCCCATGATGGATGTTATACTTGTGGAGGAGAGCACTATGTTAGTGCATGTCCTCGATGATAACAAACTAGAGAGATGGGAATCAGCCAGGAGTTCCACAACACCAAATTCATGTAGTTGTTGACCATCGTCAAGCAAATTTTCAAGTGACACCCATTCAATTATCCGGTAAGCTCTTTGGCCTTCTAGTTTCTATTTTGATTGATATCGGAGCTACGGAATGTTTTGTAGACCCCCAAATTGTAGAAAAGTTATCTGTAAAACTGGGACACATGGAAAACTCTTGGATGGTGCAGTATGGTAATAGTGCAGAGAAAAGAGTAGACTCATGTCTAGTATGCAGTGAACTAGATCTCCAAACTTTCCAAATGCAGGTCAACCTTTATGTTGCACCTCTAGGATCTTATGACGTGACTCTCAGAATCAATTGGCTATCTGAGAACAAGTACTTAGTTAATTGTGAAGAAAAAGTAGTGAAATTCCTTGATGACTTTGGGAATCGGGTAGAGATTCTTGGTTCTAGGACACCCCTTGAGCTAAGACAGATTTCAACCATGGAATTAAAGAAAGCTAAACGAAAGGGTTGTTCAATCTATGCAGTCAAAATAAGAGATCTTGATAACCAGGAATCATCCTTTGATAAGTATCCTATCCTTAAAGAGTTCCATGATCCATTCCCTGATGAATTGATAGAACTACCACCAAAAAGGGAATTTGATTTCTCAATAGATCTTATGCCTAGAATAGAACCGCAGTCTAAGGTACCCTACATAATGACAATGATAGAACTGTATGAGCTTAAGGCACAATTAGAAGAATTGTTGAAACAAGGGTTTATCAGACCTAGTATGTCACCTTGGGACACACTAGTCATCTTCGTAAAGAAGAAGGATGGAACATTGTGGTTGTCCATTAATTACAGGATGCTCAACAAGGCAACTATAAAGAATAAGCATCCACTCCCAAGGATAGATGAGTTAATTGATCAGATGAAGGATGCAAAGGTATTCTCCAAAATAGACCTTAGATCCGGCTACCATCAGTTACAGATTAAGGATGCGGATATCTCTAAAACAACATTCAGAACTCGCTATGGTCACTACGAGTTCACAGTAGTACCATTCAGATTAACTAACGCACCCGCAACATTTATGAACTTGATGAACAACGTGTTAAAGGATTGTTTGGATGAATTTGTGTTAGTCTTCTTGGATGACATTCTGATTTATTCTAAGTTGGTAGAGGAGCACGATAGACATTTGAGCATAGTCTTGTAGCACTTGAGAGAGCATAAACTTTTTGGCAAGTTATCTAAGTGCACGTTCTACTAGAGTAAAGTACACTATCTTGGCCATGTGATTTCAATAGATGGGATAGTTGTAGATCTAGAAAAGATCAAATCAATAATGGATTGGCCCACACCAGAAAATGTGACTGAGTTAGAAGTTTTATGCAGCCGGATAGATATTGTAGGAAATTTATAGAAGGATTCTCGACAATTGCAGCACCAATAACCTCATTATAGAAGGAAGGTAAGAAGTTTGACTGGATAGACATATCTGAGAAAGCTTTCCAGCTCTTGAAACAAAAACTCACGACAACACCTATTTTGACCATACCTGATCCAAATGGTCATTTCACAGTGATAACAAATGCTTCTGGTGAAGGTGTGGGAGGAGTGTTGATGTAGAATGGGAAAGTGGTGGCGTATGAATCTAGAAAACTAAAGCAGCATGAGTTAAACTATGCACCCCATGATCTCGACTTGGCTGCCATTGTTCACACACTCCAGATGTGGAGGCACTACCTCTTGGGTAAGCCCTTTGAGTTAAAGACAGATCATTTGGGGCTCAAATACATCTTCACCCAACCTAATCTCAATGCACGACAAAGAAGATGGTTAGAATTCCTTGGTGAGTATGACTTTGGAATTGAATATATAAAGGGAAAAGAAAATAAGGTCATGGATGCTCTTAGTAGGAGAAGACATCTGGCTGCCATGGTGACTACTAGATCTAATCTCAGATAACAGGTGATCAAAAACTAGCCAAGAGATACACATTATGACTGAGTTAAACTAGAATTAGAAGCAAACCCCTTAGATCATCAATTTGATGGGTATGTGATTGAGTCAGATGAGCTTTTGAGATACTAGGGAAGGATGTATATCCCAGATTCAAGAGAGTTGAGGAAACTAGTTCTTGAGGAGGTCCATAGTGTGTCATACTCAAGACACCCAGGATTGACCAAGATGATGGAAGGGTTGAGACCATTGTACTTTTGGCATGAGCTTAAGAAGGATGTAATTGAGTTTGTCGCTTGATGTTTAGAGTGTCAACACGTCAAGGCCAAACATGTCGATCCTGCGGGACTTCTTTATCCACACAGTGTACCAGAGTATAAGTGGCAGGTAATTAGCATGGATTTTATTCAAGGATTGCCCGTGTCCAAGAACTAACATGATGTCATCTTGGTGGTGGTGGAAAAATTGACAAAAGTAGCCCATTTCATCCCCAGAAATCTCTCAAATGGATCATTAACCTTAGCTAAAAAGTTTGTCCAAGAGATCTTTCGATTACATGGAGTTCTAGAAACAATCATTTCAGATCGCGACACTTGCATGCCATCTAGATTTTGGACCACACTTAATGCATCTTTGGGGACTAAGTTAAATTTTAGCACGACATATCATCCTTAAATAGATGGTCAAATAGAGAGAGTCAACTAGGTAGTGGAGGATCTTCTAAGTATGTACTATATGGACCAGCAATATAAATGGGAAGAATATCTGCCATTGGTAGAGTTCACATACAATAATTCATACCATGCATCTTTAGGGATGACACCATTTGAGGCTCTTTATGGGCGCAAGTGTAGGACACCCATCAGTTGGTACAAGGTTGAAGACAAAATAGTGGTTGGACTTGACATGTTAAAAGAAATGGAAGATCAGATAAGGTTAACTAAAGAGAAATTAAAGCAAGCCTCAGATAGACAGAAAAGTTATGCAGACAGAAATAGAACTTTTAGATAATTCTCAATAGGTGACAAGGTTTTTCTTAAAGTCAAGCCACACAAGAGTTTAATTACTTTGGCAAGGCATCTAAACTCACCCCCAGATTCGTAGGACCTTTTGACGTTCTTGAAGTGATCAATCCAGTTGCATATAGACTTGCTCTGCCCCCGGCTCTCACCAAAATCCATAATGTTTTTCATGTCTTTACTCAAACCTTATCATCCTGATGCATTGCATATTCTTGATTGGCGTGCTCTACAGGTATAGGATCTAGGAGTGGTGCTAGTGGAGCCCATTCGAGTCTTGGAGAAGCGCAACGTTAAGTTGCACAATAGAGACATAGTGTAGTATAAGGTCCAGTGGGACCAATATTCAATGGACAGTGCCACTTGGGAGGATGCTGCAGTGATTGATAGATCATTTCCGCATTTAAGAAATTAGAATAGTTGCTTCTCTTTTATGCATATTAGAGATATTATGCTACTTGATGATGATACATTTGATGCATTAAGTAGTGTTAGTATGATACTTTATTATTTTTGTAGGATGTAATAAGACATCGAGATGATGTCTCTTCCAAGTGGGGAAGGATGTCATGTCTCAGACTATTGGGATTGATTTTATTATGTTAAAATGCATTGGGAACTATTGGATTCTATTTGATGATATTTGATTTTAAATCAATAGGATGATGATACATTATCAAGCTTATGATTTAGTTCTTTATGTCGCTTCAGCTATGTTTTTATGGAACTAACCTATTGACTGTGGAAAATGAGTGGAATTGACTACAGGTTTTGTCAAAGGCAAGAACATGTTTCAAGTAGAGGGGACCTAGCCATTTGTCAACAATCAAATGGGTTTTGCTTGGTGTCCTACCACACACTCGCGTAGAATCATATTTCTTACTTTGATGATGGTTGGTCTAATGTATGTGACTATTGTTTTCTTGATAATGTCTTCATGCATGATTTCGATGCCTGATCCATTAAATTAAATGAGGTAGTCTTTGTTATGTAGATATATAAATAAATGGGATTAAATATTATTACAAAAAATAAAATATAATAAAATACCTAAATATAAATATATGAGTGGTTAATTTATTATTTGTTGATCCTTGTATTCATTCTTATATAAATAAATTTATTGTCAGTTTATAAAAATAAAAAATACTTATTTATAAAACAAAATCTAAAAGTATATATATATATATATATATATATATATATATATATATATATACATATATATATATATATGTAAATTTATAGTTTTGTTTTATATAGCTTTGTTTTAATAAAAGAAAAGGAATCAACATGCGTAGCATACAGAGGAGAGTTTTCTTAAGACAAGAAAAGAATTGCATGAATGCAAAAATAGGGTTTTAGTAATGATAAAAAGAAAAATCAAAAAGAAAGAAAGACATAGATACACTCAGGAAGACATCGCTTGAATTGAGATCTCGGGTAACAGAATGGAGGATTTTGGGACTTTGCAAGGATTGGATAGAGGCTCACTTCGCCTGTAGTAAATACAGGTTCTCCTTCTTTTTGCTCTGATTTATTTTTCCTCGAGACAGGTTGTTATGGATCTCTCTCTACTTTTGAAAACAAATAGGCTTTTGTTTAGATTGGCGTATATATACACACACTGAAATTCCATCAAACTAATCTTCCTTTACTTCGATATGATTTTCCTCATAGCACCTTTGAAATCTTATTCAGAATTGCATCACAATTTTTGATCTGTAATTCTAAGTAATTCCGTTGTGGTAAAGATGGTCACAAGGTCCAGTCTCCCCCCGTCCTCGTGGTACTAGAGGGCGTGTCATGCCAACATCACCGGTCACATGAAAAAGTTTACAAGGCACATTCAAAAAAAAAATTCGATCTGCAATTCTTTTAGAACTGCCTTTCATGTATTCATCCTCTTCATCCTTTTTAGGGCCTGCAAACCTTCTTTTAAACGACCTCTTAAAACTTATATCAGCCTATTTCAATGCATTAACAACCTCTTGAAACTTATAATGGCCTCTTTCAACCGTTAAACAGCCTCTTACAACGTATATCGACCTCTACAATTTTCTTTAGATCTGCAACCTTCTAATCGGTCTTAGCAATTTTGTTTTGATCTTCATTTTTATATATTTCAACCCCCTAATGCTAAGCGTCTGGATTTATTTGTATGGATCACCTATTGTAAACACTGTAAATCGTTTCAATTCTCACAGTGTTGTGGCCAGCAAGTTCCTTCCTCTATCAATCGGTGGCCCCAAGAAGTTTAATCTAGCTTTTTGTCAACGATTTTTCCCATTTTTGTCAACCTATTGTGCCATGTCAAATCGGTCGTTTTCCCTTTTTTTGATCTGCTCTTCCCTTAAAATGAGATCTTCAATTTACTTTAGATCTACATTGTTATACTTAGATTTGCAAGTCTTTTATTTGCCTTTGCATCGTGGTTATGGTCTGTATACTGCATGTAGTCGACCTTATTCCAGGATTGGGCTCTTCATCGTTATATTGGTCTATTTATATGGCATAGATTTGGCCTTATCCCAATTAAAATCAGCCTGTGTATCTTTTAGTCTTCCTTTTGTATGATCGATCCTCATAGAACAAATAACAACCGCAATAACTTTTTTTTTGATCCGCTTCTTCTTATATTCGGTCCTCACTCTAATGACCCCTCTGTATGGTAACATGTAATCGGCCTTTGTAGTTTATACTTGGCCTACAAATTTACATACAATGACCTCATATGTTTATAGTTTAGAATCAACTCGGTATTTTTAATTATGATCTTCCCTTTTACCCTACGGCCTCTCATTTTGCATCTAATCTGTTGTAGATACCAATTGAACGACCTTTGTATCTACATTTTGGTCTACAATTTCTTACATTCAACCTCTCATATTGTTTATAATCATCCTCTTAATATTTCAAATATATATCTATATGTGTAGGTTCCTATTTTAAAACGAAGAAAACCTTATCATGCAAACATACATAATAATTATTAATTTTACATGCTAACCTTCAAGTAGATTTGTTATTATTCATATCCTAAGTGGATTTATTATTTTCATATAATCAAATACTTATGAGTATACTATATAAGCATATTTAGAACCTTATTAAATATTTTATATATATATAGAAACACATATGCTCTCTATATGATAACTTACAAGTGAAATCTCTATTTTTATTTATGGCGGATAAACTTTGTATTTACCTTGAAACGACAAAGATACGAATTAAATTCATGAAATAAATAGATATAATTGTATAAATCACACCGTATTACATGCATAGGAAATTGACTACATGTGATCAAACAATTGCCAAATTCATCATAAATGAATTAGCTACTCTTGTATTCTTGCATGCATGAAAGGAGTTTTATCTTGCCATAAATTGTGTTTGAAACGCAAATGGCTATTTTTGTTTATCTATGTACTACTCTTTTGGGAAAGTTACCTTCCGGGATGGGTGCCGAATATGGGTAAAATGGAGAGGTAGGTCTTCTTTTTCAAGGTCTACACACTGCTAATCGGTTTCATACTTTGGCCAAAGTTAATTTTTGACGTTGAAATAGACGTGTGTACCATTGAAATAGATGGATTGTATGCCTAGTTTTATGTGTTTTATTCTCTACCATATCCTGTTAATGTGATGCTGCATTCAAGTTAGGGGTGCATGTAGGTTAATTGGCATGCACCAGATTCCACCGTACCACTTGTTTACAGGTTGCTAGGCCCTTCGAGCAGGGTTAGGCATTCTTTAGTTTGAAGAATACCGGGGAAGTGTAAGCTTCGTGGTTGGGCAGAAAAGGGCTTGAACCATGTTCTTGTCCTTTGATGTAACAGATGACCAGATGGTCAATGGTGATCAAGGATTGGTCTATATTAGATTCTAATTGTTCACACTGACATTTGTGTATATATATATATATATATATATATATGTATCTGAATTGTAAGGTGTTAAAGCCATTATTGAAACTTGTATATATTATTGCTTCATGGATATCTATAATTGTACTTTAGAAAGATGAATTATAACCTGATTGTATATCAAATTATGAATGAAAGCTTGCATTGACAATAAATGATAATTCTATCTCTTTTTACTTAATGATGTAGTTGCAGTTACCTTACTATTACTTTAACTTAAATTTTGATTATGTTTGTGTATTGGAAATTTGGTACTTTACACTTATCCATGAGTCACCTAGCATAACACAACTTGCTAGTCCATGTACTTCATTCAACTTTACATTTATGATCACCTAGTAATTTAGCAGTTCTTGCTAGCCTATGATCCATGAAGAACATCTTCGCATGACCCTTAGTGATAGAGCAAGCTAGTGTATGTATCACGTCCTCTTTATGATTGTTTTTTTCTTTCCTTAGTCATATATATGATGTATTACTTAACTTACATGCTCTTGTATTCTTTGTGTTTACTTCATACATATACTTGTGTGTCTTCGTGTGTCTACTTTGTGTATGCTCTATGTCTACTTCTTGTATGATGTGCGTGCTTCATCTTTCATGTGTATTCATTATTGTATGATTTGTGAATACCCCATGTATGTGTGAATTATGTTGGATATCTGATGTGTATGTAATCTCTTTTTGACATGCTTTGTAGACCTTTAGAATGCTAAGCTTGGGGGCTTTCATAGTTCTCAACTTGGTGCCATTCTAATGGCTTCAACATTCTAGCAACTTTTCTCCATACTTTAGTGGCCATATGAACATAAGATCATACCCACTCTAAAGTGGGGGCTAAATGTTATCTCATAAATTGTCGACACCAGAGATTTACACTAAATTTAGCACCTTCCTGAACTAATATACAAACTCATGCTGAGAGAAAACTAGATCCTTAAGCACAAATTGGTTCTATGTGTCATTATCTGGGTGCAGGCTTTGAATGGACCTCAAAGACTTGGACACTAGTGCCCAAGCACTAGTGTTCTAGACATTTGCAAAAATAAAGTTTGAGTGGCCTTGGATGTCGGCCTTGTTACCTCGAGTGTTTCACCTTGTCGACTTTGCTGGAAAGATTTTCCCAAAAATGAGTTGATATGCATATATAAAGAAGTTTATTCCTCCCATTTGAACTAGAAGAAGATTAGATGAAGATATTAAGGAATTGATATGATCAAAAGTGTTTGCAAATGATGAAATCTCTATTGTGAATATTATGTAGATTATGTGATGCCCTGCATTCCAGGTTTCTAACATTCATTAGAGATTCTAAGGGAAGCTTCTTCCTTCATCTCCATCCTTGTGGAAATCTTGAGTCATCCCACTAGGATTTATGTTGTGGTAAAGGTACTTTATTACATCATTGCTTTTATTATTGGTTTTTCCTTTGTCCTCCAAGGACACGCACTCTCTCATCATCATCTTGGCTATTGTGGAGATGGAAACGCCATTCACGGGGTTTGACTAAGGCAAGCCCCTAAAACAACCCAAACCTTTTCCCCTTTGTGTTTGTGTAGGTTCTGGATGTTTGGGAACATGTGTGCAAGATCCAAAAGTAGATTGATGAATAAAAGTCCCGACTCTCGGAAACCTCTTTCAGAGTGCTAGAAAACCTTGGACACTAGTGCTCGGTCAACTTGGTCCTCCCAAGTTTCCCTAAATTCTGGCAGTAGTCTCTAACAACTCTGCTCTACTCATTCCATATCAATTTTCCTGGGTCTTCAGATCTATAAGGTATAATTTCTCTATTTTGGCATATTTTCATTAGAAAACCCTAGATCTAAGTCAACTTGATTCAATCCTTCACAAATACAACAAAGGGATAGAACCCATGTAGCTTGTCTCTCCTATCAGGATTGTAGCTAAGCTCAGTTTGTGTCCCAATGTTTATGTAGAAGGAAGTTAGACCTAGTTTTGGATATATTAGACCAGATACCTTCTTTTCTCTTCATCAAACAAGTTGCATGGATTTTATACCTATTACAAATGTTGTCACGTTTATTACTACATTTTCTCAAATCTCTTCTCACTCCTCTCTTCATTGGTTAGGTTTATGAAGCGGTCCCAAGGAGGGGGGCTTCCTAAATTATCTCAGTAGTGTTGTTGAACATTTTTAGGAGCATTTTAAAATAAGAGGTCCCATGAATTTTGTAGTTGTAGATAGGTTTAAAACTTTGAAATTTATGGAATCTGGCGGTCTAATAAGGTTTTTAGTTTAATGCTAATTGATTTAGCAGAGATTTTTTAGGACCTACAAATAAAAAGATTAAAAATCATCAAATAAAAATTTTCACTCCAAAAGAGTATCTAAAAATGGGTAGACAAATCCCTAAGTTGGTGGAGGAAATTTTCAACCCCACCTCAAATGCACCCACTCAAAATCAACCACCTAAAAAATAACTGCTCCTATTTTGGAGGAAAAGATTCTAATTTATACCATAGCAATTTTTTTTGTGTTTCATGGAACCCTTGTTCCACATTTAAATAAATCCTCTGACAACTCCATGAGACCCCTTCCTTATTACTACATTTTATAGGCAACATGTGGTGTTTAGATCTGTTCGTGTTGGTTCTAAATTATTGACCACCAATTCCTCTTGTTAATAAAAATAGTTGTTATGTACACTAACATATAACCAGTCCTTAGACTTTTTCAAACCGTTCTCTCACCAATCCTCACCATGCAAATGTGTAACATGCAAACATGGCTACGCCAAATCTTCATACAACCCCAAAATTCTTCTAACATAGTTCACTCTTCTTTCAACCTAATGATTTTTTAAAATATATATTTCAAATGTCTTTATGTATTACAACTTTTTTGATGTGTTACTACATTATGCAAGAGAGACTAGGGTTTAACTTATGTAGCTTGCAATGCATAATCGTGCCTTTATAACTTTTCCACGTCCCAAAACTCTTATCAAGCACACTGCCTCCAAATCTTCAATCACCCCCACACACTGGTTAGCACCCAAAAATTAGATGCAACTCACCACATATAAAGCAATGGTATCTTTATACAAATTTTGAGCCTCTGCTCAGTTGAGTGGGGAGTTTATTTGTTTTTGGTTTTTGTGTAAAGTGCTAGTACAACCCATAGACACTAGAGTTTAAAAACAATGCAACTTGCTTCCAAAAAAAATCAAGTGCCTTAAACTTGAAACACACCAATGTTCCACAAATGCCCACCGTAAACAACTGACACGTTGTGTGCTAGCTATTTTTACATATTTTAGACCTACAACTTTTCTAGTAAATCTTACAGACCACACCAATTGATTGCTCTATTTTGTCGATAAAATTGTGGAAAACCAATTAATCGGCAAGATTTTGGTCGCCGATACATTTACAACGTACCATCTATTTAATCTTTACCACAAAAAAACAATGGAACCCAACAAAAAATACATTCACATCCAACAAACAAGCACTCCTCTATAGATGCTCCTCAAACCAACAATACATGCCTACATCCAACAACTTGAATGGTGCACAAACATCGTGTCAAACAAAGTAGATCTAAATTCCACAAACCTGCATACAGAGATCTAAAACACATATGTTGCAAATCTGAAACTATGAAATATCTAAAATCAAAGAATAGAATACCACAAATCTGCAATACGCAGATCCAAAATGCCATAGATCCACAATATAGAAATATGATCTATTTTGAAATGCTCGCAATTTTTTCCTACAAATCCTTGGATTCATCTACACAGTTTTCACTCGACAAAATATTAAAACCACAAGGAATGTATCCCTTCCTACAAACCAATATCAGAGTTTGATACCTAAGGAAATTCAAGCAATGTGTTAATTTCTACATAGTCTTTCCAAGGGAAACTACGTTAGTGTGCAAAATCTAGAATGTAAAAGATTAAGAAAGTGTACATAAAATATAACACCAAATATGTATTGGGAAAATATTTTCAATAAAAATGTAGCCTTGAGAGCATCACACAACTCAATGTATAATATCAACAATAGGATTGCAATACACTTACAAAGCTCTCCATGCACGGCTTATTCAACAACAATGGACAACCTATTTGTGGTCGACCTTATGAGATCAATCCAATGACCTTCATATAAGATCCACACATCCCACTCTATGCCCATCATATGATCTCTTGTAAGATTCAGTGGGTATTTAATCACATGAGCTTGGATCTAGATACATGAAGAGAGTTACAATTGTTCCAAGCATAAAATAAATGATGCAATATGCAAGAATAAAAATTATTCTAGAATAGAGGAAATTAATAATCAAATCAAATCAACCATCAAATGAATGGATGAAGTACATATAAATAGGCCACTTAGATGCATGAATCAAGGAGATGGCATGTCCAGTGGTCATGAGTTTAATTGTAAATCAATGGATTAGTTAACTCAGTCCAACTATGAGGTCAAGAATTGAATTGTCAATCATTGGATTAATTCACTCTATCACACCCCAAGTTTTGACTATGTTTTACTTTTTACTTGCACATAATTAGTAGATCATTTTGCATGAATTAATGATTTGATGTTATATGAAAATATCAAGATAAATCAATGATATCATGAGTTTATGTTTATATGATTAGAACTAAGACATGTGATTATAAGATGTTATTTATTCATAATGTTTATGAAATGTTTAACGATACACTAATCCTAGTTTGGTGATTGTAAGTTGTAACCAGGAAACATGTTTTCCACCCTTTGATAAAAGAGAGGGAGAGTATCATCAGAGAGAAGAGAATAGACGTATGGATAAGAACAAGTTGTTGCCATCTAAGTCTTATGCTTCACATTTTAGTGAACCCTCGTCGAGTTTGGTAAGTTGTGTTTGACCAAATTGGTCTAGGTTTGATGTTGATTCGACAAATCATCAATTATTAACTAGATCTACTAAGCATATGTTTTGTCAAAAACTAAGTCAGGTCAGTATGTGACCATCGACAGGAAATAGTCGATAATAGTTAAACTATTTTATTATTTGAATTCCCTATTGGGATTCTACCATGTTATTTTTGTCTATTTTGGTGTTTATGCAAGATAGAGAGGGGAAGAATATCTCGACCCCATTTTCGTATCTTGTCAAATGCTAGGAACAACATGAGAATGTGTTGTATACACAAATAATATGTTGTCTTATATATATAATCTTTTTAAATAGGGTCTAAAGTTTAAACTCATACTATGTAGATGTTGAGTTTAAAGGATACATGGTAAAGATTTCCATTTATTGCAAACCACTTTTATGATTATGGTGGCTCAACTCCTTTTCTCCATAACTATTTTGGAGAGTAAGGAGGAGCTTTTTAACCAATTTTTGGGAGTGGTCTTTTATGACCATTATCCCCATCGACACTCCATGCCTTTGTGGAATTTTTTTATAGGCATTGTTATAGGAGGAAAGTCAGACGGTTGGAGAGTAAACTCTATAATCACCATAGGACATTGGCACAAAAGGGAAGAGAGCTAAGTAGACATGAAAGGAAGATCATTAAACTTCTTCTGAGAGAGAATATCGACAAGGAGAGAGATTTGTAGCTCATCGTGGAAAGAAGGAAGGAAACCGTGGAAGGATCATAAGCCTATGTTCTCTTTCAAACTCCAATCAGGTTCCATGCTTTTTCTTGAAAAACATTTTATTAGACTGAAATTCTTGTTATGGTATTGACTATGTAGTATGTTATATTTGAGTCTAATAGGCTTGATAATAATCTGTGTTGAAATGAAGTCGAAGGATCTTTTTACTCCGTGTTTTCGGTGAGGTCTAAATCTTCTTAGTTCTTATAGAAGTCATATCTTTGTTTCTTAATAAGAGACTTTATTTATTTTTTCTTTCCACGCCTATAAAAGGCTGGAATCACATTATATTATCTATTGTATATAATATAGTTAATTTATATAGGCCGAAAGGCCAAGTGATCATTGTATATTGTATACGGTGTAGTCAATTTATATAGGCCGAAAGGTCAAGTGATCTTTGAATATTGTATATAGTATAGTCAATTCATGCAGTCCGAAAGACCAAGTGCTTTATGTATATCATCTATAGTATGGTAAACTTATAGCAAGCTGAAAGGCCAAGTGAGCTATGTATATTATCTACAGAATAGTAAAGTTTAGGAGATCGGTATACTATCCATAGTATTCAATGTAGCATTAAACTGTAGAAGGCCAAAAGGTCATATAGCTAGTGTGTAACACCAAGCATAGTTTAAGAAGTTCAAGTTATGGATGATAGTGTATATTCTTATACAGTCAAATAATGACCAATCTTGCTATGGCCAAGCCGATGTATGAGATCATATCTCTGCAAGAAGATCGTGGTAAGGCTGGGGTATGATGGTATAACCATTGTCAAACCAAATCAACCGACAGATCTATATTCATATTCATGTAATTCAGAGACTGAACCATTTGAGAACTCTGTTTTAAAATGTAGGAGTCAAGATAAGTAAGATAGAGATAGATTTATATCTCCTATTGATTTATGTGTATAGTTTTATTTTTTACAATCATATGATTTTGTGATAAGTTACTCACATATTTAGAGATATAAAAATTCAATAACGACAACATTGGAGACACATAAGGTTAGTGATATGATTTCTCATAAGTATTTATAACAATGATAAGTATTATCAATATATTCAAAACAAGTTATATGTGAGATCAAAACCTATCCCTTATAGAGAGTCGGTGGATTTGAGAAGAACAAGAGATCGATAATAATTTTATTGCAGACTCAAACTTATCTAGGTGAAAGATTGAATAAATCAAGAAGTTTAATTATGAAAATGATAGCATTTTCTATGAAGAGGGTAAACCTTGTGTGCGATGTCTTTTCATGTTACGTAACAATGCCCAAGTGGTCGAGAGTAGACTAGGGGTTTTTATATTCATGTTATATTATTACAACTTATTAAATTTGGAAAACAAGGGTATTTGATATTTCACTATATTAGGATTAGAGAATTCATAACCCTAGAATCAATCTAGAAAGGTTTAGAAAACTAAAAAAAATCTTAGGTCAGTTATGACATTGATTTAGTCTATTGTATTTTATGGTCGACAATGAATAGTTGAGAAACCATAGATCAAGACATGTATGATTTAGTAAGAGTTTATGAAAGAACTTATGTTAAATAAATGATTTCTTGATAAAAGTTAGAAACTTGATTTATTTCATAAGAGTTCAATTTTTGGGTCATTGAGTAGAATGACAGGAAGTCATAGATCCTAGTATTTGCATGTATACAAAGAAGGACTCTTTGAAAGGTTAATTTCACCTAAACCCATATATTATGTTTATCCTAGATTAAGGATTAATTTTAAGTCAAATTGACTAGGATTGAATTTAGTCAAGACAATTTATGTCTAGAGATACTAGCCAAGAAAGTCAAACTGTAGGATGAGATAGTTCCCAAGTCGAGTTAGAGGTGTGTGAACACATGACTACATTTATTACAAACATCTATTTATATATAAACTTTGGCCAAAGTGATGCATTTGTCTCTGCATGCATTAGTTAGTTCACAGTGTCTAGATGGTGTGACCTGTCAGAATGATCATACTTAGCTAGAAGATTGTCTAGAGTTGTATGGTTGATTGTGTTATGTAGAACACAACACTAGGACTCGGATGACAACCTGTTTGTTCCTTATGTATATACTCTTCATGAACGTTAGGGCCACTTCCAGATGGAAGGTGTGTAGGGGACCGTTAGTCTTTGGTTGGAGGTAAAGCACTTGGATGATGCTTTCCTCTGTAGCAGAAGACTCACTGAGACTTGTGTGACAAATATCAAGATTCCAGATGTAGTATACTTTATGATTGACTTGTGATGTAAAACTATTCTTTTCTCCAAGTGTAAATTATTTGTAAATCTAAAGTGAAATGATTTCACTATGATTTTATCTTTGAATATATTGTAATTTTTCAAGGTTGAATTTAAATATTCAGAAAAGATGTGCATTTAATTTAGTGTGATTATGCAAATGTAAAAATAAATAAAAATTCATGTTTAACATGGTAATTTACTTTCTTAGTAAATTGTGTGTGTAATTCCAAGTAATATGAGATGGCATGTTACATATGGTATTAAAGCTACTGAGTTCAACACTTGGACCTAGGTGCTCACTACAAGAAAACTTGTCAACATTCAGTAGATTGGCTAATGTTTGAAATTGGTTTAATGCCAGAATGGCATGGAGGAGAACCAAGAAAACTGTCAAGAAGTTTGCTCCCCAAAATTTACCCAAGTTAATGGTTAAGAAAGAACCAATTGAGGAGGTAAAACTCCAAGAGCATATTAACTATGTTGAGGGTGCATGTCTAGAAGATTCTGAGACTTTGGCTAATACTCTTAAGCATATTCAGATAGAAAGGAAACAATAGAACAAACTGGCCAAGAAACATATTATTTCTACTTGTGCAGATAAACCAAGTAAACCTTCTGCTAGTCGCGACATGCCATTTGGGTGTGATCGTGATGCCCCTATTTTAGGAGAAGAGGTGATGGAGGAGTACCTGCATGTACATCCATCCTCTAAGTTTGTTTTACTGGATTCTAATGGGGAAGAAGAACCTGAGAATATCCTTTAATTGACAGTGACATGTAGTCTTGTTGAGTTATCTATTTAAATAAGGATGTAATTATACCCAAAATAAACTATAATAAAGATGATATTGTTTTGCACAAATCTAAGTTTTGATAATAGATTTATTGAATTTTGAATTAATGAGATGCATTATTTCTGAATTCTAATCTATAACTTGATATGAATATTAGGTGTGATATAGAGTATCATCATGGTTCAAACTCGAACAAATCTTGAAGATAGTCAAGGAGAGTCAAATCCTTCCGAAAACCCAATGACTAAGCTGGATAAGATTTTGACCATGCTGAATGAAACCAAGGAGAGGCTTGGAAACCTAGAACAAGAAGTAAGGGGACAAGGCAGATTTAAAGGAGAAAAAGAGGACTCTCATCAAGGGGATGATGCTTATGTCCATGAACCTAGTACCTATAGTGAACGAAGGGAGGAAGTTGATAAGACTAAGTCTCAAGAAGAAAAGAGAAGTAGACTTACCTCAGAGCTATCAAGAGATATGAAGAAAGTGACGCCACCCAAGTTCGATGGAACAATAAGTGGTGATGTTGTAGAGGCTTGGTTGACAGAGATGAAAAAGTATTTTGAGATCATAAATTAATCTGAGATAACCAAGGTAGTATGGGGTGCCTACCAATTGGCAGGTGAAGCATCCACTTGGTTGATGAACAAGAAAATGGAATTGGGGTTAATTTCTCTAAGCTTAACTTGGGATTAGTTTGTGGTCATATTTCACTAGAGGTGGTTACCACAACTTTTCTTCAACCAAAAGCTAACAATTTTTCAAAATCTACGACAAGGGGATATGCCAGTGGTAGAATATTGGGAAAAGTTCACCTGTCTCCTGAAGTATGTGCCACAATATCAAAAAGATGAAAGGTTTAGAATCAGGAAATTCATCATGGGTCTGAATGCCAAGATAGGTGGAGAAATGGATGTGCATGGTCCAACCACTATGGACCAAGATTTTGAGAAGGCAATCAAGCAAGAGCAAAAATTGAAGTCAATTTCTGCATATCACGAGAAGAATCGCAAGAGGTTTAATAAGTCACCAATTTCTCAAACTTTTAAGAAAAGGAATGGACAATAGGATGTGAATAAGAAAAGTGACAAGGGCTTTAGAAATAACAAGAATGGACCTAGAAATGAGAATAAGAACAATAGCAATTTCCAGAGGAATGATAATAATTCAGGCAAACCTGCTGAGAAGCGAGGACCTCTTGGAGGATGTTTCTCTTGTGATGGAGATCATTATGCAAATCAATGCCCAACCAAGAACCAAAGAGCTCAGCAACGTGGTAACACATTACCTACCCAACAAGTAGCTTTTCAGCAGAGGATCCATGTAGTTTTGGACAACTATCAGGCAGAGTACCAAATTACTCCCATTGAGATGACAGGTACTTTGTTTAAAGTTCTTATTTCTATTTTGATTGATACTATAGAAACTGAAAATTTTATTTATCCAAGAGTATTGAGTAAATTTCCTAGAAGAGCTAGATATATGGCTAAACCCTGGTCAGTTGAATATGCTAACTAGACTAAAGCTTAGGTAGAGCAATGCTTGTTTGAAGCCAAGATTGATCTTCCTATTTTTTCAACTAAGGTAAAGTTGTTTGTAGCCCCATAGGTTCCTATGATGTTATCTTAGGAATAAATTGGTTATGGAGACATAGGGCCAATGTTGACTATTTTGTAAAAATAGTTGAGTGTCTAGATGATGTAGGAAACAAAGTCTTTCTACAAGGCACTCAAAGAGAAGTCAAGATCAAACCAATCTCTGCTATGCAACTAAAGAGGGCTAGGCGAAAAGGATGTCAACTTTTTGTAGTCAAAATGGAACTAGTTGAAGAGGATCCTAGTAACCCAAATGTACCTTTGGAGAACTATCCTTTCCTTTGAGATTTTTGGGATGTTTTTCTAGATGAACTTCCAGAATTACCTCCGAAGAGAGCTTTTGATTTCTCTATTGATATAATATATGGATCTAAGATGATTTAAAAGGTGCCATACCGTATGACTACTACAGAGTTGATGGAATTGAAATCCCAGCTTCAGGATCTGTTGGCTAAAGGGTTGATTCGATCAAGTGTTTCACCCTGGGGAGCACCTATGATCTTTGTAAAAAAGAAGAATGGAACCTTGTGTCTGTGTATAGACTATTGTATGCTCAACAAAGCAAAGATAAACAATAAGCATCCTCTACCACGTATTGATGATCTTTTTTATCAAATGTGGGGTGCAATAATATTCTCAAAGATCAATTTGTGATCCGGATATCATCAGCTAAGAATAAAAGATGAATACATTCGTAAAACAACTTTCAAAACAAGGTATGGACATTATGAGTTCACAGTCTTACCTTTTGGACTTACGAATGCCCCTGCAACATTCATGAATTTGATGAATAATGTTTTACGAGATTGCTTGGATAAATTTGTTCTAGTGTTTCTAGATGACATTCTTATTTATTCTAAGAATGAGGAAGCGCACTTGCAACATCTGTGGTTAGTTCTACAGCGGATGAGAGAACATAAGTTGTATGGGAAGCTTTCTAAGTGTACTTTCTTTCAGAAAGAGATACAATATCTGGGACATATAATACCAGCTGAAGGGATTTTAGTAGACCCTACAAAGATTAATGTTATACATGATTGGCCTATGCCCAAGAATGTACATGAAGTGCTCAGTTTCATGGGGTTAACTAGATATTATAGGAAATTCATTTTGAACATTTCTAAGATTGCAAGTCCAATCACTTCACTTAAGAAAAAAGGAAAGCATTTTGACTGGTTAGAAAAATGTCAGGAGGCATTTAATCGGTTAAAAGAGAGGTTGACAACTACACCAATTTTGAAAGTTCCTAATCCTGAAAGTCAATTTGTTGTAATCACTAATGCCTCAGGTGAAGATTTAGGAGTGCTAAAGCAAAATGGGCAAGTGGTAGCCTATGAATCTAGTCACCAACATGGGAAATTGTAAAAATGGTCGCCATAGGCCTAACAAAGTCTATCAATCCAATAAGGCTGGACACAACAATGGTTTAATGTAATGTCCCATTTCAAATAAAATTCATTTGGAGGAATTATTGGTCCATTCCTATGTCTCAGTGGACTAATAATTAAATTTAAGGGAAAATCTTTTATTTAATATTTTTATTGTTTTCCTGTAAAATTCAGAAAACTATTATTTGTCAACAACAATAAAATATTAAATATTATTTTTTATTAC
The DNA here is from genome assembly GCA_027924645.1 of Cunninghamia lanceolata. Taxonomy (NCBI): domain Eukaryota; kingdom Viridiplantae; phylum Streptophyta; class Pinopsida; order Cupressales; family Cupressaceae; genus Cunninghamia; species Cunninghamia lanceolata. The sequence continues at coordinate 32,906 of BSBN01000791.1, read as the reverse complement.
CCAAGTGGGGATGTGGATATATTATGGAGATTTGTGTAACTCCTGGATGTTATTTTGGGAGTTTATGGAATCAATGGCAAGATTTTGAAATTGTTGTACTTGGAGTGGTGAGTTGCCAGTGGCAGTTTATTTTTGGCTTGCTTAAGGGAATGGGAATCTCAATGCAATTTTTAATTAATATTTTCACTCCAAATAGGGCGTTGGATTTGGGCACCTAAATTGGCCAAGATATCTTTAAATATTGTTATGTTGTAAAAAGTATCCCTATGACTTTTTACCACCTAGTTTAGCTCCTAGGTCCCCTTAATTTCATTATGCATGCCTAAAACCCATGTCAAATGGGGCCTAGGGGTCCACATTTAATGTTAATTAAGACTCAAAAAGCACCCTTGGACTTGGGCACCCATGCCCTAGTTCAGGTCCATTTTGCCAGGACCTAAATTTAAATTGTCGGCATTGAACCTTTAAAAAGGTTTCCCTTTATCAGCCTTTTAAATTTGAATTACGAATGTTAGCAAGAATGCATATATAAACATGTTTAGGACTTCATTTTAAACCTAGATGGATAATGTGAACTTGTGATATTGAGCTAAGGGATTTCAAGGCATTCATTGTGTTGTAGAGTAGCATTGTGTTGTTATTGTGTTTGTTGGTTGCAGATTTGGTTTCATCAATCCATTTCCTCATGGTGTGAAAGATCTTCATCTCCATGAGGGCTTCGCCTCCAAGGTGACATCCATTTGTGTTTCAATCGATAAATTTCATCATTTAATTTTTCCTTTGTCCACCAAGGATAGACACTCTATCTAAAAATGGTTTTGGAAGGCTTGAATGCCATTCTGAGGCTTGATCAAGGCAAGATCCTAAACACCACAACCCCCAAACCCCTCTCTTTGTGATTGCAAGTTACAGGTGTAGGAGTTTGTCAAGTGGAGTTGCAGAGGATCAGAGTAGAGGATAGAGATTCAAGATCTGAGTAGAAAGTGTAGAAAATCAGACCTACTGGACTAGGGTGCCCACCCCGTAGTCCTCCCGACTATCATCGCTGGAAACTCTAAAATAGGTTGAAGTCCTAATCACCTCACTATTCTAGATATACAGAAAAAGTGACATGTTGGACTAGGGAGCTAGCCCCAGTGTCCCTGAAGTTTTTGCCTTTGGAAATCTAAATCTTGGTATGTTTCTAATCTGTACTTAGTGCCTTCTTGTGCGATCATTTGTCGTATCTTGTCCGTTTGTATCCAAAATCATATAATTAGGGTTTTAGGCTTAATTGAACTAGGGTTTGACATATCTATCAATTTAATCTATATTTCCATATCATTCCTAAGTGGCATAAACCTATAGCTAAGTCCTCTCTATCTGTAGTGACTCGGCTTGATTGTTGTCCTTAAATGTAATTGTGAAAGGAGGGTTTGATTGAATTTACTTTAACCACACTTTAACCTTATCTTCATTTTCACATATAACATTTTGGTGAACCCATGTTTTTATTGAAGTTGCATCTTGTTGAGTATTGTAATCATTCTTTGCATTCATTCATATCATATTCAATATAATACATTTAAAAATCTTGCATACATTTGAAAAATTTGAAAAAAATAAGCATTCTAGGCTTGCATCAAGACATAGTTTTGCATATTTTGTGTTACATAACATAAAAACATTTAATTTTCTAATATTTACATTAGATCTGAGATAAATTACAATATTTCATTATTTCATATCTTTTACCTTGCATTTGCATGTCTCATTTGCTAGGGTTTTACTTGAAATTTGCACTTTTTCATATAACCTAGTAATTCCAAAACCTAGGGTTTGTAGCTAAAATCTTATTTCAGATTTTACTACTCATTTCAACACTCTTTCAAATCTATTTTTTGACTGTAGTGTTGCTGCATTTTAGATTCATATACAAGCATAGTTTTGCATTCTTTCCTTACATATGTTATAAATATCTTTCAAATCAGATCTTGCATTCATCTTAGGCATATTTTCATTGCTCACTTGAATATTTTGCATCATTTCATACTTTATTTTGAAAATTTCATATGTTTGTAATTACACAATGTGTATTTCAACATAGGCAATTTAACCTCTCTCTAACATTGCATTGCAAAGAATTTTAAAATTGGTCTATAATATCGTTTATGCAACACTTTTACATCTTAAACACTCCATTTGTAAGGACACTATTGTGTTTTTGTTTTTGGTAACAAGCTTCAAAAACTTAGTTTTGTCAAACTAGTGTTGTGGTGTACAAAAGTCTCATATTGGTTATATTTGATAAATGAAAAGATCTTATTGTGCATTGTTATTCCAAGACATTCTATTATGGCATCTTCATCTCATTGCTCTTTGCTATCTTTACATGCATATATTAAAAACTTTGAGAATTTCTACACATTCCTTAACATGAATCCTCATGTTCTCACTCATATACAATCTACGTATCACAAGGATATCTTTAAATGCTCTTCATTTGAAATCCTTGATTATGTATATGATTTTGACAACTTCATAGTTCTCATGAATACATACCCTTCGGTATTAGAAGATCTAACCATATACATATCCATGAATACTCATGAGAAATATGATTGTAAAAGTTCTTCTTCTTCTATTAGCACCATAATTCATGATAATACCCTAGACATAGTATCTCATACATGTGATGGTGACCTAGCTTTGCCTATTTCACCCTATGATTCCACTCCCAAAGATGTTCCCACTTGTGAGGACATCTTGGCTCAAGAAGATGAAATCATTGATACATTCCTTAACAACACCCTACCCTCTCTTCTGTTGGGAATTAAGGTGTCTCAACCTTTGCAAATTCCTAGAATTATTTATTTAATTGTGTATTTATTTATTGCCTAATGTTGTAATAACTTGCACATTCAGTTTGGTCACTTAGTTGAGGTGGCACGGTGGCATGTCATCCTACTTGGAATGTGATTTGGATGGTCAAGTCAAATATACATGGATTTGGGCATCCCATTTGAGGTGGAAATAATATTTCATGTGTCAGTATCTTGTGGTATGTTGAAGAGGATATTCCATATGACAGAATCTATGATGCCTAAGAGCCAAGTTTGGAGATTCCTATGACAAGTGATGACAAGTGTCAGTGAGTATCTTTGCATGAGGGAAAGGCATCTTTGGGCGCCCAAGTTGGGATATGACATGTTGTAAGAGGAATATGCTATATTTAGCATTGTATGATGGATTCTCTTACAACATTTAAGGTTGTTATCTTGGGAAAATCTATGACAACTGTAAGATGCATAATAGCATTTGTCATAGTCTTTTTTTAGCATGGAGCGCTCTAATCTTGGAAAGTCAAATCTGCCATGTATGATAGATGTAAGGGATGTATTTGTAGCAAGGACAAGTGTCCTTTGATGCGGGATAATGGCCATGTGGCCACGGTGGATGCCTATCCCAAGATGCTTCCAGAATATATCTTGTAATCTCTATATATTGCATAGTTTGGAGTTGTAGTTGCATAGTGTTTTTACAGGTACTGTTATGCTGCCGAAATAACTCTAGATTTGACATTTGAAGACTCTTGGAAGAACTTGCATTGCAATTGTATTCTAAATTATAACTGTTTCAGATAATACATTGTGCAAGTTTTAGAGTGTGGGGTTTTCACCTGAAAAGGTTTTCTGCACGATACATCTTGTGTCTACTTCTCTCTGTCTACATTCTTGTTTTGTGTTTGCTGATGTAATATCTTTGATATATGTTTCATATTGCTGCAATTGTAAGGGTTAAAATGAATTTGCATACCTCTCCCCTTATTAGATTAGTTTAGGAAGCGATTTCTGCACACCTAGCTTCCTTTCAGTTGGTATCAGAGCCTGGCCAGTTTTTGTCTTAGCTGTTGGGTAGGGGTTTTTTGTACTGATCTTAGATTGAGTGGGAGTCTATGCAGAGTATTTTGTAATCTTGTTGCAGGAAGGAGATGGCAAGCACATCCGGAAGAATAGAGGTGGAAAAGTTTAATGGCAGCAATTTTGAGTTGTGGAAACTCAAAATGGAAGACATGCTCATTGATAGAGACCTATGGGAAGCAATTTCTGGTGTAAAACTAGCAACAATGTCCCAAGATGATTGGGATCTCAAAGATCGAAAAGCCAAGGGTCTAGTGAGACTCTATTTGACTGATTTCGTCCTGTTAAATGTTCATGAAGAGAAAATTGCGAAGGAGTTGTGGAAGAAACTTGGTGATGTTTATCAAGCTAAATCCTTGGTAAACAAGTTATTCCTACAGAAGAAGCTATATTCTCTGAGGATGGAAGATGGAGGATCTATTGTTGATCATACGAATACCTTTAATATGTTAGTTGCACAATTGACATCCACTGATGTGAAGATGGAGGAGGAGGATCGGTGTATGACCCTGTTTTGTTCTTTACCAGATTCATGGGATCATCTTGTTATGGCCATCAGGAGTACCACATCCACTTTCAAAATGGATGAAGTGGTGTCTTCGCTATTATCTGAAGAGATGTGGAGAAATTCATCCGAGTCAACCAAAGAGGCTCTTGCGGTTTGTGGAAGACCCAAGGAGAAAGGGAAAAAGAAAGACAAGAAAGATGAGAAGGGTAGATCCAAATCCCATGGGAGATCCAAATCTCCTGGAAAGTCCAAGGTACTATGTTGGAACTGTGGGAAAATTGGGTATTTCCAAAAGGAATGCAAAGGGGAGAAAAAGAAGAAAAAGAAGAATGTCCCAGATTTAGATTTTGACAAGTCACAAGATGATGGTGATGCCTTCATTGCAACCTTGGCCACCCATGCATCTGATGATGTGTGGCTGATTGATTTTGGTGCCTCTTTCCACATGACCTCGCATCAACACTAGTTTACAAAGTATGAAGAGTTTGATGGTGGAAGAGTGTACCTGGGTGACGATTCTCATTTGAAGATAGTTGGTTCTGGAAGAGTCACAATCTGATTCCCTGATGGACGAGTGAAGGGGATCTTTGGGCTTATGTACATCCCGGGTTTGGCACGGAACCTGCTTTCTGTAAGTAAATTGAATGATGCAGGTGTGCAAGTTGTCTTCTCAAAAGAAGGATGCAAGATGACTAGAGCAACTATGGTGCTTGCGAAGGGTACTTGGAGAGGTACTTGTTTCAGTTGGAGGCATGCATTTCACAATGCAATAGTTCTTCTGACTCAAAGAAAAGAGTTGCAGTCACTTCATCCCTACCATTGGAATGAGCAACTAAAAGAGTTGTTGTATCAATTTATGATGGTAGTGCATTTTGGGTACCTAAGGGTGCTCATGCTTTAGAAGTTAAGCTTCCTGCTGAGAAGACAATGTTATGGCATAAGAGACTTGACTATATTGGTGAGAAGGGTCTTAGAACCATGAAAAATAAAAACCTCGTTGAGGGGTTAGATTATTGTAATCTCAATTTTGACTTTTGTGAACATTGTATATATGGAAAGCAAAACTATGTTTAGTTTTACTCGAGTTCTCATAAGTCTTTTGGTGTATTGGATCTTATTCATTTTGATGTGTTTTGTCATGCCCACATTTCCCATGTGGTCACAACACACAACACACGTGTCATGTCCACATTTGTCATGTGGTCATGACATGAAACATAAAAAAAATTTCCCACCCGACTCTAAAAACCCCCTCGCGTGCAACATGCGTGCTCGGAGATGATTGCACGAGGGCGAAGACCTTAGTCAAAGTCAGGGAAGTGCAAAGTCCTTTCACATCCCCTACGAAATGATAGTCTACTAAGGGGGTTATGTGACGCGAGGAGCGTTGCCAATAGGGTTAGTTTTCAAATTGAGTCTAACCCTAAGTTTCCTAAGTGAAGTGGAACGGTTTCGACACATGTCGAAATCTAGCCTTAGGAACTAGAATAATTAAATTAAATTAAATACATCTAAGACATTATTAAATCTCTCGATAATTAATTGCGCTACAACGGGTTGGAAAAATAATTTACTAAGTTAACCATAATATTCTAGATAAAATTCGACAGCATAACGCCATACATGGGAAATAATTTAAAAATAACTCCTACCAAGTCTTTCACATAAAAATAATTAAATATTAAAATATGCCCATTAAAATAATCATTCCCACCTTAACATTCTCGACCAAGCACTTAGGTTAAATAAAAATAATTAGGATAATCTACACCATTAAGGGCATTAAATTAAAATTCCCTAATACATTTGTATAAAATCCTCTAAAAAAAACCAATCAATAAGATATTAATTCACTAGACTAAAATATAAAAGCCTAGGAATAAATAATCCCACTCAACTTAATTAATCTCCAAGACTAAAGAAAAAAAAAAATTAAAATACAAGTCAAATAAAATATGGGAGAGAGAGGAAACATGTCACGTGCATAAGGGGAATTAAAATCCTAATTTTTATTTTTTAATTCCTCCTCTACCCATTTTCTCTCTTCTACCCTAACCCCAAACTCATTTTGTCTTCCCTCTATTATTGTTCTCTATTCTTCTCAAATGAAATCCTAATCTCCTTATTCTCTGTTCAACTCCAAGTGTTTGTTCTACTGTGATTTTCCTATTTTATTTTGTAGGTTGTTAGAGCAGCCATGGAGGCTCAAATACCCAGAGGTATACACAGGGTTAAATATTTTTATCTATTTTGCCTGCGATAATTTATTATTTATTTTTCTTTTGAAGCTCTGAAGGCTCTCTGTTTTTCTTTTGGGCTCTCTGTGTAACATACAGAGAAGAGGGTTTCTGGATATGATAAAACTTATATATATATATAAACAGAAGGAGGAATAATCCAGAAGAAATATATATATATAGTTATTTATTAAAAAGGTAATGGTTACTAAAAGGGTCGAACGGCCGACGGACCAGGTAGGAAGAACGGGTTAAAGTTGCAAGTATCGCCATGGGTAATGGCGCAGGGCACTGCAATAATGAAAGAGAGGAGGTGGAGGCGGGCACCCCGCCCACCCTCCATATATATATGGACGGTGGACGGGGGGTTTGTCCCCCTCCACACCACATTAAAACCAGGGGTGGCGGCTTGGCCGCCGTCCCCTCCTTCAATTTCTTTTTCTCTGTGAAACGTTTTCAAGCGCTCAGCTTGTTAGGGCTTTACAACCCTGAACATAAAATTTAATATTATCTTCCCTTTTTTTTGTATTATTACAAGCTTTCTGTCATTTAAATATGCCAATAGTATATATATATATATATATATATATATATATATATATATATATATATATATATATATATATATATATATATAACAGTGAACCCCTGTTTCTTTTTTCTCCCTTCAAAAAAAAAAAACATCATCTACACATATGCACATATATATTTTTTTGAAAACAGCAAGATATTTTATTCACAACAAGCCTCTCAACTTATTTCCTCTTTCCTATTGTAATTATTTCCACAGTTTGCATAAATGAAGTTTTGAAAACTACAATACAATCTAATGTACCTATTTTCTTTATATATTTTCTTGAAATGAAATATTAGAGAATTATTTTCAACAACAACCATGTATATATTTTTTTTTTTTTGCAAACAGCCACAAGGGAACTGAAATAATATTCTTTTTTTTCTTTCCTAGAACAACAAAATGCAAACAACAACATACATTCTAATTTCTTCTCCTTGCAATACAAAAGTAATGAAATAACCTTTCCTTTCATTTGAACAACAATGTTAAACAAAAACAACTCACATTTATAAAATACTTAAAAACATAACTGAAATTTTTAGTTTACAACATATACAAGAGAGCTCACTCTCATATGAATTTTTACAACAAGGCCTCTTGGCCATGGCTGTAATTAGCCATACAAAACAAAATAACAGAAAATATTTTAACTCCCACCAAGCTCCAAATGCTCATGACTCCAAACCTGCAATAAAACTAAGGAAACTTTCTCATGCCCACAAATGCTCTCCACCCTACCATAGACCTGAGAAAGGTCTCCCCCGAGCTAGGAGATCACCCTCACCCGGTTTCATACCACAATAATATTGAACAAAAACACTCACAAGCAAGAAGAACACCCACCCAAGGTTTTACACACAATAAAATCCATTCTTCATGGATTTAGGGGGTAGGAGAGTGGACAACTCTCTACTCAAGAGGTGCACTTCTAAAACCCATAATCTCATAGTTCTCAAATACAAGGCCTCAAGCCTTAAACATCTCAAAAATGATATAACATCTCCAAGGCACTCATGCCTTCTCAAAATAAATCATAGGCACTCATGCCTTCTCAAAATAAACTACATACTTCTCAAAATAATCTCATGGCCATCAATATGTCACATAGATAAAGAGGATGACCTCGAGGAGGTTCACTCCTCTCCCACCCCATACAAGATGTGCTCTCCAAAATGGGAGCCTCATCCATACACCCACAATAAACCCAACATAACAAAAAGATTCAAACACACAAAACCAACAACCACACAATGAAATGTAAAATACAAGAGAAAGGCTTCAAGCCTTGAAGCCTACCTATTCAAGCCCAATAATGGAAGAATTTTGATGAAGAGATTTCCAACCTTCTCCAAGCTCTTGCCTCTAAAGTGTCTCCAAATCTAGCTAACTCTCCCCAAAATCCATCAACAAAGAAAAAGAAGTGAAAAAGAAGAACCCTCTCCCTCTCTCAAAGAGGGAGTATTATTGGCTACTCTCAAGAGCCTTGAGGAATGAGAAGGTGACACATGTCACCTTTTCCTTCCTCCTCACAACCTACTTGAAAGCTCTATTGTGGAGGTGACACATGTCACTCTCCCATCCCACCAAGCCTTCTCTCTCCACATGTGCTCTCACACATGTGTGAGAGCAAGGTGGAGAGAAGGAATCTCACAAGGTGGACTCTAATAGGATAAGGGTATGACACTTGTCATAGTCCTATCCTTCAAAGAAATCCCATTCACTCCAAGATGCTCCTACACATGTGTGAGAGAATTAGAGATGGCTTTCTCACACTTGGGAGTCTTGAAGACTCCCCAAGTCTTCAAGGTAAGGAACCAAAATCATGGAAAGAGGAGTGGGCCATGGTTGAATACTTGACCCATCCACCACTCCTTCCAAAATTTAAAATTCGTCACTTTACTTCAAGGTGAAGTTAGAGTGACTAGATGGAGGTTACCCTAGGGTAACTTAACATGCTCGAATGGGCCCTAGACCCTAGGGGTATAACCTAGGGTCAAAATTAACCCAAAATAAACATCTTAGGAAGCATAAAATCACATGAAAAGGCCACAAAATAAAAAGCAATAAATTGTGCCAAATCAAACATTACATTTCACAACACCATAATTAGATCAAATAAAAAGGGATAGACCTAATTGAAAGGACATCAAAATCAGACATCACAAAAATCATCATGCAATACACATAAGACCTTGGTCCCTCCTAGGACTAGATCGGTTTACATGAAATTCACATAGGATGTGGGATGATCTCTGATTTTCCATAGGCATGGAAAATCATTTGCACACTTATGAAAATAGATTAGTAACACATATTCATCATAGTCAAAGCGAAAGAATGCACACACATGCCAAGTCGCATAATTATCTAATCCTCAATAACAACACATAACATCATTGATAAGATTCATTATCTACTGCATTTCTAATCATCAATTCAAAATCAAGATTGCATAATAATTCATTCATTAACACACCCACTAACATTTAATTTTCTCAAAATCAAATAACGCATAACATTATAAATCCAAATGAAATCTAACATGAGAACTATAATCAACATCATCATAACATAGTCTATCTAATCCACTCATAGCATAAGAAATAAATCCTAGAGGTCTGCATAACGGGATCAACAGTCCTAATATCCATAAGTCATCAAAATGAAAATGTGAGGTAAGCAAAATATAGGACGTGAGATAAGTAGGGCTCACATGTTTGGTCTAGTTAATGTTCCTTTGATCTCTAAATCTGTATATTCTGTATCATAGATGATTATAGTAGAAGGATATGGATTTATTTTCTCAGAAGCAAATCTGAAGTCTTTAGTCAGTTCAAAGAGTTTAAAGCTTTTCTTGAGAATCAGACTAGTAAAAAGATTAAGTGTTTGAGAACTGACAATGACAGTGAGTTCTATTCCACATAATTTGACAAGTTCTATAAAGAACATGGGATTGAAAGATATAAGACAACTCCATACACCCCGCAGAAAAATGGAGTTGCAGAGAGGATGAACAGGACACTGATGGAGAAGGCTAGGAGTATGCTTAGTGGAGCTGGCCTCAAACACAAGTTTTGGGCTGAAGTTGTTGCCACTTCTTGCTACCTGGTAAACAAGTCTCCTACATCAATTCTTGTTGGTAAGACACCCATGGAGGTGTGGTCTGATAAGAAGCCTTCAATAAGACATCTTCATGTTTTTGGTTGTGAGGCATATGCTCATGTACCTAGGGAGAAGAGGTCAAAATTGGAGAACAAGGTTGTTAAGTGTATCTTCATTGGCTATGGTGTCAGTGTGAAAGGATACAAGCTTTGGGATCCTGTGGCTGAAAGTGTTATTTTCAAAGAGCTAACATCTTCTGCCACTGTTCTACAGCTAGAAGAGAAAGAAAAGAAAGAGGATGTGGTTCAGTTTCCTTCTACCCCTGAGAAGACTGAACTGAAAGACCCTGTTGGACCTGATGATGAGGAGAGCTCTTACAACTCTGAAAGTTTAGAAGAAGAAGTAGAACCTCCACCTCAGCCTTTGAGGAGGTCCACACAAAACAAAAAGCAACCTGAGAGGTTTGGCTATACATTGCTTGATTCTATTTGTGCTTTTGCTTTGCTTACTAATGCTGATGAGCCTAGAACTGTGACAGAGGCTATGGGCATGAAAGATGCAGGTTTCTGGAAGGAGGCCATGGAAGATGAGATGTCTTCTTTGGAAAAGAATAAAACTTGGGACTTGGTGCCTTTGCCTGATGGTAAGAAACCTGTTGGATGCAAATGGGTTTTCAAGAAGAAATTTGGTGTAGATGGCAGTGTTGAGAAGTATAAGGCTAGATTGGTTGCGAGGGGGTACTCACAAGTGGAGGGAATTGATTATGGTGAAATTTTATCTCCTGTTGCAAAGCTGACATCTATTTGGTTCCTGTTGTCTCTTGCAACAACTTATGATTTAGAAGTGGAACAAATGGATGTGAAGACAACATTCCTTCATGGTGACTTGGAGGAAGATATTTATATGTCATAGCTAGAGCATTACATAGAAAAAGGTAAAGAAAATTTGGTTTGCAAGTTAAATAAGTCTTTGTATGGATTGAAACAATCCCCTAGGAGTGGTACTTGAAGTTTAATGCCTTTGTGTTGTCTATTGGATTTCTGAGATCAGAATTGTTGGGAATTAAGGTGTCTCAACCTTGGTAATTCCTTGCATTATTTATGTTTGTATTTATTAATTTATTGCCTATGTTGTAAATAAATTGTAAATTCCATATTGTCATATTGTGGGATGTGGCACAGTGATGTGTCATCCTACATGGAAGATGACAACTTGTAATTTTGTCCTCACATGAGGAGATAGGCATCCCACTTTGTGGTAGGAGCATTTTTCCATGTGTCGGCATCTTCCATGTTGTGTAAGGGAATATTGACCAAAACGGTTATGATGGATTCCTATGACAGAATCTATGACATGTAAGAGTCAGAAATAGAAGCTTGTAAGACAGGTGAAGACATGTGTCATGAAGCATCTTTGAAAAAGGCATATTTGGGCACCCCAAGGTAGACTATGACATGTAAGAGAATATGCTATTTATAGCCTGTGTATGACAGATTCTCTTATAGCTGTAAGTTGTAACCGCTATGACAGATTCTATGACGGTCATAAGTGTCGTAAGAGCATCTGTCATAGCCCATTTTGGAATTAGGTGACCTCTTTGGGATGGGAGCTATGGACAAGTGTCAGGAACATTCTACAATGTTGACCAAGTGTCCTTAGGCATGGGTTTTGGGCCATGAGGCCATGTTGGACGCCCATTCCAAGTTTGGACCAATATTGCCTTGTATATTCTATATAAACAGGTGCTTGGAGGAAGAGAAGTATAACAGGATTGACAGGTACTGTTATGCTACCAGATTGACTCTAGATATGAGTGTCAAAGACCATTGAAACTTGCATTGCAAGTGTATTGTAAACAACATTCAATTTTTGTTAATACATTGTGTAGGTTTCTGAGTGCGAGGTTTTTCACCTGATAAGGGTTTTCCCCACATTATATCTTTGTCTCTCTTCTTCTGTCTTCTTTCTGGTTCATGTGTATTCCTACAATATCTCTGTTAGATGTTCTATGTTGTTGTAGTTGTAAGGATTAATTTGAATTTGCATAGCCCTCTCCTCATTAGATTAGTGTAGGAAGCGATTTTCGCACACCTAGCTTCCTTTCAGTTGGTATCAGAGCCTGGCTAGTTTTGGTCTTAGCTGTTGGGTAGGGGTTTTTTGAGCTGATCTTAAATTGAGTGGGAGTTTGTGCAGAGTATTCTAAATTCTATTGCAGTAAGGAGATGGCAAGCACATCTGGAAGAATAGAAGTGGAGAAATTCAATGGCACTAATTTCAAGCTGTGGAAGCTCAAGATGGAAGACATGCTTGTTGATCGAGACCTTTGGGAAACTGTTAATGGAACTAAACTAGCTACAATGCAACAAGCTGATTGGGATCTCAAGGATTGGAAGGCTAAGGGTCTCATAAGACTTAGTCTTGTTGATTATGTCTTGTTAAATGTCCATGAGAAGAAAACTGCAAACTTGCTTTGGAAGAAGTTGGGAGATGTGTATCAAGCCAAATCCCTAGTTAACAAACTTTTTATGAGAAAGAAGTTGTATTCCCTTCAAATGGAGGATGGAGAATCCATTGCTAAACATATGAATACTTTTAACATGCCGGTTGCACAATTGACATCTATTGGTGTGAAGATGGAGGAGGAGGATCGATATATGACCTTGCTTTGTTCTTTGCCAGATTTGTGGTATCACCTTGTCATGGCTATTGGAAGCACCACATCCACATTCAAAATGGATGAAGTGGTTTCTTCAATGTTGTCTGAAGAGATGCAGAGCAAGTCTTCTGATGCAGCCAAAGAGGCTCTTACAGTTCATGGAAGACCCAAGGAGAAAGGGAAAAAGAAGGACAAGAAAGCTGAGAAGGGTAGATCCAAATCCCATGGGAGATCCAACTCTCTTAGAAAATCCAAGGCTATCTGTTGGAACTATGGTAAATCTGGGCATTTCCGAAAGAAATGCAAAGAGGAAAAGAAAAAGAAGAAGAAGACCCCAGATTCAAATTCTGACAAGTCACAAGATGATGGTGATGCTTTCATCGCAGCCCTGGTGCATCATTTCACATGACCTTGCATCGAGACTGGTTCACTAAGTATGAGGAGTTCGATGGTGGAAAGGTGTACTTGGGTGATGACTCTCATCTGAAGATTGTTGGTCGTGGAAGAGTCTCTATCTAATTCCATGATGGATGAGTGAAGGGGATCTTTGGGGTTATGCATATCCCAGGCTTAGCACGGAACCTACTTTCTGTAAGTATGTTGAATGATGCAGGTGTGAAGGTTGTCTTTCGAAAGAAGGATGCAAGATGACTAGAGGAGCTATGGTGCTTGCTAAGGGTACTAGGAGAGGTACTCTGTTTCAGCTAGAGGCATGCATTTCACAATACAATAGTTCTTCTGATTCAAGGAAGAGGGCAACAGTCACTTCATCCCCACCATCTGAACAAGCAGTTAATAAATCTCTTGTTTCTAGTTCTGATGTTTATAATCATGCCTTGGAAGTTAAGCTTCCTACTGAAAAGACAATGTTATGGCATAAGAGATTTGGCCACATTGGTGAGAAGGGCCTGCGGACCCTGAAAAATAAAAACCTCATTGAGGGGTTAGATGATTGTAATCTTGAGTTTGACTTTTGTGAACATTGCATATATGGAAAACAAAACCGTGTTCAGTTTTATTCGAGTTCTCATAAGTCTTCTGGTGTGTTGGACCTTGTTCATCCTGATGTATTTGGTCCTATTAATGTTCCTTCGTTATCAAAATCTATATATTTTGTATCTTTCATAGATGACTATAGTAGAAGGACATGGATTTATTTTCTCAGAAGAAAATTTGAAGTCTATAGTAAGTTGAAGGAGTTTAAGGCCTTTGTTGTAAATCAGACTGGTAAAAAGATTAAGTGTTTGAGAACTAACAACAGTGGTGAGTTATGTTCTATAGAATTTGATAAATTTTGCAAGGAAATTGGGATTGAAAGACATAAGACAAATCCATACACCTCGCAGCAAAATGGAGTTGCAGAAAGGATGAACATGACACTGATGGAGAAGGCTCGAAGTATACTTAGTGGAGCTGGCCTACAACAAAAGTTTTGGGCTGAAGCTGTTGCCACTGCTTGCTATCTTGTAAATAAATCTCCTACATCAGCTCTTGTTGGAAAGACACCCATGGAGGTGTGGTCTGGTAGAAAGCCTTCAATAAGGCATCTTTGTGTGTTTGGTTGTGAGGCATATGCACATGTGCCTAGGGAGAAGCGGTCAAAATTGGAGACCAAGGCTATTAAGTGTATCTTCATTGGCTATGGTGTTAGTGTGAAAGGATACAAGCTTTAGGATCCTTTGGATGAAAAAGTGTTGTATAGAAGAAGTGTCATCTTCAGAGAGCTTACACCTTCTTCCACTATTTTGCAGCCAGAAGAAATAGTAAAGAAAGAGGATGTTGTTCAGTTTCCTGCTACCCCTGATAAGACTAAACAGAGAGACAATGTTGGACCTGATGATGAGGAGAGCTCTGACAACTTTGAAAGCTTAGATGAAGAAGCTGAACCTCAACCTCAGCTTTTGAGGAGGTCTACACAGATAAGAAAGCAACCTAAAAGGTTTGGTTTTACATTGCTTGATTCTAGTTGTGCTTTTTATTTGCTTACTAACAGTGATGAACCTAGAACTGTATTAGAGGCTATGGAAATGAAAGATACAGGTTCCTAGAAGGAGGCCATGGAGGATGAGATGGTTTCATTGGAAAAAAATCAAACTTGGGACTTGGTGCCTTTGCCTCCTGGACGGAAACCTGTTAGATGCAAATGGGCGTTCAAGAAGAAATTTGGTGCAGATGGCAATGTTGAGAAGTATAAGGCCATAATGGTTGTGAAGGGGTATTCACAAGTGGAGGGTATAGATTATGGTGAGATCATCTCTCCCGTTGCAAAGATGACATCCATTTGATTCCTGTTATCTCTTGCAGCAGCTTATGACTTAGAGGTAGAACAAATGGATGTGAATACAACTTTCATTCATGGTGATTTGGAGGAAGAAATCTACATGTCACAGCCAGAGCATTACATGGTGAAAGGTAAAGAAAATTTGGTTTGCAAGCTTAAGAAGTCTTTGTATGGTTTGAAACAGTCCCCTAGGAGATGGTACTTGAAGTTTGATGCCTTTGTGTTGTCAATTGGATTTGTGAGATCAAAATCAGAGCACTGTGTGTATTATAAGTTTGATGGTGATCGTATTCTCATTATTGCACTGTATGTTGATATGTTGCTCATTGGGAAGGGTAAGAATATGATTTTTGATTTTAAATCTCAATTGTCAACACAGTTTGAAATGATAGATTTAGGGGCAGCCAGGTACATTCTAAGAATGGAAATCAGAAGAAACAGAACCAACAGAAAACTTTGGTTAAGCCAGAGTAAGTATGTGAAGACCATGTTGGACAGGTTTAGCATGGAAGATTGTAGACCATTGTGTGTTCCTATTTCCTTGGGGACAAAGTTGTCTATTGAGGATTGTCCAAAATCTCCTAGTGAGGTGGAGGACATGAGCAGAGTACCTTATGCTAGTGCTAATGGCAGTTTGATGTATGCTATGGTCTGTACAAGACCAGGCATTGCCCAAGTAGTGGGAGTCCTTAGTCGATCTATGGTTAATCATGGATGAGTTCATTGGGATGCAGTTAAGCAAGTGTTCAGATATTTGAGGGGTACTTTTGAGTATTACATATGCTATCATGGTAATGCTATAGGACCTCCGCATTCCATTGATATTCATGGATTTGTGGATTCAGATTGGGCAGGTGACATTGACAACAGGAGATCCACCAGTACTTATGTGTTTACATTGTTTGGTGGTGCTATTAGTTGGATGAGTAAGTGACAACCTATGGTTTCTTTGTCCATGACAGACACTGAGTATATGGCAGCAACTCATGCTTGTAAGGAAGCTATTTTGCTTAATAGATTGTGTTTAGATATTGGTGTTGATGCAGGTCAGATCACGATCAGTTGTGACAGTCAAAGTGCAATTTGCCTTGTGAAGAATCCAACTTTCCATGCTAGAACAAAGCATATTAATGTTTAGTTTCACTTCGTGCCAGACATGGTAGAGGATGGGAAGGTAAATTTGGAGAAGGTAGATACTTTGAAGAATGTTGTAGATGCATTGATGAAACCAATGGGCACAGAGAAGTTCAGATGGTGTTCAGAGTCTATGGGCCTCTCAGCCTATAGTAGTTAAATCATGTTATTCTATTGGCTCTTACAAGGTGTTTGACAAGTGGATGATGTTCATCAGTTCAAACACATTGTTATCATCTGTAAGTCTCTAGTAGGCAGTGAGCCCTAATTGGCAAGTATCATTCTGTACGTCTTTATTCTTTTAACAGAGAATGCAATCTTAGGTTAATCACCCCGTGGTTTTTCCCTTAACAGGGTTTCCACATAAAAATCTTTGTGTTATGTGTGTTGATTTCATTTTAGTTTTTATGATTGCTTATTTTTTCATGCTTTGATATATCACTGAATGTTAAGACAAGAAAATAAAGTAAAAGTAAGAAAGTTTTTGAGATAATTGATTCACCCCCCCTCTTAGTTATCTACCTTGTTTCCAAAAATTGGTATCAGAGCTAAGTTCCTTAGAAAAAGCCTAACAGCTTGAGGAGGATCTAGGAATCGCAATGGATGCATATGGTATGAAAGAGCAACTACAGTCTACCTTAGATGATCTTGAACAATCCCAGTTTGAAGTCAATGATTTGAGAGAGTGACTTAAGTAGGCTGATGATTTCATCAATGAGCTAAAAGAAAAACTCAGTAATTCTATGAAAAAGAGAAAGGAACTACTTCATAATTTAGCAGATCCGAATGAAACCAACAGTACTGATAAAGACCTAAATGAGAAAACAAAGCTATGTGAAAAGCTGTCAAAATAAGTTGTTATGATAAGACATGAAATGGAATCAGGAGTTATGAAATTCACCCAAGAAATTGAAGAGAAGAGAAAGACTGAAGATAACTTAAAACAATCCCTCAAGGAGAAAATAGAAGACTGCCACAAAATGGACAAAATAATCAAACATCTTGAGTCTAATCTTGAAGAAGCCAGATACAATGAAGAACAACTTGAGAGCCAGATTGACACTCTTAAACAAGATCTTCAAACTACAAATGGATACAAAGAAAAATTCAAGATAAGCTCAGCCCAACTTGAAGTTCTTCTTGAAAGTCAAAAGAGGGTAGATGATAAGCGTGGCTTGGGATATGAGAAAGGTGAAAGCTCTGGATCTAGTCAAAAGAACTTTAGATCAGGAAGACAAAGAAACATGCCTAGAAGACCTCTGGTAAGACAAACTAATGCTTAAAGATATCCATCTTTCAATGGAAACTGCTTCAATTGCAACAAATTTGGTCATAAAGCAACTCAATGCAGGAATAGAATGAATCAGAATAATCCATCCTTCTCTAGTCAATGCTTTAACTGCAAAAGGTATGGTCACAAATCTCATGAATGCAGAAATATACAAATGAACAATTCTTTCAATGGTAGATGCTTTACATGCAATAGAATGGGGCATATGGCTAATTAGTGCAGATCAAGAGGATATCAATCAAATAAGAAAGGAAATGTTTTGTACTACAACTACAATAAATCCGATCATATAGCTAGATTCTGCAGGAGCAGAAATCATGATGGAAAAGGTCTGATGAAACATGATCAGAAACAAGACAAAGGCAAAGGTAAAGTAAATGCGGATGAGATTCAGAAGGAGATGAGCAAGACTTGGGTAAAGAAGAGTGTGATGAACACTAGTGATAGGTCCACACCAGAATCTGGTGCTGATAATCCTTCCAAAAATTAAAAGTGAGCTCTGGCTCAGGGGGAGCTACAAAGAAGATCAAAATTCCCCCAGTCAGCCAGTAAGTGCCTGAATTCAGCACATCAAGTAAGAATCAGAGGTTGTGGATTTAAGGGCCTTTTGGAGGTTCATCTAAAAATCATCCAATTAGAAGTTGAAGTAATCCACTTATAGATTTGAAGAAATTATGAATGGATCAGGTTCTAGCAACCCTCCGGTAAAAATAGAATTACACAAACAGATTAGGTATAATCTAAAATTGCAATCTTATGGTCTACAGATTTAGAGACATGTTTTGAAAGGCTAAAGTTATGTTGTCAACTCACTTAGATGATAATTTGAAGATCTGCACAATGATTTGCGAGAAATTCACTCAAAATAGTGTAATCGGATGACTTAAAAGTGTTCATTTATTACAACGGGGAATTAGGTTTTTGTGCAAGAACAAAAGGCTTTTCATTCGTCATTTAGAAACACTTTGCACTTACGAAGAAGAGAGAAGATCTCTAAGAAGAGATCCTACATATTATTCAAGTTAAAGATGAAGATCGAAATCAAGCAGAAATTGCTTCAGTAGTTGCAACAAACCCTAAGGTGAAAAAGGTATTTCTTCTTTGCAAAATTTCTCTGAATTTCATTGCTAGAATGGCTACTCCTATGGTTGTGAATGTCACTGAGAGACTGAGACCAAAATTTAAGAAACACCCTCATAAATCTATAGAAGTCGATCCCTCTGATGCGTTTTCCAGTATTCCATACGGTGTTCTACATGTAGAAGATATTAGGGTTTACATTCATGCAAACATTGAAGACTTTGGAGACTTAGAATTGATGGAAATATACTGTAAATAGTTGAGAACTAAGAATTTTGATCTCAAACCAAAATTCAAGGCCCTAAAAGACAAGCACTTTGCACATTACATTCATTTCCCATCTTTTGCCGAAGACGAATGGGTCCGGTATGTGTTGAGTAGAATGCATGATAACTTTATGTAGTTAATGAGCCCATTTAAGATAACCAAAGATGCCATTATGTCTATAACCAGACTTCACTCAATTGGTGGGTTGCCTACACTCAAATCTGTGAAAAATCAAACCGTAACAGAAGCCACCAGATCAAAATATGACAAGAGGGCAATGACTATAGATGACATTACTGATCCAGATGTCAAGTTTGCATCAATTGTAATTGGTTACAAGATTTACCACTCAAGTAGGGAAAATTCCGTATCAGGTACAACAATCTATACGCCATATCAGATGGTGAAAGAAAATGCAGATTATTATTCGTGTGAGCTTATATTGAATCAACTGATGGAGAATCTGCAGAAGATTAAGAAAGATAAGAAAAATTCCTCAAAGTATGGCAATCTGATGTTGTGCCCATTATTCTATTTCATGAATGAGTTACCAGGATCAAAAGGTCTTGTTGATGATTGTTTTTACACATTCATAACAAAAGTTAAAATTCACAAAAAATGAACCTAACCGTCTTGAAAGATATGAAGAAATCAATGAAGATTACTTAATCCCAAGTTTCTGTATGGTCAGGTCTTGACCTTGTGGATAATTTAGTAGGTTAATGTGAAGCTGTAATATGCAAGGGGCCTTACTTGATTTAATGTTTTTTGATGACTTACTAGACTCAAATTATGCAAAATATCACAAATATCAACATTTTATTCATTCTTTTGCACAAATTTGTTACTGTATCACAAAGCTTTATATGATTTATATTAACACAAGCTTTCCTTTCAAATATTATGAAAATTGTCCAATACCAACTCAGTTGTTCATGTTTACTTCAAATATCAGACAATCTCCTTTAAATTTCTGTGTTTAAGCTAAGTATTTCAAATGGTTTGGGAAAAGTTAAATAAATCTAAATTAAACTTCATTCTACTACAGGATCTAAATGCTCTATTATGTACGTTGTAAGTAGTACAATAAACTTGATTAAATCCATAGACTAAACCTTCAAATGTAAGCCCTGAGTATTTTCACGAACATACATTCAAGATTGCAAGTTTTAAGAGATATTATTTCAAATACAAAGAAGAGCCAAAAGACACTCTGAATATAGATGCAAAATTCCAAATTCATTTATATTCAAGATAAACAGTCATATATGATTTACAATGTATGAATGACTCTTAGCTTCATTAATCAATTTACAAAAAACTTACAACGTTTTACATATACAGTAAGGAAGCTAGATGTTCCACGCATTCCTTATTGCAGACATAGGCGACCTCCTTCTACTCTAAACTAAAATGCTCTTCAAAAATTGTTAATTACAACTTCCAGCTCTATTCTATAAATCCCTGTGTAAGTATTACAAAGTAAAGGGGCTCAATATATAGATTTGATTATCCCCAATACAGCTCCAAAACCCTAGTCAATCAACGGTCCACCCTTCAAGTGCAGCATCAATCAGTGGAAAACAAATCCTACCAAAAATCTCTGAGCAGCATACCCATACTGGGCGTAAGGATGCCCTTTGGAAAACCTAACAGCCACCAAAATATCTTTTGTTGTTCTTTAAATAATGTTTCTTTCCATCTGCATATCTCTTCTCACTGAAATCTTTTGCTTCTTTTGCGATCTTTTGTGATCCAATCTGCCTCCTATGATGTCATCGCCATTAAAGCTCCGCCTTTATATCTACCTGCATACCTGCGAAACAGACATAAAAAATAGATTTAAAATTCATACTGCCTTCGTCAATTTACACCTCTTCAGAATGTTAGATGGGCATTAATTACAGCAATTAAGGTGCCATAGTTTGGCCTTCCACTGCAATGTTGGCACTTTTTAAACTTCCCTTTTTACCACCAGTTTAATTCCGCATACAAACCCTTTTGTATGTTTTGTTTGTATGTGTTCTGCCTTGTATACCGCGTTCTGTATATTTCTTTATCATCAGCATAACTCTCGTAGTCAATGATTTCACTTCGATCGCCCATACTGGCCAATGCATTCAACACTTGTATCAAACCTTTTCATACAAAGCCCAAGATACATACAAGATCCCTTGTATGTCCCTTCGGACTTTAACTCTTAAAAGACCACAGTTCACTCACTTTCGATTCCACAACCTGCATAAAGTTCAATGCATCTTTTAATATACATTAAGTCAGGATACATCGCCTTAACCAAATTCTAAACTTTCTTCAGTTCCGCATTGTATGTATCTTGAAATGTCTGTCTCAGAAGCATACATACAACACGCGAAACATACAACAATAAAATCATATTCCATGATCCTTTCGGTTCCGTCTTGTATGTATCTTAAAATGTATGTAACCGAAACATACATATACAAAGTGCGAAACATACAACAATTACAACAACTTTAATACTTTTTTTGAATCCACGGCATGTATATCATGTTTGTACATTTCTTTGTATATTTCCCTTTCACTCGAACATACAAACATTTTATACATCTGACGGAATCAACCGATTTATGCATTCAAACTTTGAACTGTTTCAGGCCTGACTTGTATGTAAGAATAAAGTATTTACGAAATGCATACAAGTATAAAAGTATACCAAAACCCGACGACTCCCACATGCGACTTACACAACGACTTTGCATATGCAAACAACCTTGTATATGCAACCCGATATACAAAGAACTTTGTATGCAAGTGACCTTGTATACAAAGTTTGGATACAAAGGACCTTGTATATGCAACCCGATATACAAAGGACTTTGTATGCAAGCGACCTCGTATACAAAGTTTGGATACAAAGGACCTTGTATATGCAACCCGATATACAAAGGACTTTGTATATACAACATACAAACCTGATTGTACATTTTACCAAAAACATACATAACTTGCAAAATACGGGGAATTTTCACATGGTTCAAAAAGCGACCCTCACTCATTTTTGACAAGGAATTCACCTATATTTAGCTCTGGTACTTAATGCAATTTTTTCTTTGTTTTCAACAAGGTTTGCAACTTCCACTCTCTTTTTCCCTTTCACCACCAAACAGACCCACACACAAAAGCAAAAGCAAAGCCACAGCAGGGGTCCTCATTTTGCTAAGGAGTAAAATGGGGCGTGTTGTGAGCATCACAACAGGTCTGATCTGGGTAAATGATAGACCTGTTGCAATTCAGATCAAAGCTTATTTGTATGGACTTGGTGATGCACAAGCCCAGAAGACAACTCTCTAGGGCTACTTCAAGAATTTCCAGAGCATGATGCATGCAAGAGAGAATACCAAAATCAATAGTGGAGAAATACAAAGACACAGTTTACTTCATGGTTGATACAGATCACTACCTAATGGAGGCAGTTGAGCCAAGAACCATATGGGTGATGCCCATGGGTTATGAAGTTGATGAAAACATATTGGAGGTACATGTTCAACACTTGCTAAGCCAACCCAAGGACACTGAGGTAGAGAGGTTTGGCACCTTTGATGAGATAAACATAAAAATACATGTTAAATTAAGGAAGCCTGAGTCAAAAAGAAAAGTGAGGAAGGAGGTTGAAGAAATTGCTAAGAGGTTTGGCTTAACAAAGGAGGCAGTAGATGCTAATAGAGAAAGAATAGAGAAAATTGAAAGGGAAAGGGAAGAAGCAAAGAAAGAAAGTGTCCCAGTGGAAGCCTCTACCCAGACAAGATCTACCAAGAGTTCTGCCCCTGTCTCTCCTAAAAGCTCAAAGACTGCAAAATCGGCAACAAAACCATCTGTTACAGGAGAAAAGAGAAAGAAGTCTAAGGCCAAAAGAACATATGTGAGCCTTAAGGATGATGAAGAGACAGAATCAGATGTAGAAGTTGGAGATTTGAAGAAATCCAAGAACAAACCTTCCAAGATTGACAGGACTAATGAAAAGCAAAAGACTTAGAGATCCGGGAACAGATAGTAATACAGTTATGTCCAACTATCACTCAAAAACAAATGGACATGGTTTTTAAGGATGCCAAAGAAGAATTCTCGAGCAAGTCTAGAATGAATAAGCTCATGCTTGGAGAAACTGACCAAGTAGCTGATGAGACAAAAGAAATTCTCCGATGTGTCTTGAAAAGGTTCAATCTTCCCATTGTAGAGGAAACAAATGAAGAGCATTCTACCATGGATGTTGAAGGATTAAAAAAATTTGATGAAGAGCCTTCTGACATGGATGTCGAAAGATTAAAGAAAGGTGATGAAGAACAATCTGAGGCCTTAGACTCCTTTGTTTTGGAAGAGGAAGTGCAAAAAGAAGAAACAAATTCTGTTGGTGGCAATAAGCAAATTAGTCTAGATGTCCCCAAAGAAAAGGAAGTTGAGAATACAAAAGACACTACAGAAATAGTACAAAGTTTCTTAGACAAGGAAGTTGTGGAATTAGATGAACCAGAGTTGATGCAAGGACCACTGAATCTGGACTCTCTTTCTCTGGTTCAAATAATGAAGATAGCATCTTTTGCTTAGGCCAAAGCCAAAGAAAAACTACTGAAATCTCATATGGAGGACTGTGAGCTGCTGAGTATTACATCCGAAGTGTTGGAGAAGATAATGCCCTCATATCAAAAGGATCCATCTAGTAACTTGAAGAACTTAGTTAATTTTGTCAATACACACTTTGAGTCTTTAGAAAAATCATCAGAAACTAAGGTCCGGAATGAGTTCTTGGGAAAAAGATTCAGTGAGGTACAAGGGCTAATTGCTAATGATAAAAAAACCCTAGACATTGGCATAAAGAGCATTGAAAATGCTCTTAAGGATGGTGGAGACATATATAAATTTTGTTTCTCCTGGCCCAAAGTTGTAGAGGACATTGAGAAGAAAATGAAGGAACAAGAACGAAAATTGACAAATCTATCTTAGAATTTTGATCCTCTCACTGTCTCTCTAGTAAGTCAAGAATGCCAAGTAGTTATAATAAATGAAATAAAGAAACTGGGTAAGGAGAAGAAGAATATAATGGATAGAATGGGTGAACTCAGAGGGATAATCATCCCTAAGTTAGAGGCAATGCATGATACCCTAGCAGATGCTCTAAGTACAGCTCAGACCAGTGATCCAACAGATTTGAAGGGGGCAGAAGCATATGCATTTGTGTTAAGTGGACACATCTCCATTTTGGATAGGATGAAGAGAAGTTGGGCCACAAAACTTGTATAGTTGAAGACTACATTTGCAGATATACTTAAGTATATGTAAGTTTATCCTATGGATTGTACGTACATATGAGGCCTTATATAATAATTTTTGCACATTTTTGGTTGGCGGATCCCACCCTTTGCCATTGATGTCAAAGGGGGAGTAAAGAGCAGTGAAAAATAAGGAATCCAGCATTAAGGGAGCACCAGTAAGTAGTGTGGAGAAATAGAGCACAAGCAAAGGGGGAGTTACAGCGACACTTAGTCATTTTTCACTAAGTGTTGCCATCAATGCCAAAGGGGGAGATTGTTGGCAAGAGACACTGCTAGGATTCATAAGTGTTGTCATTGATGGCAATAAAGTATATCCCACACATCTGCAATGCATAAATTACTCATACCGGAAGTCAGATTGAAGATAGGTTGATCTGGTAGTCAAAAATAGAGCATTTGTTAGGGTCTGACAAATTGGGTCCGAAACTCTCTGGTGGTGAAACCCAGCATGTTGCAGATTTGGGTGAGTAGTAAGGAGTATCTGAACTATTGTATTCCAAAGATTTAGCCTCCAATGACTGAGCATATGAAAGATATGAGCATCTAAGTATTAGACTTCTGTTAGACAGTGCAGACAGAGGAAGAACTGGTCAATAGGGTATCAGACCTCAATCCGGATGTACAGAAGGTGTTGATCAAGTAACTTGAGGTGTTATATGATTTTGGCTGACTTAGGTAATGATTTCTATGCCTAAGATTTTGGTGTGCATCATCTATCAAGTATGAATTTAGCTGACAGAACAGTATCTTTTGAATATCTTGAGCGTTCTTGTTGCCAACTAGAAAGTTGATTGAAATCCTTGAGCGTTAATGGATTCAAGCTTGTAAGTGTGTTGTTGTGATAAGTGTATGGATTAAGTGTGAAGAAAAGTAGAGAGAAGTATGAAGGTGGTAATCCAAGCCCAGAATGTGACAAGAGAGTGATACTAAGCAGAGGAAGATTGAAATGTGCTAGATCAGTATACTGAGCCTAACCAGAACTGAATTCTTGCATATGTGGATGATGTTCATTAGTTCAAACACATTGTTATCATTTGTAAGTCTCTAGTAGGCAGTGAGCCTCTTGTGAGCAGTGTGCTTAGGCAGTGAGTCCTAACTGGCAAGTGCCATTCTATACTTATTTATTCTTTTAACAGAGAATACAATCTTGGGTTAATCACCTCGTGGTTTTTCCCTTAACAAGGTTTCCACATAAAAATCTTTGTGTTATGTGTGCTGATTTCATTTTATTTTTTATGATTGCTTATTCTTTCATGCTTTGATATATCACTGAATGTTAAGACAAGAAAAGGAAGTAAAAGTAAGAAAGTTTTTGAGATAATTGATTCACCCTCCTCTCAGTTATCTACCTTGTTTCCAACTAAACAACATTCATTTTTTGTTAATACATTGTGTAGGTTTCTGAGTGTGGGGCTTTTCACCTGATAAGGGTTTTCCCCACGTTATATCTTTGTCTCTCTTCTTCTGTCTTCTTTCTGGTTCATGTGTATTACTGCAATATCTCTGTTAGATGTTCTATGTTGTTGTAGTTGTAAGGATTAATTTGAATTTGCATATCCCTTTCCTCATTAGATTAGTGTAGGAAGCGATTTCCACACACCTAGCTTCCTTTCAGAAATCAGATCATTGTGTGTATTACAAGTTTGACAATGATCGTATTCTCATTATTGCACTATATGTGGATGATATGTTGATGATTAGGAATAGTAAGAATATGATTTCTAATTTGAAGTCTCAGTTGTTAGCATAGTTTGAGATGAAAAACTTAGGGGTAGCTAGGTACATTCTGGGAATGGAAATCAAAAGAGACAGGGCAAACAGAAAACTTTGGTTAAGCCTGAGTAAGTATGTGAAGACTGTGTTGGATAGATTCAGCATGGTAGATTATAGACCATTGTTTGTTCATATTTCTTTGGGGACAAAGTTATCTGTTAATGATTGTCCAAAGTCTCCTTCTAAGATGGAGGATATGAGTAGAGTACCTTATGCTAATGTTGTTGGCAACTTGATGTATGCTATGGTCTATACAAGACCAGACATTGCCCAAGCAGTGGGAGTCCTTAGTCAATTTATGTCTAATCCTGGACAGGTACATTAGGATGCATTAAAGTGAGTGTTCAGATATTTGTGGGGTACTTCTGAGTATTCCCTATGTTATCATGGTCATCCTACAGGATCTCCACATTTTGTATGTATTCATGGATTTATGGATTCTGATTGGGTAGGTGACATTGATAGTAGGAGATCCACCAGTGCTTATGTGTTTACTATGTTCGGTGGTGCAATTAGTTGGATGAGTAAGCGACAACCTGTGGTCACTTTGTCCATGATAGAAGATGAGTATATGGCAGAAACTCATGGTTGTAAGGAAGCCATTTGGCTTAAGAGGTTGTGTTCAGATATTGGTGTTGATGCAGGACATATTACTATCTGTTGTGACAGTCAGAGTGAGATTTGCTTAGCAAAGAATCTGACTTTCCATGCCAGAACAAAGCATATTGATGTACAGTTTCATTTTGTGTGAGACATGGTAGAGGATGGGAAGGTGATATTGGAGAAAGTAGACACTTTAAAGAATGTTGCAGATGCATTGACGAAACCAGTGGGCACAAAGAAGTTCAGATGGTGTTCAGAGTCTGTGGATCTCTTGGCCCCTAGTAGTTAAATCTTGTCATTTATTTTGGTTCTTGCAAGGTGTTCGGCAAGTGGGAGAATGTTGGGAATTAAGAAGTCTCAACCTTTGCAAATTCATAGCATTATTTATTTAATTGTATATTTATTTATTGCCTAATGTTGTAGTTACTTGCACATTCAGTTTGGTCACTTAGTTGAGGTGGCACAGTGACATGTCATCTTACTTGGAATGTGACTTGGATGGTCAAGTCAAATCTACATGGATTTGGGCATCCCATTTGAGGTTGCACTAATATGCCATGTGTCAGCATCTTATGGTATGTGGAAGAGGATATTCCATATGACAGAATCTATGACGCGTAAGAGCCAAGTTGGAGATTCCTATGACAAGTGATGACAAGTGTCGGTGAGTAACTTTGCATAAGGGAAAGGCATATTTGGGTACCCAAGTTGGGCTATGACATGTTGTAAGAGGAATATGCTACATTTAGCATTGTATGATGGATTCTCTTACAACATTTAAGGTTGTTATCTTGGGAAAATCTATGACAACTGTAAGATGTGTAAGAGCAGCTGTCATAGTCTATTTTTAGCATGGAGCGCTCCAATCTTGGAAAGTCAAATCTACCATGTATGGCAGATGTAAGGTATGTATTTGCAGTAGGGACAAGTGTCCTTTGATGCGGGATAATGGCCATGCGGCCAAGGTGGATGCCTATCCCAAGATGCTTCCAGAATATGCCTTGTAATCTCTATATATTGCATAGTTTGGAGTTGTAGTTGTATAGTGTTTTTATAGGTACTATTATGCTGCTGGAATAACTCCATATTCGACATTTGAAGAATTTTGGAAGAACTTGCATTGCAAGTGTATTGTAAACTGTAACTATTTCAGATAATACATTGTGCAAGTTTTAGAGTGTGGGGTTTTTCACCTGAAAAGGTTTTCCCCACGATACATCTTGTGTCTACTTCTCTCTGTTTACATTCTTGTTTTGTGTTTGCTGCTGTAATATCTCTGATATATGTTTCATATTGCTGCAATTCTAAAGGTTAAAACGAATTTGCATACCTCTTCCCTCATTAGATTAGTTTAGGAAGTGATTTCCACACACCTAGCTTCCTTTCATCTTCATTCCAATGTTATCCCTTTGGAAGAGAAAGTATTAGCAAATTAAGAGCCTCCTCTCAAAAAGGATCCTCCATGTTTAGTTAATAGGTGTTCATATAATAATCACATGCTACATGAGGTTTCTAAGGCTAATCAAATGGATCTCTTAGAAGTGGAAACCCTTGATCTTCCTCCTTTGATTAAATTTTCAACTACCTTGGATATCTCTAAGGAAGTGAAGAGGATAGCTCTACTTTAGCTGCATGTTCAAATACTTGGAAAATCCCTAAAGATACAAACAACAGCACTTTACCTTCCCTTCGTTCCAATTCTCTCCCTCCAAAAGATGAAGCATTGGTGAATGAAAAAAATCAAAGAAATGTTAATTTAGTTAACTTAAATAGGTTTCTTCCACCCACTAAGGGGTTATTAGAAACATGTAGTAATATTCCTAAGATAATTTTGTGAGGGGCACCTTTTTGCTTAAAATTAGTGATTACGGTTTAAGGTGATCAAAAACCACCTTGACCCCCGGATTACATTCTAAATTATACAAGACAAATCACTCAAAGGAATCAAGGTGTTCAAAATGTGTCACAACAACCACATTACAATGTGATTGCTCACACATAGAACACCCGTAATAACAAGCAAAGCAAGCAAGTACCACATGTGCATGTCTCTCTTCCATCTTCTCAACCTATGCTCCCTCCACCACCTCATCTTACTCATAAAGGTGGTTAATATTACGATCTTGTTGAGCAAATTCATGCTACTCCTACTAGATCTCTCTTTGGGAACTCATACAGACATTGCCTACATATCATGGAATGCTCCAAGAAGCTTTACAAAAGGTGATTGTACCACCTACTATTAAGCTAAATGATGTAGCAGCTCTGTTAGATTGTATGCATGCGACAAAAATGGATATTCTATTTCAACCACATGAATGATCGTCAATTGAAGTTCAAAATGAAAATGATCCACTTATAATATTTGTCACAATAGATAAAAAGTTGATAAAGTGAGTTATGATTGACAATGGATCGACTCTTAATGTTTGTGGCATTGACTTACTACGTAGAATCAAGATTGACACATCTTTAATCAAACCAGATAGGATTAGTATTCGTGGATTTGATAATATTGGTAGACAATCCATGGGTACCATAACTTTACCCATAAAGGTTGGACCCATGACATTATCTACCCTTTTTCATGTCCTTCTTGGTTCTCTTTCATATAATATGATTCTTAGTAGATCATGGATTCATGCCATGGGGGCAATTCCATCTACCCTTCATCGATCAATAAAGTTTATTTATGAAAGCAAACTTCACACCATTGAAGCTGATCCTGATCCGAATAATTGTTTACATATTGAAATGCAAAAACAAGTTAACAATCATATGAGTCTAAATAACTTACGAGTTGATTCATCAACACATCTTGCTATAGATAATGTTGTGCAAGACTATAAACCATCGAATGCACTCTTTGGTGATGATTGGGGTTCATTAGATTTTACTCCTTCCTGTATGGGGGAATATAAACTCAATAACTCTGACACATCAAAGTGGCATCGATCTCATCTAAGCAATCTTTAGAAACACCTACAAGACCCAAAGTCTCCTTGGTAGAAAACAAAGACAAAACTCTTACTTCCACTACAAGTTATGAGACCTATGAGGCCTCACCATCTTCTAAAGAGATGGACTCTCTCTATGGTCGTGGATTTTAAATTTTGTACAAAAATTGCGACTACGTAGGCAATGGTTGTGGTGTAAATCAACAAGGAATCAAAGTACCTTTACAAGTTGTTGGAATTAACTACACGACCTGTATTGGATACCATTCTTTGAAGCCCACCAAAGCCTATCGTCATCCCAAACTTAATGTTACTACAATATCAACAAGACCAAAACTTAATATGATACATCCTAAGCTAATAGACAAAGATTGTCTGCCAAGAAATATCCCATTGAATCAAGTAAGTATTTCTCCCTCCTTTAGCCACACTCAGTAGCACCTATTCTAGATGCTCTCAAGGGTGGCCTTCTCCTAGATATATATGTTGTTAGGATTGTGTTGTGTTCCTTGTGTTGTGTTATATGTTGTTTAGGTCTCTTTGGATGACCCTTGATACTCTTGTAAGGTCAAGGATACAAGGAGACCACCTATGTTGTGACCATTCTTCTAATTGTTTCATCATTCTTCTATCCTTCTGTTCTCTATTTTATTGTTGTGTGTCATGCCTTAGGGGCCTAGCATCACAGTTGATGTCTTGCGAGCATCCTCCTACGTGGTGTTCCTAAGGCACTTGTTCTCCTCTCTCATTTTTATTGTTTACCTTCTTTAGTGGTTCTACCTAGTCGGTGGATGACGAAAACAAACAAATACTGATAAGGACTGTGTGTCCCTTCAGTGAGTAAGCAAAAATGGACCTAGTCAATATATGAAGATGGCGTTGATGATAGATCACACGGAGTGATTCTACTAGTCAAGCGTTGGTATATATATATATCCAACGCTTGACTAGTAGAATCACTTTGTGTGATCTATCATGTTGTCTTATCTCTTCTAACAAACCTTTGCAATACAACTACTCCATGCACTCACTACAACAAATCCCTATGATTAGCTCCCTTTTTTGCTTCCACCCACTGTTTTAGTGCATTTTTCTCCATTTTTTTGAAAAAGTCAATGCTATTTATCAGGATGGCATTGTTTTTGGTGTTTTTACACTGACCAGAACAAGTCAATGCTAAATTAGGTGCCAATTAGCACCTAACTTAGCACCTAATTTAGTGCCTACTTTAGCTCCTACTGTAGCACCTAATTTAGCACCACATTTAATGCCTGTGTTAACGCCTTATTTAGTGCCTTATGTAGCACCTAAATTTAGCACCTGATGTAGTACATGATGTAGCGCCTGTTTGAGCGCCTAATTGAGTGCCTAATTTATGGTTACTTGGGTTTAGGAGTATTATTTAGGGTTTAGGGTTTATGGTTTTGGGATTAGGGGTTAAGGTTTATAGGTTTAGGGTTTAGGGTTTAGAAAGAGATAGAGGACCAATATGGAGATATAGAGGAGACCGAGGGGAGAGATAGGGAGATAGAGAGTGAGGGACATGGCCAGAGACATAGGGAGAGAGATTGAGAGGTAGAGGGACAAAGGCGATAAGGAGAGAGGGGAGAGATAGGAAGATAGAGGTTTAGGGTTTAGGGGTTTAGGGTTTCTCGGGTTTAGGGGTTAGGGTTAGGGTTTAGGGGCATTATTTAGGGTTTAGGGTTTATTGTTTAGGGGTTAGGGGTTCAGGTTAGAGGTTTAGGGTTTAGGGTTTATAAAGAGAGAGGAATGATAGGGAGATATAGAGGAGATTGTGAAGAGAGATAGGGAGATAGAGAGTGAGGCACATGCACATGGCTAGGGACATAGGGAGAGAGATTGAGAGGTAGAGGGATGATAGAGATAGGGAGGTAGGGGATAGATAGGGAGATAGAGGTTTAGAGGTGCTTAGATTTAGGGTTTAGGGGTTTGGGTTTTAGGGTTGCTCAGGTTTGGAGATAGCTAGATCGATAGATAGAGAGATGAGACAAATAGAGAGAGATATAGGCTAAGACATAGGGGAGAGATAGGGAGATAGACTACTAGAGTGAGCGAGATATCTAGAGAGATAGGGAGAAGGATTGAGAGTCAGTAGAGGGACAATATTAGAGATAGGGAGATATATAGGGGTTTAGGGTTTAGGGGTTAAGGTAATTTAAGAGCATTATTTAGGGTTTACGGTTTAGGGTTTAGAGGTTTAGGGTTAGTGTTTAGAGAGAGGACCAATAGCTGGGAGATATAGAGAGTGAGGTACATGGCCAAAGACATAGCTAGAAGAGATTATAGGGATATATATGGAGAGTGAGGGACATGGCCAGAGACACAGGGAGAGAGATTGAGAGGTAGAGGAACAATAGAGATAGAGAGATAGGGAGATAGAGGTTTAGGGTTGCTTGGGTTTAGTGTTTAGGATTTAGGAGTTTAGGGTTTAAGATTTAGGGGTTTAGGGTTTCTCAGGTTTAGGGTTTATGGGTTAGGGGTTAGGGCATTATTTAGGGTTTATAAATGTTTTAGGGGTTAGGGGTTAGGTTTTAGGGTTTAGGGGCATTATTTAAGGTTTAGAGGTTTAGGGTTACTCAGGTTTAGGATTTAGGGGCATTATTCAGGGTTTACGGTTGCATGTCAAAAGAAGTCTCTCTCTCTCTCTAAATCCCTCAACCCTAAATAATGCCCCTAATCCCTAAGCCCTAACCCACAAACCCTAAACTCTAAACTTGAGCAACCCTAAACCTCTATCTCCCCATCTCTCCCTTATCTCCCTCTCTCTACCTATCATCCCTCTACCTCTCAATCTCTCTCCCTATCTCTCTAGACATCTCACTCACTCTCTATCTCCCTATCTCTCACTTTGTCTATCCTCTATCTCTCCTAATCTATCTCCTCTCTCTCTCTACCTATCTACCTCTCCCTATCTCTTCCCTTTCTCTCCCCTATCATTCCTCTATCTCCCTATCTCTCTAGTGATCACTCTCTATCTCCCTATCTCTCCCCTCTATCTCCTCTATCTCTCCCTATCTGTCTCCTCTCTATCTCTCTCTACCTATCTATCTCTCCCTATCTATCTATCTCTTCCCTCTCTCCCCCTATCATTCCTATATCTTCCTATCTCTCCCTTCTATTAATTCTCCCTCTTCCTTATTGATGAAGGAATTAATGAACAAGAAAACTTAGGAGACTCTCTCTCTCTCTCTCTCTCTCTCTCTCTCTCTCT